>OX451739.1:617865361-618465361 GCA_948472305.1 Vicia faba
CTCAATTTGCATCGATTAAAAATTTGATAAGTTCCTCTTCAGCCCGGGGAAAACTACTTTCATCTTCTCATCCACGTCTTCTGCAGAATTTTCTCCACTTGTTAAACTTCCATGTTTACGCCATTAGTAGCCTCGACCATGACGATCTCGGCAGGCTCAATGAAGTGTTCTTCTTCAACATGGATTGGCTCGGTATCCACCTTCCTTGAATCCTTAGGCTTCTCTCAAACTGTAATCTTTCCTCCTTCAGCGCCTTCTACACCAAGTCCCTTAAAAATACACATTGAGACATTTTATGACCTAAGAAATTATGGTACTTACAAAAACCTCTCTTTTTCCTTTGCTCCAATGATGGAGTTTTTAGGCCCTGAGGCACTATAATTTGCCCATTAGTGACCAACAAATCAAAAATCTCATCATATTTTGTTATATCAAAAGTATATGTTTTAGTAACGAATATTTCATTTTTGTTGTGTTCCACGGGATTTTTCCCATTTGATGGTTTCAATAATTTACATACGTGTGGGGGTCCTGGCTTTAGTTCTTCCACATGGACTCCGCTCTCTTCGATGTACTCGTCGACTAATCTGATAAATAACCATCTATTTATACATATGCAACCTTTTCTTTTTTGTTGTACTTATTTGATATGACCTTCTCAGCTTTTAGACTTTCGACTTGGCGAACATTATCTGCCAATTAGGCCATGTCCCTAAGATATTGAGTGTCTAACTTTTTCCTAACGAAATAATTTAGACCTCCTGTGGCCGTTTTGACCACTCGTGTTCTAGAACTTGTATAGAACACTTTGCCTTGAGGAGTATGAACCTATTCAAATAATCATCAATCAACTCAAGCATTCTATGCCTAACACTCGCCAGTTCCTTAAGGCTTATTTTTGACTGACCCATATAGATTTGCTCATGAAACACTCTCTCTAGTTGATTCTAACTCTATATGGAATGGGGAAGGAGTGTGGTAAACTAAGTGAAAGCATTTTTAGTTAGAGAATTTGGGAATATTTATTTAAATTCTCATTGTATGCAATGTCTTTAGGATCAGTTTGGTATCTAGCGACATGTTCGGTGTAGACTCGTTAGTGTCCCCAACAAAATTTATGAACTTAGGGACTTTCCAACCCTAGGGAGATCTGTCTATCGAACATATTCTAACAGGGAAGAAACATAGTTTGGACTATGAAGGCCGAGATTAAGGTCGTTTTGGGCCAAAATCTATTCGACCACGTTGGTTGTATTATCATGTCCCCCCAAGTTATCTTGTTGGGCATTACTAAGTACCTGGTCAGCATCCTAGTTTCTATTTATCATTACTAGCTTAGGATTTTTTGACCTATATATTCTTCTTCCTCTCTATTTGGGGTGTTTTTTGGAGGAAGAAATCCAAAAAAATTTCCCTGGTTAACAGGGGCCATTCCATTATCAAGCTTTTCGACTAGCCTAACATTTGAGATTTAAGGAGTCGGTTGCGCCTAAACCTGAGGAGCATCGAAAAAATAGGCTATTTAACCTATTTGATTGGCTTGCGACTTATAATTTTGGTTAGTATTCGCAATTAATGGATTGAATATATTATCCATTTGTCTGGTTAACATATTAACCATTTCATGGATACTTTCGTCCATCTGTTGCTTCATAGCCATCATGGATGTCGTATTCAACGATGGTGTCATTTAAGGGAAATAACTTATCCTTCTGGTGATGGCAGCAATTGACCTATATTGTTTATCATTGAAGCAGATGCATGATGGGTGTTAAACGGTGGCAAGGTAGCCACTGTGTTGTCTGCATATGTCGATTCATTGGTTCGAAGATCCACAATCATCGATAATGGCATGCCATATGGGTATTCTATACTACCCATTGTTGAAAAACCAGGAGGAAATGGTGACCTGGGTTCGCTCAAAATAGGTCCCGTAACTGTGGTGTTGAAAGGGAGACTCCCTGATTATTATGGAGGAATAACCCCAGTGGTGGTATTAGCGATATTTTCGTTGTCGGTGCTGCAGAGGAAGTTGTTCGAACAGGAGAGAAAAAAGCTGCATTTCTAGTCGTTAATCTGACAAGTGATTCCACTGTATTTAAGGATTGTTCGGTGTGTTAGAAGTAGGGTTATCCGTATTTTGATGTGTCATTTTAGGTAAATATTTTCCACTTCTTAAACACATGCATATACAAATATTAAGAATATTTCATGTATGAAGAACAATTCACAAAGGAACACTCAATGATAAAAAAAATAAAATATCTACAGTTTAGCACAAAAGGGTCCCACCAAGTGTGTCAATTTGTTTACTGTGAATTTTAGTAAACAAGCGCTAGTATTAAAAAGGGTTATTTGCAGGATCGACTAGTTAATCCTAGGACATATCTGCATACACTCTTGTAATTTTATTGTAATGTTTAATGTGAGATAGTAATCTGCTCTAGTTTTTATAAAGACTAAAAATGTAAATTTGCAGAAAATACAAAATTTCGACGTAGTCGAAATCTGGGTAACTGAAAATCTAAAAGATAAAGGAAATTGCTGGAAAAAGACAAGTTAATGTAGAAGATATTTTGCATAAATGTAAATAAAATGTTGTTTAGAATCATACATTTTGTCTCAGGTAACTCGCTTCTCAATTTTCACTTAGGTACTTTGAGTGTTTGAGTTTTTGTAATGAATTTGACACCTTGAATCCTAACGTTAGAATTCTTATTTATACTAATATATGACTAACAACCTGCAATGACTCTCTCCTTATAAATCGGCCTGTATTTTGATACACGCTTCTCGCCTTCAAACTTGCTTCCACGTGTCTCCTTGGTATGGATAAGATCAAACGAAAATTATTCGCCCTTAACATGTTATTTGCTCCAACTGTTGATATCAAAGTCATGCATATTTAATTTTTGAGAAATAAATACTAAGTCCCAACTTCCATCCTAAAGAAATGACTTCGACCTATTCGGCTTCGACCTCCTGAGTCAAAATATCCATGTCGAAGTGTTCTTTAAAATATCCAGATTTCACTAAGTATTTCTCTGGACTCCTTTTTTCTACGTCAAACTCATGATGTCAAAAATCCAGGCTAATACGTGCTTACTGATGTTTTTGGTAAACAATATTGTGTGTTAATTCACTTGAAGGATCAAACTCAAAAAATCATAAAGGACACTTTGTGTTAATTGTTTGAAGAAATGTACTAGTGCTGAATGGTTTTCACTGTAAAGACTCAAGAAAGTAAGTGTAGAAACCCTTAAAATGATAAAGTAAATAAAATAAAATGATAAATCTATTAAATAAAATTGCTCGAATTAAGAGTGGGGCGTAAGTTCATACATTTCTCACAAGTTTTTTATCTCTATGACTCGGATGTGTGAATTTTACAAGGGAAACAAAATGAAATGTGAACCCGCTATACATCATCGAAATTTACTTATATAATAGGTCTATAACTAACTGTCAATAACTGCTATCTCTCCAGGATTCAACATGTATCTTGTTACGCGTGTTTTTCTTTCCTTATGTCCTTCCACGTGTATTTGGTTCTTGAACTGCTTTAAACCACTACTGTTGTCAAACATGTCTTCAAGTCATCCAATCATGTCTGTTGAAACATCCATTTTTTGAATCTATGAAAAGTCCACTGGTGTCGAAATCGAAACGTATAATATCTTCACTAAACATTTATATCCACCTAGTATCCCATGTTCATGTAGAAAAGTCTAAGTCAAAAATCTCGGGCTAACACAACTGTTAGATGATCTGTTGATTTTGATGATGACAATACTTTATATCAAACAAAATTCAGTAAAGTCTTTATCTATCAAGACAAATATATGGTCAAGATGTTCTTTATGAGGTCAAAAGTTATTCAACTTTAAAGATGACAACACCTTATATCAAATGGCCTCTTTCATGTCTTCACACATTCTTTTTAAGGACTTCAAGTCCTTCCTCAATTTAATTAAGGACCTCATCATCTATAATTTTTTATAAAGAAGACTTTCGAATTGGGTCTTAACCATTATATGGAGGATTTACTTTATCTTTTGAATAAATTTTTGTCTTTTGTTGGCAAAATACTTATAATTTCTTTTGTAAACAATCACGAGTTTTAGTTCACGATTTTTGTCTTTTGTACGATCAAAATCGAAAATTTTAGACAATTCTTCGTGTAAAAACTTTTGAGAGAATGTAATGATGCTGGAAGAATTTCTAATACAAATAACAAAAGAAATAAATTAAATGTGCTTATTAGATTAAACAAAAGCAAGTAAAGAGACAAACAGTAATAAAACAATCAAAATACTTGAATTAAAAATGGTGTTCGTGTTATCAACCTCCTCGATGATCATGTTCAGTATCAAAGTATTGAATGAAAAATGAACGATAAACAGTAGTGAATGATGGTGTTAGGGTTGTATCGTTTCACAGTATTGAAGGTTAAGCTTGTATGGTTTCACAGTATTGAATGTTAGGGTTGTATCGTTTCACAGTATTGAATGTTAGAGTTGTATCGTTTCACAGTGTCGTTTCTTTTTTCCAGTGGAAATAAGGAAACTGAAAAGACAAGCTAGATAGAAATAAATAATGATACCACCACAGTCTAAATACTAAATCGTAATGATATGTTATCTGCATAATGAAATTTCATAAAGAAACGCTAGCGTTTAGTCATTTAAAATTTTTAAATAAAAATACAAAGTATATCACAACGGTTGACCTAACCAACTGTTATGCTATTCCTGAGATTCTTTATTTAAAAATAAAAATAAAATACGTGTCTTAACGTTAAAGGAATAAAATATTAGAGTTGACTGAAGTTCAAACCCATGAAAACTTGAATATATCACTACGATCAACTAAATAACCATTATTATATCCTAATAATTATTAATTAAAAAATAAAATAAAAATATCCGCACTTGAATTTAGAGATGTCACCACGGTGTTTAGAAGAACCGTAGTGACTATAGCGTTGTTGTTTGTGCGTTTTGTAGTAGTGCATTTTCATACATTTCTCACAAACTTGTTATCTCAATAGATTAGATGTGTGAGTTCTAAAGAGAACAAAATGAAATGTGAATCTTAATTATAGAGTTATATACTAAGTAGATTATCAACCGTCAACAACGATTATCTCTTCAAAATTTGACATGTATCCTACTGCATGAACTTTCACCTTCTTATTTGTTTTCACGGACATTCGACTCTTGAACTGCTTCCACCTGTCACTGTGATATCGAAAATATTTTTAATTCCTCCAATCACATCTTTCGAAAAGATCAACCTATCAAATTTACAATTTAATATCGAAAATATGACTTGGTTATTTATACTTAACATTTCCATATATTTTATATATCTCACATTTATATTGGTGTTAAGCAAAAAATCTCAAACTAACACACAACTTTTATTTTTAAATAATCTCTTCTCCTCATATCATAATGTAATTAAATAATCTCTTCCTCTCATCAAAATTAAAAAAGATATTATGAATATCGATTGAAGAAAAATTGTACAAGTAGTGCCCATTGTTCGTCTTGAAAGCTCTATATTTCATGATTAATGTGAAATATATATATATATATATATATATATATATATATATATATATATATATATATATATATATATAATGAATTCAAATATTCCTAAATATCAACTTATCGACTCTTTAATTTTATACTTGTTTGTTTTTTTTATTACTATTTGATTTCCAACACTAAAATATATGTTATAATATGTAATTGTTTTATGACTATTTGATTTTAACACTAAAATATAGTAATTGTTATAATTTGTAAAATATATCTTATAATAGGTTGGACATGTATGCTTAATTAATCGTTGTTGATTTCAATACTATTTCCAAATTAGAACTAATTATTATTTTTAATTTGTGTTTAATAGTCAAAATACAATTTAAAGGCATCGGTAGTACTCTTAGCTTTGAAAAGTTAACACAATTGTCTTTAGCGTTTTAAGAAAAAATAACGTTATATATTTATCTTTGATGTTTGACCTCTTATCAATCATCAATATACAGCTGGTTCTGAATCAAGCGAAGCTAATGTATTCTCTTCCAGAGAAAAACCATATAGGTTTATTGCAACAACTTTTTTTATTTTATATATATATGGTTACACGTACAAAGATAAAATCATAGTCATCATCATCTACATATACGAGCGAGCAATCACACAAAACAATAATGAGAAATAAATAAATAAAACTTTGTAAGCGACTAAAGTAAGAATTGAATAGAATTAAAAATATATATAGAGAAAGAAAGACATCTAAGCTAACAGCATGGAGACGAAGATTCCAGCTAATGAAGTGACGGCAACGAAGGTTTTGGTAATAGAGAATGCAGCAGAGGGTGCCTCGGCTCCTCCTGGGCCTGATGCTGGGCCATTTGTGGTTGGTGCCGGCGGAGAAGAAGTGTTTGGGGTTGGTGATGAAGGAGAGGGTGCTGGAGAAGGTGTTGGTGATGTGTTTGTGGAGGAGGGTGATGGAGCAGGTGCTGTATTAGGTGATAATGATCGGGTAGGTGCGGGTGCAGGAGCTTGTTGTGCTATGCATGAGGTAGCTAACAACCCCAGTATCACAAACACTTTAATTGCAACAGAACCCATCTTTTATATCTGTTTTTTGATACAAAAGAATCTTGAGTGAAATATGATTCTTCCAAATATATGGTTTGTATGATAATTGATTTGTGTAAGGTGCAACTGCATAATTGGTTGTATATATAGTGTGATATTGCTTCTGTGTTTTCTTAGCAAAGGCGGTGTGTGATTAATAATTAGTCAAGTAAAATGAAATACTACTTTTCCTACTTGACTTTTCTTTTTTTGTTATTTTTTTTATGCAATTTTTTTTTCCAATTGTTATTTTTTAATGATATTATTTTTGTGTTTTTTAGCGAGGGCGGTTGTGTGATGTGACTTTTAATGAGTAGTGGGCCAAATAAAATAAAAGACTATTTTTCCTTATTTCTTAAAAGTTGTTCTTTTTAATGCAAATTTCTTTTTACAATAAACATTTACTTTCTTTGTTTGCAAGTGCAAGTTAAGTAATACGACACTGGTTGTGTGTAGGCAAAGTTTCGACGTATGGAATAACCGCGTTTAACCATTCTCAATTTGAATTTTCGGGCTGTTTTTAGATTACCAAGTCAAGGATTGATTTATTCAACGTGACTATGATGGATTAGGAAGCGTTGTCTTTTATTTGTTAAAAGAAAATGAAGTGAAGTTACAAAATAAAGAAGATAAGATAAATTTTAAAATAAATAGTAAAAAGTGTGAAAAACAGTTTTGTCATTGAAAATCTTATGAAAAAATTTAATAGAATTTAGTTTTAGTGAAAGAAAAAAGAGTGCATAGAAAGAAAATTTAAACGCTTATAAAAATAAAACATCAACAAAAATAGTAATCTATAAATCTTAAGAGTGTGCTTGTATTAGAGGGTAATTTAGTATTTTGTTATTTGTAGATAAGTTTTGATTAGGGTCTATGTGGCATTCTTATTTGTGTATAAATAGGTGTATTAGGTTTACATTTATTATCAATCAATTCCTTCAATCATTTGCTGTCAGCTTTTAAGCATTTATTCATCTCTATCTTCTTCCTCAATTTCATCACCTTGCACTAACAAATTGGTATCTAGAGCTCCTGGTTTGTTCTGAAACTCTGGGAAACACGAGTGATAGTGAGCTGTGTGTTTGATTTTTGAATCTTGAACAAAAATCTGAAACAGAATCATACTGATTCTGTGGGTTTGGGAAACACTGAGTGAGAAATCTGAGATCTGAGTTTTTTTTCTGTGCAAAGGTTTAAGATGAATGGAGGCAGTAGTTTGAACACTAAACTTCCAGTTTTTGATGGTAAAAACTGGAACAGATGGAAGATTCAAATGCGTGTGTTGTTTGGTGCTCAGGATGTTCTGGACCTTGTTTCTGAAGGTTATGTTCCAGCTGCAGCAGATGCTACTGAAGAACAAAAATCAGAAGAAAGAGCTACAAGGAAGAGGGATCAGAAAGCTCTGTTCTTTATCCATCAGTGTGTGGATGAAAATGTGTTTGAGAAGATTGTTAATTCGACGACGTCGAAAGGGGCATGGGATATACTGACCAGATGTTATGGTGGTGACGTATCAGTAAAGAAGGTAAAGCTTCAGTCCCTGCGAAAACAATATGAAAATCTCAGCATGAAGAACAGTGAGAAAGTTTCTGAATACATCTCCAGAATGATTTTGATCACTAATGAAATGAAGGCTTGTGGAGAAACACTTTCTGAACAGGTAATCATAGAAAAGATTCTGAGGTCACTTACGCCTCAGTTTGATTACATTGTTGTTTCTATTGAACATTCTAAAAATCTGGAAACCATGAGAATAGAAGAGTTGCAAAGCAGTCTAGAAGCACAAGAGTTGCGTCTGACTGAAAGAACTTCTGAGAGGGAAGTGGAGCAAGCTCTGAAAGCTTCTTTTGTCAAGAAGGACCAGAAGCAGAATAGACATGGTGATAAATTCCAGAAGTCAGAAACCTCAACTTCTGATGAAAAGAAATATCAGAAGGGAAAGGAAAGGTATGACAAGAAGAAAGTTCAATGTTACTGCTGTAAACAGTTTGGCCATTTTGCCAGAGACTGTAGAAACAGAGGAAGGAAATCAGAAGAAGCAAATATAGCCAGAGAAGATTCTGATGATGAACCTGTGCTACTGATGGCTTCTGATTCTGATGGAAACTGTTCAGGAGATTGGTGGTATATGGACACTGGCTGTTCAAACCACTTGACTGGGAACAAACAATGGCTGATAGACTTTGACTCCAGAAGGAGAACAAAGATCAGATGTGCTGATGATAAGTACCTTAATGCAGAAGGTATGGGAAATGTTAGAGTCAGATTGAAGAATGGAAGAAACATTCTTATCAAAGACGTCTGGTATGTTCCTGGAATTAAAAGCAATCTGATGAGTGTGGGCCAGCTCATTGAGAAAGGTTTTTCAGTGGTTATGAAGGACAACCTCTTGACGTTGTATGATTCTAATCAGAAGTTGGTTATAAAGTCTGAGCAGGGAAGCAACAGAACATTCAAGGTGAATGTAGAAACTTCTGAAGCGGAGTGTCTTAGTGCAGAAGGCGTTGAAGCTGACAGTAAGCTGTGGCACAAGAGGTTGGGGCACTTGAACTATAGAAGCTTAGGGCATCTAAGTTCTAAGAAGCTCGTACATGGCATTTCGAAGATTGTGAAGCCTCAAAAGTCATGTGAGATATGCATGAAAGGCAAGCAACCCAGATTGCCATTTGCATCAGAAGTAGCCCCCAGAGCAAAGCATGCTCTGGGTGTAGTACATTCTGATGTGTGTGGACCATTTCCAGTACTTTCACTTGGAGGAAACAAATATTTCGTGTCTTTTGTGGATGAGTTCACAAGAATGACATGGGTAACACTCATCAAGTTCAAGCATGAAGTGTTTACTGAGTTTCAGAAGTTCAAGGTAAAGGCTGAGAAGCAGAGTGGTCAGAAGCTGAAGATTCTGAGAACAGATGGTGGAGGTGGTGTAATTGCAAGCTTCTCAAGTCATACTTAAAGCATGTGTTTTGATGAAGACAACATGGACATCAACATTCAAAGGATGTGCAAAAAGCTTATCAACATCAAATAAAAGTCTTGAAGATTATTGAAGATTATTGAAGAATTATTGAAGAATCATCAAATGTCAATATGGTATAAATAATTCTTAAAATCTTGAATATAGATGTTCACAATATGCATTCATCAACATATACATATTCCATAACTTTAAGATCAAGAAAACTTTGTTTGAAATATCTTTCAAAAAGTATTTTTGAAAATAAAACTTTAGGAACCGGTTCCTCCCTAACAGGGAACCGGGTTCCAGCATTTCTCAAAAAACATGTCCCTGGTTTTTGTACTAGGAACCGGGTTGTACTAATAGGGGAACCGGTTCCTGCGTGATATTTTTGAATTCCAACTTATAACGTTCACTAAGAACCGGGTTCTGTCAGTGTCGGAACCGGTTCCTAGCGAACCAGTGCAGCTTTTACTTTGTTTTTTGAACATTTTTCAAGTGGCATCTTTTCATGAATGCATTGCAACTTTTCATATGAATTGGCATGAATGAAGAGGTTCTTACAACTTTATAAAATGCAGATTTTTTCAGTTTTTAAAAAAGAACACATATAACATTTTCAAATAACAAAAAACCTTCTTCATATTAACAATTTTCTCATTCATTCATTTTGAACATAAACTTTCATGTGTTCATAATTTTGTGAAACTTGCCATATACACTTTCATTATCATTACAAGTTTCATACATACATTGTGAACATTTATATACATTGTTGAGAATTGTTTTTTATCTTGAAGAAGAAGATCAATTGAAGATTGATAAAGCTCTCCATATACTTCAAACTAAATCATTGTATTACTTAAAGAAATTATTCCCTTACTATCCAGGATTGTTGGAAGTAAGTGTTGTGATTTGAAGAGGATTGTTCTTCATTCACATTAGTGTTTGTTTGGTCTTAAAGGTGTTAAGAACCTTTGATCACCCTATAGGTTAGATAGTAAGCATAGGCTGTACAATCATTCTAACTATAGTGAAATCTCTTTCGTGTTGGAAAGGGGACTGGAGTACTCTCGGATTGTGAGGGGAACCAGGATATATCACCGTGTTCTTTACTTTTCCGCATTTATCGCTTTCATCACCATAATCAAGAAAAGATAAAGATATAAACAAAACCTTCAAACACTTAACCAAAATTACTACCAAGCATTCTCATAAAACCGAATAAATTTTTATAAGACCTAATTCACCCCCCCCCCTCTTAGGCACTCTGAGACTTACAGGTGAGTATAACTCTACAGAGTTCCAGAAGTTCTGTGAGGAGAATGGAATAGAACATGAGGTTACTGCTCCATATACTCCTCAGCATAACGGTCTTGCTGAAAGAAGAAACAGAACTTTGCTTGATATGACCAGAAGTATGCTGAAAGAGAAGAAGTTACCTCACATGTTATGGGGAGAAGCTGTTGCCACATCAGCATATGTTCTGAATAGGTGTCCAACAAAGAAGCTGAAGGAAACTGTTCCTTTAGAAAAATGGACTGGAGACAAGCAAAGTGTTAGCCATCTGAAGGTGTTTGGTTATTGTTGGCTGAAGATTTTGATAATGTTATTAGAAGCCAAATGAATTAAACGTTTCGATCGAAATGAGGTAAAGCGTCATGTTTCAAAGTAGCAGAAGCAGTGTTTCGAATAAGCATGTCAAAGCTTGGAGCTTCGAGTGGCAATTATGGGAACATATCTAAAGAAGTCTCGAAATAACAACAAGGCTGTGTCTGGGAAGTGCGTTCGAAACGGAGAAGTACCAAAGCATTTGAAATTCAAATGGAAGCGGGACATTCGAAGTTTGAAAGTTATGTGCTGGAGCATTTGGGGACACGTGGAAAGAAGAAAGAGGCATTGTTCTGCATGTTCTGAACGTGGCATAATCCTATAGCAAGACCGTTATGGTCGAATTAGTATAAATAGAAGTCTTAGTATTAGGATTTCGTGTGTCATATCTATTGTGCTAAATACTCAGTAACATTCAAACTACCACATGGCAAGGGAAACGAATGCAAGAGAAATGTACGTATGATAGCACCATGTATTTCTGATTTAATGAAAACCTTTTATCATGTCCAGCACTCTCCTTTATCTTTTTGTCAAATAACATTTACAAGTTTTTTTCATTTACAGCCTTTTCACTTCGAAATCTCTTCTTCAAAGTTTTACATTTTAATGCTTTCTTCACATTTCAAGCAATTTACATCTTAGAAAACTGTCATATTTTCCATACCTTTACCTTCAAGTCTTATCCTTCGAACGCATATTTTTACTTAAAGTCATTTACAGATTTCTTGCATTAAACGCTTTCTTCATATTTCAAACCTTTTACGTTCCAGAAATCCTTTACATTAACTGTTTTATAATTCGAAACCATTTACTTGAGTTTTATGCAATTTTACATGTCTTTACAATTAACATTTATTCATGCAACTTAATTTCACACACACATTTTGATTACATCTTTAGACTTTTAGAGAGAGAAATCGAAATAAGCCAAACGCATATACAATACTCAAATATCAACCATGAATATCTGTTCGATCGTGAGAGTAACCTTAATGTCCAAGGAATCCTAGGATCAATCTAGTCGACCCTGTGAGTTACCAGAGGAATTGAATAACAGTCAGAAAGATTATTCGATAGTTTGGAAGACTAGCGGTTGTTTACCAGAAATCACTGGAAACAGTTATGTATGATACAAACACGTTCCAGAGGCTAGAAGATGAAAACTGGATGATAGAAGCAAAACAATGTTACTGGTGGGGTACCACAGTACAGGTGCCTACAAGCTTTATTGTCCAGAAACCAACAAAGTTGAGATCAGCAGAGACGTCATTGTGAAAGAGTCAGAAACATGGGATTGGAACAAGCTTCAATCATATTCTGGTGTAGTGCCAACACCAGGGTTAGTTTCTGAAGACGAGTCAGAGTCAGAAGAAGAAGACTCTGAAGATGAGTCAGAATCTCAGGGAGATTCTGATAGTGGATCTGATTCTGATCCAAATTCTAATGATGATTCAGAATCTGGTGGTGATTATACCTCTGGAAGGGAAAACTCTGAAGACATGGGGTCTGGAGAACAAGTTTCCAGAAGTAATTCTGAAGGTGGTAATTCTGAAGGAAATAATCCTGGACAAAATCCAGAAGCTAGCACAGTTCCGAGTTTTGGAGAAGCTTCAGAACAAGATCAGAGGCCACAGAGAATCAGACGAATACCAAGCAGGTTTGCAGATTTTAGCATGTTACATGATACTGAAGTAGACTCTGAAGGAGAAATCATTCAGTGTGCCATGCTAGTAGATTCTGAACTAGTGGGTATTGAAGAAGCGCTCAAGAAGAAAGTATGGCTGCATGCCATGAACGAAGAACTTGAGGCTATTGAAAGAAACAAGACTTGGAAGCTGACAGAACTTCCAAAAGGCAAGAAAGCCATCAGCGTCAGATGGGTTTTCAAGAAGAAGCTAAAGCCAGATGGATCAATTGGCAAATACAAAGCGAGATTAGTGGCCAGAGGTTTTCTTCAGAAACCTGGACTAGATTACTTTGAGGTGTTTGCGCCTGTAGCTAGACACAAAACAATCAGACTGGTGATTGCTTTAGCTGCAAACAGAAATTGGCCTTTGATACATCTGGATGTGAAGTCTGCATTTCTGAACGGTCCATTACAGGAAGAAGTTTATGTGTCACAACCTCCTGGATTTGTGAAAAAGAATCAGGAAGGGATGGTATACAGGTTAAATAAAGCTCTGTATGGACTGAAGCAAGCGCCCAGAGCTTGGAATCTGAAGATTGATTCGTTTTTCAAGGAACAAGGGTTTCAGAAGTGTGAGATGGAGTATGGTGTTTATGTTCAGCACACTTCAGAAGGTAATGTGATTCTGGTCTGTTTGTATGTTGATGACATATTACTCACAGGAAGTTCTGAACAAGAAACAGCTGAGTTCAAGAAAGTTCTGATGAATGAGTTTGAGATGACAGATCTTGGAAAAATGAGTTTCTTTCTAGGGATGGAACTTATATACTCTGAGAAAGGAATCATTTTGCATCAGAAGAAGTATGAACTAGAGCTTCTAAAGAGATTTGAGCTAACAAATTGCAAGGTTGCTATCACACCTGCTGATACGAATCCGAAGTTGGACTCTGATTCTGATGGAGAGGATGTGGACGCTACAACCTTCAAGCAGATGGTTGGTTCTCTGAGGTATTTGTGTAATACCAGACCTGATATTTGTTATGCAGTTGGAATGGTCAGCAGATACATGAGCAAACCAAAGTGGTCTCATTACCAAGCTGCTGTCAGGATTCTGAGGTATATAAAAGGAACTCTGAAATATGGAGTGTTATTTCCTTCTGGAGGAAAGATCAAATCAGAACTTCTGAGTTATTCTGATTCTGATTGGTATGGAGACAGAGTTGACAGAAGAAGCACTCCTGGGTACTTATTCAAGTTTCTGGGAGGTCCAATTTCTTGGTGTTCCAAGAAATAGCCTGTTGTGGCTTTGTCAACATGTGAAGCGGAATACATTGCAGGTGTTGTAGCTGCTTGTCAAGCAGTTTGGCTTCTGAATCTGCTGCATGATCTGAAGGTTGAAGTTGAGGAACCTCTGAAGCTGGTGATTGATAATAAGTCTGCAATTAATCTTGCAAAGAATCCAGTGCTACATGGCAGAAGCACGCACATTGAGACGAAGTATCACTTTCTCAGAAGTCAAGTGCAGAAAGGAGTGTTAGAAGTTCTGCACTGTAGCACTCAGAAGCAGCTGGCAGATGTTCTGACAAAGACAATAAAAACAGACCAATTTCTGCGCTTGAGAGATGAAATTGGTGTTGTTAACTTCTGATAAATTACTAAATTACGGGATGGTATTAGAGGGTAATTTAGTATTTTGTTATTTGTAGATAAGTTTTGATTAAGGCCTATGTGGCATTCTTATTTGTGTATAAATAGGTGTACTAGGTTTACATTTATATCAATCAATTCCTTCAATCATTTGCTGTCAGCTTTTAAGCATTTATTCCTCTCTATCTTTTTCCTCAATTTCATCACCTTGTACTAACAGCTTGGACGTAATAATTGAAAAGTTTTAATAAAAATTAAAATTTTAAATAATTTAAATGATTAAATAATTAAATAATTAAATAATTAGATTAATATTTATTTTTAATTAAATTTTTTTGTTTAAATGAAGAATTTCAATTATTTATTGTTAAGTTTTTGTAGTTTTTTTTGTAAATTCAAATATTTTTGGTTAAATTTATAATTTAGAAGATAGGAACTAAGTTGCAATTTTAAATTTTTTCAAAGGACCAAGTTTCAATATTAAAATTTTTAAAGGGACCAATTTTAAAATTATGAAAAATTATTAAGAATCAATTTATTATTTTTTAAAAATTTTAAAGGTCAATATGTAAAGTTTGAAAAATACATAGACAATATACAAAAAATTTGAAATAATTATAATGTTTAATTTGACATTCACATTTTATATAATACGAGAAGAATTTTAAATTCTTTAATTTTTAGATATTTTGAGGAAATATTTCATAGTTTTTCACATTTTAATAATTCTTTCTATTTTTTTTATTAAAACAATAAAAATTTTAAAATCATTTTAAATGACCTTAAAATCTTACATTCTTTTATTAAAACGTCTCATTCAAACATACTTTAAAAGTTATTATGATATTTTTATCTTTAAAATACTACATGATGTTATCTTTAAAAGTTAACAGGTTGAAGGAAATATTCCATTGTGCAATCTATGTCGCATTTGATGTAAGAAATAACACAAAGGTATCAAATGACCTCTAAAATATGAGGAGCAATGAGATCATGAATTAAATTAGAAAAAGTATCAAGGATCACAAATCCATGCGTATCTTAAAAAGAGATAAGGGTATAGTAGTTGCCAACAAGGGAAATACCGGAGATTGATTAAAAGTTTTAGCAAGTGTATAAATATGTTGTCAAATAATAATATGAGTAAAGATCCATTTTTTTTAAAACGAAGAGCTTTAGTCCAAAATATATAAAAAGAAGAAGGTAGGTATAAAAATGAGGGAACGTTAAGCCAAAACCTCACATCTATGCAAATCTAAAATTAGACAAATAAAATTAAAGACTCCTAAGTCTATGTTAGCCAGTGTGTTTGCACAATAATTCTTTTCTTTTAAAAATATGAATTGTCAAAAAAATAATATTACCTATTTAATGCATACAATTGTCTCATTTATATCGGATTTTTCACGGAACAACAGATGATTCAGTGAACGCCAAAATCACTAATTTGAAATCAGTGTCCAACCAAATATTAGACTAGATGTAGTTGATAGCCTACTCAATTGCTAGAATTGTTCTTATAAACTCAACGAAAAACGCATTCTCCTGACCTAAATTACACGCAAAGCTACCATAATGCATACCATAATCATCTCTGAAAATACCCCCATAACGTTCACTGAAATCCACTACACTAAAATTGGTTTTAGACAATACTCTGTAGATAACAATTTTATTCTAAAATATTGCTATAAATTTAAAAAAAAAATTATAAATAAAAAAAAAACACCGTTAAAGACTAATTTTAGAAAACACTTATAAAAAACGCTGTTAAAGACCATATATATAAAAGTGTTTTTAAAAAACACTGCTAGAAGCTACACTTTAAAAAACACTATTAAATAACGTCTTTAGAAAATATTTCATAAAAACGTTGACATAAGAGGAGACAGTATTTTTTAAAAACATTTTTTAAAATTAACCATTAACAAATTTTTTTCTCAATTTTATATATAATAAAAAAAATCTAACACACAATATTTCAAACATATATATAAAAAATCTAACACATCATATTTTAACACGTATACTAATGAAAACCAACCAATTTACACTATGAATTTGAGCTTAAAAATATTTTACAACATAAAAGTTTTTATCCTCTTAGATATTTATATATGGACAATTTTTATTATAAATTAATTTTGAAATTTTTTATATAGTATAGTTACACTTTTTTAGAGAAGTTTTTAATAGAATCTCAAGAAAATTAATTTAAATAAATTTTTATAAAATATTCTTATAATATAAACAACACAATTTAAAATGCATAATTTTTAGAAAATAAGATGATAATATAGATGAACAAAATAGTTTTAGTATTACCCAATCCCACAAAATTGTCTCTAAAGAATTTAAGTAGAAACGTTTTTTTTTTAATATTGAAAAGGAAATAAAGTTATAATGAAAATCATTTTTTAACTAAAGTGCAACTTAATTGTTATAACAAATTTCTTACAAATTTAAGGGAGCAATTTTTTTATATCATTGAAAAGGAAATAAAACTCTATACCTTAAATCATTAATTAAAAAATAATGTAAAGAATAATAAACATAAATATAGAAAATACTACTAGTCATTTTGAAAACCAGAAATATATATATAATAGTAGTAGTGGATAGTAAAGCAGTTCATCCAATGTCACGGAAGTTGATATTGACTCTAGAAGTTACAATTAGTGCTATGGCCCATGGTGTGTCTGATATTTCCTCAAAATTGGAAACATGGTGTGTGAAACATATACCTCCTGTAGGGAAATAGCTTCCATATAGATATAGGCAAAAACCACTAGAACTACGAGTATTATTGGTATATGGAAACATAGATGAAACAACATTGTCTAGAAAAATAAATTTAGTGTTGAAAATCCACCAAAGTCTATAATAAATTTCTATCATAATGACAATTTAATTATGAGACAAAAAAAAAAGACAAGACAAATAATTTCTACAGAGTTTCTCTCTACTCACAAACTGTGAAAATTTTCTTATTCACTTAGCAACTGCAAAATACTGTGAATGAACTTGTTTGACTTGCTTACAAAAATAGGGGTTACTCCCTCTATTTATAACTGAGCTTACACCCTAAGCTCAAAGTCCAAAATATCTTTTTGTTACTAAATCAAATCTAATTTATTCTAGACTTAAATCAAATCTATTTAAATCTAAAACAAATTAAATCTTTTCGACACATAGTTTCGACACACTAGATTACAATTTAACACACCACCTAATTCATTGTGTCTAAACTATTTATGTTCATCATGTCTCTTAGTCTTCTGAATACTTCAACTTGCACTCCCTTCGTCATGATGTCTGCAATCTGATTCTTAGTTCTGCAGTGTTCCAAATTCATCTTCTCATCTGCTACCTGCTCTCGAAGATAATGGAACCTCATTTCGATGTGCTTACTTTGACCATGTGCTATTGGGTTCTTTGCCAGATTAATAGTTGACATGTTGTTGATCTTTATGGTAATTGCTCAATGATCTTTCCCTGTTATCTCTTCGACCAAGTCCACCATCAAAGTTGCTTGACATGCACAAAGAGAAGCAACTATGTATTCTGCTTCGCATGATGATAATGGCACTACTGGTTCATTTCTCGAATTCCAAGCAACTGGTGCACCACCTAGCATAAACACATATCCTGCTGTTGACTTTCGATCTTCAGCATCACTACACCAACTCGAATCAGTGTATCCCACTAACTTGCATTCTTTTCCTTTATCAACTGCAGGAAACAAAATGCCATAATCGAAAGTTCCTTTGAGATACCTTAGTATCCTCTTCACTTCTGCTAGATGTGATACCTTTGGCTTCTGCATGAATCTACTTACCATACCTACACTGTATGCTAAGTCAGGCCTTGTATGACAAAGATATCTTAATGATCCAATAAGTCTTTTGTATTGGGTTGGATCAACATCATCTTCATCTGCATCTTTCGACAGTTGTTGTCTTGGTTATGCAGGTGTCGAAGTTGGGTTGCATTCTTCCATCTCAAATCTCTTGAGAATTTCTCCTGCATATCTTCTTTGATGCATCATCAAACCTCTACTGCTCTTGTAGAATTCGATGCCAAGGAAATATAAAATCTCACTCAAATCAGACATTTCGAATTCCTTACTGAGATCACTTTTGAAGTCTTCGATCTCACTTTTACAGCTACCTGTTATCAACAAATCATCTACATAGAGACATAGTATAAGCAATTCACTATTGCTTCTTCTTACATATACTCCATGTTCAGTTGTGCACTTTACAAATTCCTTCTCCCTTAGGAAACTATCAATTTTCTTATTCCAAGCTCTTGGAGCTTGTTTCAATCCATACAGGGCTTTATGCAACCTGTACACCTTTCTTTCTTCGTCATGTTTCACAAACCCAACTGGTTGTTTAACATAGACTTCTTCTTCTAAGGGTCCATTCAGGAATGCACACTTCACGTCCATCTGACATATGTGCCAACTGTTTATTTCTGCTAGACCAACAACCAACCTGATTGTTTCGATCCTAGAAACAGGTGCAAAAACTTCATCGAAGTCTATTCCTTCTTTCTGTAGAAATCCTTTCGCCACAAGTCTTGTTTGTGTCGAGTTACTTCACCTTTCGAATTCGTTTTCACTTTGTATACCCACTTGACATCATTTGCCTTCTTGCCTTGAGGCAATTCGACAAGTGACCAAGTGTTGTTGTCTTCGATAGACTTCACTTCTTCGTTCATTGCTTTCTCCCACTTCGAATCCTTCAATACTTCAGCTGCATTAACGGGTTTGACATCTGCATAGAAAGCATAATGTACCAGCTCACCTTCATCATTTATCACATCATCTGATGTAATCACATAATCTTGCAATCTTGCAGACATGCATCTTGTTCTCTGAGGTCTTCTTGTACTTTGTATATTTGCTGGTTCCTCTTGTCAAACTTCTCTTTTGACTTGAGTTTCTGGTTCTTCGAATAGGATTCCCACTGAATCTTTCTTGACATTTTTAGTCCAATCTCATTCTTTAAACTCATCTATGATCACGTCCCTACTGATCACAATCTTCTTGTTCTCTGGATTGAACAACTTGTAGCCTCCTGCCAAATGATATCCAACTAGAATCATTTGACTTGACTTGTTATCAAGTTTTCTTCTCAATTGATCTGGCATATGTCTATGTGCAATAGATCCAAATACCTTCAGATGACTCAAGCTAGGCTTCACACCAAACCAACATTCTTCTAGAGTAATTGCTTCTAGCTTCTTTGTAGGGCATATGTTCAAAATGTATGTTGCAGTCGAAACAGGTTCACCCTAAAACTCTTTAGGTAAATTCTTGCCTTTCAACATACTTCTCACCATATTCATGATGGTTCAATTTTTCCTTTCTGCAATTCCATTTTGTTGTGGAGTATAGGGTGGCACCACCTCATGCATAATCCCTTCCTTTTCACATAATCTGTCGAAGTCTTTCGACACATATTCTCCACCACCATCAGTTCTCAAAATTTTGAGTTTTCGACCACTTTGTCTTTCGACCATAGACTTAAACTTGGCAAATACCTCGATCACTTCACTTTTCTTCTTGATCAGATAAATCCACAGCTTTCGAATGAAATCATCTATGAATGTAACAAAGTATTTGTTACCTCCCATCAAATCCACCTGGATTGGTCCACATACATCAAAGTATATGACTTCAAGACTAGCCTTCGATCTGCTTCCTGCATCCTTGCTGAAGCTATTCTTGTGTTGCTTCGCCTGCACACATTCCTCACATACCTCGTTTGGAATGTCAATTTATTGCAATCTTGAAATCATATTTCTTCTCTTCAAATCTCCGATGTCTTTGAAGTTGAGATGGCCTAGTCTATAATGCCATATCCATTCATCTCTACTAGCTGCAATCAGAAGGCACTTGTGCTCCATCATATTTAGTTTAATCTTGAAGGTTCTATTCTGAGACATAGGAGCCTTCAAGATTAATCTCCCATTTTCATCAACGACTCTCATCATCTTGTCTTTGATTGACACTTTATAATTCTTTTCGACCAACTGCCCTATACTGAGCAAATTGCTCTTCATGCCTGGTATGTACAACACATTGGAGATTACTAACCTTTTGCAATCTTTCCTCATAATCATAACATCACCAATACCTTCAGCTGCTAGGGTATTGTCATTTGCAAATTTTACCATATTTTTCATTGAGGGCTTTATATTTACAAACCAGTCTTTCCTTCCAGACATATGTGATGAACATCCTGAATCCAAGTACCATTGGTCCTTGAATCTATCTTCATCTCTTGTTGTGACCATCAGCACCATCTCTTCTTCTTCTTCTTGTTTTGCAAGCTTTGCATCACTTTCTTGATTCTTTCGTTTTTCTGGACAATCACTCGAATAGTGACCATACTTCTGACAATTGTAACATTGAATGTGACTCTTATCAGGTTTTCGACCACCACCTCTTCCTATATTTGCAACACCACCTCTTTGGTTGCCTTGGTATGGTTTTCTTTGATTCGACACGTTTCCTTCGATCTGGTTTCCTCTACTATTCGATTTGTTGTAGCCACCTCTACCTCTGTCGAAACACTTTCCTTTGCCTTTGGTCTCTTTTGCTGAATGTGCCTGCAGGGCCACATCACTCTTCAATTTTCCTGCAACTCTTTCGTTCATTCTTTGTTCATGAGATTCAAGCGTCCCTTGAAGCTCTTCCTTTGTCAATTTCGACAAGTCTTTCCCTTCTTCTATCGCCACCACTATGTGGTCGAACTTAGGAGCTAAAGATCTCAAGATCTTTGAAACAACAACTCTTGTTGTTAACGTTTCTCCACATATCTTGATTTTATTTACTAGTTTTGTAACTCTGGTGAAGAAATCAGATATGCTTTCACTGTCTTTCATCTGAAGCAGTTCATAGGTCCTTTTGTGAGTTTGTAACCTCATTTCTTTCACTTTCTCAGCGCCTCCAAAAGACTTCTCAAGGATCTCCCAAACTTCTTTTGCAGATTATGAATCACTAACCTTTTTGAAATTGTCCGGGCTGACACATTGATGAATTATAAATAATGCTTTATAACTCAGCTTCTCAGATTTTGTGTATTTCTTCTTTTCTTCTTCTGAAGCGTTTTCTCCAAGCACTTCGACTCCATCTTTTACAAGGTCCCAAAGACCTTGACACCTGAATAAGACTTTCATATGTTTGCACCAATTCTCATAGTTGTCAACTTTCAGAATTGGTAGCGTTGATGGATAGTTTGCATTCCCATAACTTGTCATCGTAAATTCTTCAATCGTTCTTGATCGAAACTTCCCTCGAATCGAAACAAAGCTCTTGATACCAGATGTTGGAAATCCACCAAAGTCTATGATGAATTTCTACCACAATGACAATTTAATTATGGGACAAACAAAGAAAAGAAGACAAGACAAATAATTTATGTAAAGTTTCTCTCTGCTTAGAAACTGTGAAAACTTTCTTATTCACTTTGCAACTGTAAAATACTGTGAATGAACTTGCTTGACTTGCTTACAAAAATAGGGGTTACTCCCTCTATTTATAACTGAGCTTACACCCAAAGCCCAAAGCCCAAAATATCTTTTTGTTACTAAATCAAATCTAATTTATTCTAGACTTAAATCAAATCTATTTAAATCTAAAACAAATCAAATCTTTTCGACACATAGTTTTGACACACTGGATTAAAATTTAACACTTAGGCCAAATTCTACTAGATAGATAACACTGTTGGAAAATATCAAAATCATGTAACCAAATAGAAGTTCCAGTATTAATTTGAATAATGGTTATCTTTCTATTTTCCTTCAATGTGTGATGATGAATGGGTGGTTCTAACCAATACGATACAAGCGATGAGGACTTTTAATGCTTAATCTTTGAGTCATTATCAGTTATAAAATGCCTCCTGAAGCCAATGTCATTTTAACTAGATAAGTTGAAGAATATGCACAATCAACATGACCTCAGTGTTCAGTCAACGACACACTTTGGATATCTTCAGTCAATGGTGCACTTTGGTTGCTAGAATTAACGACTTCATAATTCTGGAGAAGTTTCAGGAGTGGGAAAAATGCTATTGTCACAACCAGTTACACTATAAGATCTTTCACTTGGACCAAAAGTATCAAAGCTTCCAAATGTCAGGCCGCTTTTAAAAGCCTCAGGCACTTGGAAAAGTAACATGTTACCTCAACTCAGTTAATTGCATATGAGCTTCTGAAGCTGAGACTTTTGTGACATTGGCTGTCTTAGAAACATCTTGAGGTGATCTCAAAGAGCTATTCAATGACCTAGAATTTTCATTCTTGGATGCAGATAAATCACCGGCTTCTTCAAGTTTTTTCCCTTCAACATGACTTGGCCCGACAGATATCCATTCATTCCCTACTTCCCTATTGGTGGCACCACCAACACCATGATTTTGGGCGATAAATGGGGTTGGCACATAATTTGAAGAGGAATAAACATTGGATACAACAATTTAATGTTGATCAGAAATTGATAGAGACTTTCCTTGGTCAGAACTTGAAGATTTTCCTTGATCAGTTTGTGTAATTTGAGTTGACGATTTCATTAGGCGAAGTGGTTGCTGCAACAACAACAACAACTTGAGGTTGGATATTTTTTTGATTGACAATGTTATTAGCAGCTGAACTTGTTTTAGGGACACTCACTATGTAATGTTCGTTAATTTAATTAATGATTTAATTAAATTATTTTAGAAATTATTCGTTGAAGTTGTGAGATATTGTGAATTGTTGGTATAAGTTGCTAGATTATTACTAGTTAATTAATTATTTGATTAATAGTAGTAATAATACTAGAATTAGTAGAATAATAGAATAATTATTTTGGACCTATTTTAATGGTTGGAAGTAGAAATATATGGGGTGTGTTGTTAAACCCATTAAGAATAATAATATTGTGAGGTTCTATTTAAATAAATAATATGGTTAATTGAGGAGTTGTTGGAAAATTGGCCGTGAGAAGTTGCAGAGCAGAGAAATAAGGAGAAGAGCAAAGCGAGGTTCCGGTCGGAGAGCTGTCGAGCGACCTTCAATTCAAGGTAAGGCTGAGGTTCTGACCTTATAATGAGGCTTATGATGAATATTGTGTAGGGTTTTGGTCGTGGATATAATTGTTGTGCGTTGATTTTCTGGGCCTGTTCTTGAAAGTTGTCCGTTTTCACGTTGTGGTCGTTTAGAAATTTTCTACATGACTGTCTTGTACGATTGATGAATTTGTTAATAGGAGATATAGTTGCCCAGTTGCTATGTTATTCCATGCGGTTGGTCGGAAATTAATGGTCGAAGAGAATACTATAAGGCTAGGTTAACATTCATCATAGACTGGACGAAATCTGTTCAAAACTGTGAAGACGCGTTGTGCCGAGGGGCACAGGTATTTGCGTCAAGTGGCATAAGGTTGCAAGATGTACCTAGGAGCACATGTGCAAGGTGTCGAGCGTCATAAGGTTGCAAGATGTGCCGAGGAGCATAGGTATTAGGTGTCGAGCGGCACAAGGTTGTAAGGTGCGTCGAGGGGAATATGTAGTTGTGTCGAGCGGCACAAGGTTGCACGATGTGCCGAGAAAGTATGGGGTGTCGGCTGGTAGAGGCATAAAGGGAAGGTACCGAGCGGCATGGCCACTGTGTCGAGGGGTACACGTCGTTATTAATGTCCCTACTGTTATTCCCGTGCACGTTGAAGAGCACATACTCTTTTCTCATCCCTTAACACTCCTGTGCAGACTATTTAGTTATTTAATTTAGTTTAGTAATCTCAGTATAATAATTAGAATTCTTAAGGTATTTTATCCCCAAATGATTAATGAATTCTAGTAAATATAAGTTTGTGGTAAGAGAGTTAATGTAATTAATAATTGACTAGCAGTAAACTGTATCAACTTGAAGATAATAATACATAGCCGAAAACATTAGTATTTTAGTAGGAAACTACTTAGTCTGTTATAGTCGAATTACCCGAATAATTATGCAGGACGTCATAGTATATTTTGGTTAATACAGTGTATTGTATACTTTGTTATAATTTTGAGATTTGGCAGGTGATGATGAATTTTGTTGAGATGCCTCTAATTATTGGCAGATATTAAGTTGTAGGCTTATGGCCAATATTGAATTGTGTTGAGTTGTTGTGGAATTATTGTTGTTGTTGTTACTACATTGATATTGTTGTCGCATACATAGCATATCAAGTTGGGAGCTCATGCTCGGTAAGTTGGCCTGAATGGGCAAATATAAAGTTGAAGGATTATACCTTGTTGATGCCTCTATTAATTGGCAGATTATTAAGTTGGAAGTTTTGCTCCGTTGGTACCACATGCACGTGCATAAAAACAATTTGCATTTCATGTTGCACCCTGAGTTATTGTGTGGATGAATTGATTATGTTAAATGTTTTTGAAGAGCTTCTAAGTGGTGTTTTTGTATGAACTAATTTTAATATACTATTTATCATGTGTTCTATTATATTGTTCGATATCTCACCCCTTCTGTTTGAATGTTACTCCATGTTGGTAACGTGCAGGTAATCCAGAGTGAAGGCTGTTTACCTTCAATGGTTCGAGTCGGTGTCGTCGCTCTGATACGTAACACTCGGGGGGACGAACATTTGTTGCTTTATTGTTGATTTTACTTCTGTTGCTTAATTTTAAGTTATTTTCGTTAAGTACTTGTTGTTTTAAAGTTGTTTTCAGTTGAACAAAGATGTTATGTCATTTGAGTTGAACATTGTGATTCCGCTGCTTAATTATAAAAGTTGTTTTGTTTTCAAAGACTAAACAGGTTGTTATCGGTTCATCCGAATTTTATTTTATGTATCTGTTTTACATGTGATTAACTAAAGTGTTTTAAGTAGTAAGTGTAGCATTCCATTTGTTCGTTGGAAATTTTGTAACTCTGATTTTATAAAATCCGTTGGTTAGAAATGGGGGTGTACACACTACACTCTTGACAATGTGAATACATCTTCGATTAATCTATTCTAAAGGATCAATGCCTGCAATCCTTCCAACTGCCATAGCATTCACATTGAGTTCCACATTACTCTCATTCAGGAAATTATTCTGGCAGTATTTACAATACCAAGTACCACTTGGAATACATCGCAGAGGCACACAATCTATTTGAAAAGCCCTTGGGCATCCATCACAACACAAAAGATCCCCTCCATCTTGACACATGATGCAAAGGTCATCATTATCACTTCCAACAATAACATTATCATCCAAAACCTTAGTTTCCTCATATTTTTTTGCTAGAATAGTCGAATCTACATCATCTATCTTCCCTGCCTCTTCAAATAGCATGTCAGCATCATCAAGATTATCAATACAAGCATCATCAGGTACCACAACATCGATAGGGGCGATATCTTAGTGAGAAATATCCAGATAAGCTTCTTCAGATGACTTAACGGACAAGCCAACAGTAGATAATTGGACAATCTCCTTAAAAGCCTTTTTAGATACATCAGCAGATAAGCCAACAACATCTTCTTGGTCAACAACTTCCATATAAGCATCATTAGACACCACATAGGTTGAAACGAAAATAGCTTGGTGAACAACTTCTAGAGGAGTCTTGATACTAGCATTAAGCAAGTCTAAATACCTACTTAGGATGTTGAGGCGTTCATTTGGATCATCATCTCCCATCGTACTATTTGCGTAGCCACGAATCATCATATGCCAAGAATCCATTTTTCAGTTAGGCATATGATCAAACACTTTACGTGCATCAATCATGCTTTTACAGTTCACATACATATCAATCACCTTGTTATGCAACTTTAAATCACTTCTAAAAGTAGATTGCAAAAAGTAATCATGTACTTTCTTAGCATCCTCAACAGACTTCAACTTACCGCACAAATCAAACAGAAGCTCAAAGCAATTAGCATCAGCTTTAACACCTTTTTCCATCAATTCGAGCGCCTCTTTAAACTTCTTCTCACTACAAAAATGTGTCAAGTCAACAATTGAAGGAGGGAGAGCTTGTTCTTGAACAATACCTCATTCATTCAACTGATTAGGGTGCCCATTTTGGGGGTTCCACTGATTCTGATTGTTCCATCGATTGGGACTACTGGGTGGCTAAAAGTTGAGGTTTTAAGGAGTGGATTGTCGAAAGTTGGGGTTTTGAGGGTTCCAAGCTTGTGGAGGAGGAAATAGATTATGTTGAGGATTATGATTATCGTGAGGAAATTGTTGTTGAAAGGTATTGTTGTTCATGTGGATGGAGTTAGGGTGTGTGCTTAATGGTGTAGTGGTATGCGATGAATGAAGATGTGAAGTGGAAATTGATTGTTGTTGTTGGTGACAAATATCATAACCATAAGATGTTGAATATCATGGGTTGGGCATAAGTAGTGTATATCCATGATGAAAATTCATAGTTGGTGATGGTTATGCAACATGAATATTGGAATAACAAGGTGTAAAAATTTCTCATGGGAAAGATGGAAAGGAGGGTGTGGTGGGAGTGATGTCTATGGTGGAGTGGTATGAAAATGAAGGTGTATGATAAAAATAATTCATAGGAGGATTTGAGGACATGGATGAAAGCACCAATTGATAGGAAGATTTCTATCAAAGCTATAAACTAAGATTTTTCTACACTAAAAGGGGAAGAACATTAAATTGACTAAATAAAATAAAGGAAAATAAAATAACTTTTTCATTTGATTCATTGATAAGTTTTTCATCTCTCAATGAGTACATATATGATAGTAGTAGTGGATAGTAACATAAAGACTTAATGGCCAAAAAGGCCATTTAAACAATATGAAATAAGGGCCCAACTAAGATACATTATCATTCTAACTTAAATAATTAAGTTGTTTAGAAACTAATTTCACTTCCTATCAGGTATTCACTGGTAAGTACCAATTTTTACCAATTTTAAGTTATATCGTGAGATAATTTTTGAGAACCAAACAAAAATGAGATTTAATTTTAGTAAATTTTTGGGATATGATATCGTTTTTAAAAAATGGCAAAAATTATTGCTTATGAGTGGGAGTCAACTATGGTAATATTGAAGTGTTGAAATATGATACGTAAGTGAGATTGTTCTAAATGTTTTTGTGTATATTTATTTATTTATTTATGTGAGATTGTTCTAAATATTCATTTATATTTTCTTAGAGCTATATAAATATTCTTATCACAAAGACAAGCTCGAGTACCAAAGAGTAAAGCAAACAACATTACATGGATCAGAGTGCAGGTATATGTTCATAATTTTGATTATAATAGTGATGCTACTTGATAAAACAAGTTAAACTATATATCCTGATATATATTCGTTTTTTTCTATGTGTAGTGTCCTCATCATCTTAATGGTATAGATTGTGATTATTTCGTATTGAAGTTTATGAAAAAAACTATTCTTTTTTTATCAAATAGAGATTCCAAACATGGTATGAATTTATAAGTTATGATTTATTTTAATATTTATCAGATATTTCATCTTATTAATTAGTTTTAACTAAATCATATTATGTAGTACTTTGATGAATTCAAGTGTTCTACTTATTCGAAAGATAAACTGGAAGAAATTAAGGATGACTGGTGTCAATACATTCTTGAGATGAGCATTATATAAAGTATTGTCTTTCTTTCTTTTGTTTGAAGTTTACGGTCCTTAGAGATTTTTGTTGTTGTGATGTTCTGTACTGGATTGGAATAGTTCTGGAAGTTGTTGTGAATTAAGGGTTGATGGAAATTGTAACTATGTTTGGTGAATCTTTAGAAGTTAAAGGTTTTGGAAGTATATTTGTTGTTATTAGAATAAGACCATGTGCAATGGGTATGTTGAGTTTGAACTCAACATACAAAATCTCCTCCAATGGGTGTTGAGAGAGGTGTTGAGTGTGTGTTGGAAGAGAGAGGTGTTGAGAAAACTCAACACAATTGAAGCTGCCACGTGGCTGTGCTTGATTGGCTGACCAGATTTTTATCCATTTAATACTTTGAACTCAATTATTTCGTTGCAAATTAATTTTTTTTTTATTTTTTTTTTACCAAAATTCATGATTTTTTTCTCTCTATAAATAGAGACTTGGTTTATTTGATTTGGACACAGAAAAAAAAACTAAGTTTTTCACTATCTTAATTTTATTATTAGTGTTTATTTTGAAGTTAAGTGTCTTTTTTTAGTGAAATGGATCCCAATAATCATTTTAACACTCAAAATTCTGCTAATTTTCCATTTAACCAAAATCCCAACATGAAAATAATAAAATTAAATAAGAATATGAAAATAAAAAGTAAAATTTAAATCCCAACATTTAACCAAATTCTGCTAATCATAAAAATAAAAATAAAATTTAAATAAGAATATGAAAATAAAAAGTGGTGGGGTAGGGTGTTGAGTGAAAAACCATTGGAGAGGGTAAAAGTTGAATGAGTGTTGAGTTATTAGGTGGAAGAAAGAGAAAATGTTGTGGAGTGTTGGGAGTTGAAAAAGTGGGTGTTGAGTTTTTCAACCATTGTAAATGGTCTAATGGGTGTTTTAATTTTGAAGAAAATTGATTATTAATGGTATATAGCATTTATAAATTTTGATAAAAATATTATTTTCTTGGTGTATGAGGTTTGTGTTGAATTATAATGGTTATAAGGTTATAAGGTTTATATGTTGAATCATAATGGTTATAAGGTTTATGTGTTGAATTAAAGGTTTGTGATAAATTTTGATAAAAATATGATTTTCTTGATGTATAATGGTATATAGCAATATTTATAAGGTTTGTGTTGAATTATAATGGTTATAGGTTTATGTGTTATATAGCTTAGTTCTGATGCTTTTTAATTGGTTGGTTTTGTTTTGCAGAAGATAGAGATGACAAGTTACTAAAAGTTATTGATGTGTGCAGAAGACAAGTTCATAGTTTTTTAGCTAGAGTTGATATATATATATATATATATATATATATATATATATATATATATATATATATATATATATATATATATATATATATATATATATAGTACTATTTGCTGTATATATTTCATGTTATCAAAAACTTTCATGCTGTGTCAGTGCTTCTAAAAAATATGTTGTCATTTTATTAAAAAATAAGACTTATGCCAACACTTTAACAAAAACGCTGCCATATGTATAGAATAGACAACGCTTTTAACAACAAAACGCTTCGTAAGTGAGACATTAGACAATGTTTTATAAAAAAATGCACTGCCTATACTGGAAAATAGAAAGCGCTTTTAAAGAAAGCGCTGGCTAAAATAGAACTAAAAGATACATTAGAAAGCGATTTAAAAGCAATGTCTAAAGAGGGACAATAGAAAGCGCTTTTCAAGAAAAAAAAGTGCTTCCTAAAGGTACAATAGAAAACACTTTTAAAATGAAGCGCTTCCTAAAGGGGACATAAGGCAACGCTTTTACATTTATAAAAAATGATGTCTTTGCCTACGACAGCGCCAGTATAGGCAACACTTTTGAGAGTTGTCTATGCCAAAAAAACGTGTTGTTTTTTCCCTTATATGGCGTAGTGACCCCTCCAGAAGCACTGCCAATATTCACCTTCAGCCATCCCCTGATTTGAGGGCACCAAATGAATTCTTTGTAGACCCGGGGCTTTGGATTATTGATATGAATTGAGAAAATTTTCAGGACCACAAAGTCTCTAATAGCCAAGTTGTAGCACTCAGAAGCCGGGTTACCAACCAATTTAGTAAAGGAAAATATGGAAGAGAAGGAAGACCTCCAATGAACGCGTAAATTCTTATACCTAGCCAAGTTCCTAGCATGCCAAATGCAGTTAATCAAAATGACGATTGAGGCTCTATTGACAACTTTGCGCTGTGCAGAAACAGAAAGATTCATAATCAACAAGTAGTCATCCAGGTTGGTTATGGTTAAACTGGAACTCAACATACTTCCTAACAAGTGCCAAACTTCGCGAGAGTATTTGCAGTTGAAAAAAAGATGAGGAATAGATTCCTCCTCCTGGTAACACAGACTGCAAGTAGAGGGTAAGGACACACCTCGTATGTAAACTTTACATGTTATCTTTAAGAATAATTGTATACTTTAATGGTTTATTCTAGTGTGTAGCTGATGCTGTAATATTCTGACTCTAGCATCAAGGCATGTGACGCCATTAGGTTCTAAACATACACTTTTGGAAGAAAACATGTGGTTACATGTTACAATTGAAGTCAAGATTCTGAGCATTTTTTCTGCAACGTGTCTTAGGAACGTTAGTACAAGAGGTTTTGATCGTGACTTTATGGTTTAAATTTGGAGGCCTTCTACAAATTTACTTTGGTGTAATACAAATTTATGAAGATTATGAAGACGAAGTTCTGCTGAACAAGTTCTGATGATCTGAAGACAAGCAAGTTCTTACGACCAAGTGCTAAAGACTCTAAAGACAAGGTTCTAATAGGATAAGTTCTGAAGACTCCAAGACTTAGGGTCTAAGACTTAAAGAATGATTCTTCTACAACAAGATTCAACATTCAAATTATCTGAAGCCTCTAAAGATAAGAAGAAGTTCAAAATGGTTAACGTGTGATGATGTACAAAATATATACAAAGTGTCTGTGACCTCTACCCTCTAGGGTGACGTAAGGACAATCCTTTCGTAATGTATTGTCAACCACTATCATTGTGACTATTGGGAACAAACACTTGAGAAACCCCCAAGCTAGTCCAGTCCACCTTTCCGAGGTGATTTCACCTTGAACTCAAGGACTTAATCCACTATAATCAATCTGATTACAATTGCACAGACAACTGCCGGTAACTAACATCCAAGGACGCTTTCAGGGATCCATATTGGATATAACGTTCATTGACCTAATAGAATCCAATTCACCATAATCTCCTACTAGGATTTCATTCTAATGATATTCATCAATGATCTTACAAAATTGACCTTCACTCAGTCCCCTTTGAGATTTGACTACCATTGACCTAATAGAATCCACTACTAGGATTTCATCTAAGATGGCCACAACCAAAGTCTTATTGAGAATTCTGGCTCAACCGAGTCTCTCATGAAACCATCAAACAAATGTTTGATTTACATTTGTTTACAATAATAATGCTTCTACACAATCTGGATGTAAAAAGAATTAAGTATATTAGAAGAACCTAATACACACTAAAAGATATTACATTTTATTGTAGCTTCAATGTGTGGTATTTTTTTCTTCAAGTAGCTTCTTCACGGACAACATCCCAAAGCACTTAAATTGCTGAAATATTATTCTTCATAAGCTTCTGACAACTTTGTTGATCTTGATGTAGTAAAGAGAAGAACTTCTTCATCTAGATTCACTTTAGAACATTCTGGACAGCAGCCCTTGTTCCATTTTCTTCTATGATCACTTTAGAGAAAAACATTTGTGTTGTGGATTTGTAACTGGAGCTTTCATGATCATTTTTATTATCTTCTGTGACTTATCAAGCTTTGTGCAGCATATGAAATTAAGAACATTGTAAATAAATGATTTCATTATAATCATTATCAACATGATTGAAGAATCATTTTGATAACAGTTGTTCTGGTTGTTGTTATAGTGGTTGATAGATTTTTGGTTGTGCTCCAATAATGACAACTTTCATTTTAACATTGAACACCAACAACTTGCGACTTGCAACTTGCATCTATGAGCAACTAGCTTTTTGTGACACGTAGCCATCCCCAACCAACCTATTTAAACATACGATTCTTTTCTTATATAGCCAAGAAAAATAGAGCCGTTGGCTATTTGAAAAAGAGTCGTTACAAATAGTACTTCTACGTCCTTATCTCTTCCACACTTCAAGTTAGTGGAGAGGTAGTGGAATAAATCTTTTTCATATTGTGTACTATTGTACCATGTTACCTTTATATTCTTTTCTTCTGCACTTCAGAGGCTTTTGCGAGCATGAGGTTAGAAGCGGGAACATAACATAAGGTCTTCAGAACTTCAACTCTTTAGAGTCTTCAGAACCACGTCTTCAGAGTCTTCAGCACTTGGTCGTGAAAACCCGTTGTAGAGAAACTTTGATCAGAAGAGCTTCAAGTCTTTAGAGTCTTAAGAGGCGCGTCTTCAGAAATGTATCCTGTAGTACTCTTATTTTCGTCTTGATCTCCAATGAATTATGAGTCAATGTATCCATGAACTTCGATATCTGAGTTGTTCTTAGACTTCTTTGGTAACAACACACCATGATCAATAGTTCCCTTTATGTATCTCAACACCCTCTTCACTGCGATGAGATGACATTATTGAGGCTTCTCCATAAATCTACTCAACGCTCCTACACTTTGGCAGATATCTGGTCTAGTATTGCAAAGATACCTCAAGGATCCAATGATTTGTTTGTAAAGGTTCGAACTTACAAACTCATCATTCGATTCCCTTTTCAGCTTTGATCCAGTCTCTAATGGAGTAACAACTGCCTTACAGTTTCTCATATTGAACCTCTTCAGTATATCTTGAGCATAATTCTTTTGATGCAAGAAAACTCCTCCTTCGACGTCTTTGAATTCCATTCCCAGGAAATAGGAGAGATTCCCTAAATCAAACATTTCAAATTCCTGCATTAACTTCGACTTTACCTTCATTATCTCAGCTTCGTCTGCTCTTGTAATGAGTAAGTCATCAACATAGAGGCATAAAATGATTCGATTGACACTTTCGACATCATTTACATACACTCCATGTTTAGAGACACACTTTGTGAAACCTGCTTCGATTAGGAAGCTATCTATCCTTTTATTCCAAGCTCTAAAACCTTGCTTCAAGCCATAAATAGCCTTCCTTAATCTGTAAACTTTCGAATCTTTCCCTTTGACGTCGAAACCTAGTGGTTGAGTAACGTAGACTTCTTCTTCTAATGGGCCATTTAAAAATGTTGACTTTACATCAAGTTGGTGTATTTTCATCCTCTACATGCAGCTATCAAAACAACAATCCTGATTGTTTCGATCCTTGCAACAGGCGTATATACTTCATCGAAGTCAATACCAGGTTTTTGTAGAAAACCTCTAGCCACCAGTCTTGTCTTATACTTTGCAATCTAATCATTTGGCCTTCGTTTCACCTTGTAAATCCATTTCACACCAATTGGTTTCTTGTTGGTTCTTCCGACAAACTTCCAAGTTTTGTTCTTCTCAATGGCTCTAAGTTCTTCTTTCATGGCTTCACACCAATTCAAATTCCTCAAGGATTCACCCAAATCAATTGGTTCTGCTTTAGCCATCATCATGGCTTCTTTGATTAAGTCACCATCTGCATCGATTGCTTGATCTAGAAACCTTTCATATCTAATCAGCCTAGTCGACTCAGTTCTTGTTCTTGTGGATCTTCTTTCATTCTGCACATGTGGTTCTTCATTTCGACTTGTCGAAGCTTCGTTTTGTTCATCTTCTTCAAACACGGTTATGAATGTGTTTGATTCATGTCGAACTGAACTTTGACTCCAATCCCATCTTTTGCTTTCGTCTACAAGAACGTCTCTACTAATCACTAGTTTATCTTTGATTGGTGAATACAACTTGTATGCACCAGTCGAATGATAACCTATGAGCACCATGACTTCACTACGATCATCCAACTTCTTTCTCAATTGTTTAGGTACATGCCTGAAACACATTGATCCAAAAATTCTAAGATGACTTACATTTGGCTTCGACCCTGTCCAAGCCTCATGCAGTGTCTTTTTGACCATCTTCTTTGTTGGGCATCTATTTAGAATGTATACTGCTGTCGAAGCTGCTTCAACCCAAAATCTTTTAGGCATATTCTTAGCTTTCAACATACATCTCATCATTTTCAGTACACTTCTATTCTTTCTCTCGGCTATGCCATTATGTTGAGGCATATAGGGTGCAATAACCTCATGCTCTATACCTTCCTCATTGCAAAATCTAGCAAATTTAGCAGAAGTATATTCACCAGCACCATCAGTTCTTAACTTCTTCAATTGGCAGCCACTTTGTTTCTCAGCATGCAACTTGAACTTCTTGAACTGTGTGAATACCTCACTCTTCCTTTCAATAAGGTAAATCTACATATGTTTGGTGAATTCATCAATGAAAGTAAGGAAATACCTATTACCTCCATTGGACTTTACTTCAAAGAGTCCACACACATCTGAATGAACCAGCTCCAGTTTTTGCCTTGATCTTATAGACAAATCACGTTTGAATGCCTTCCTTTCCTGTTTAGCTTTGCAGCATTCCTCACATATCTGCTTTGGTTTCTTCACATACGGTAACCCAAGCACCATTCTTTTCTTATTGAGCATACATAAACTCTTAAAGTTTAGATGTCTATACTTGTGATGTCATAGCTAGTTCTTGTCTTCTTCTATAGTCGAAGCAAGACATTTGTGATCTGATGTGTTGAGTTCAACCCTGAACGCTTTGTTCTTCGCCAATGGTGCTTTCATAATTAGCCTCCCATCAGTCCTATATACCTTCATCTGATTATTCTCCAACTTCATATTGAAGCCTTTTGCAAGTAATTGACCTACACTTATCAAGTTACTTGTCATCGAAGATACATATAGAACTTCAGTGATAGTAGCCTTTCGACCATCCTTTTTTATAATCAAAATATCTCCTTTACCACCTGACTTGATATGCCTGCCATCTGCAAACTTTATCACCTTTTTGACTGACTCATCTAACTTGATAAACCAATTTTTATTGTCAGTCATGTGGTTGCTACATCCTGAATCCAGATACCACATGTTATTTTTCTCAGTAATCGACTGAGTGTTCACCAACAACAACACATCATCATAATCACTATCTTCAGCTCGTGCATATTGAGCTTTATCATTATCTTTCGACCTTGCAACTTTCTTTCTTCGAAAGTCTCTAGCATAGTGGCCAAAACCTTGACAATTGTAACATTGCACCTATTTCGTGTCAACTTTCTTTCCATAATACTTGTTGCCCACACCTTTTGAATCAGTATTCTTGCTTGACTTCTCATCACCAGCAAGATTCTTTCGCTGCTTCGACTTCTCTTTTCCAGCTTTCTTGCTGAATCTTAATTGCAATGATTGTTCAGTTGTCATCTCTCTTTCTGAGTTTCTCTGCTGTAGCCTCATTTCGTGAGCCTCCAATGAAGTTTGAAGTTCTTCCAACTTCATCTCAGAGAGATTCTTGGTCTCTTCAATTGTTACAACAAAGTAATCAAAATCTTTAATTAGAGATCTCAATACCTTTTCTATCTTTTGCAGATCCATTAGTGCTTCACCACACGCATTCATCTAGTTTGTTAGCGTCGCCACTCTTGAGAAATTGCAGAAATTGATTCATCCTCTTTCATCTAAAGCATCTCGTACTGCTTTCTCAGAGTCTGCAACTTCACCTTCTTCAGTTTCTCATCTCCACCATACAAGGATTTCAGCTTTTCCTAAACTCCTTTTGTTGTTTCTTCTTCAATTATCTTCTCAAATACATCACAACCACACATTGGTGAATCAAGAACAACGCCTTGCCATCTTTCTTCTTCTGATCTTTGTGCGCAGCTTTCTGGGCTTCCATAACATCTACATCCAGTTGTGATATTCTATCATTCAAGATTTCTTCAACATCTTGAAATCTGAAACTAACCTTCATTTTTGCCACCAATCGTTGATAGTTTTCACTTTTGAAAATCGATAAATTCACTGAAAACTGTGTTGATATTATTGATCCGTTTTCCATTAGATTCTCTCTGAATCGCAAACAAACTCTTAATACCAATTTGTTGGAACAAAGAATTCAAGAAAGATGATTTTATGAAAACAAGAAGAAGAAGAAGAAGAAGAAGAAGAGAGAGAGAGAGAGAGAGAGAGAGAGAGAGAGAGAGAGAGAGAGAGAGAGAGAGAGAGAGAGAGAGAGAGAGAGAGAGAGAGAGAGAGAGAGAGAGATGATGAGTTAGTTAAGTGTAACTAACTATCTAACTGAATTTATTATTACTCTGCTTTTGCACTACTTGATTACAAATATAATGACTCTTTATATAGACAAAAATATCCAAACTTAAATATATACTAAAAATTCAAATAACTCCATAATAAAAATTAACTAACTAACAAAAAAAATATTAATTAAAAAAAACATATAAGTTATCGAATGTGGTTAGTTCATGCATTTCTTAAGATCAATTTTTTAGATTTTTAATTTTATATAAATTTGACTTGTATGGCTATTTGACTTTTAACACGAAGATATATATATATAATTTGTTGAGCGTGTATACGTAATTATATCGTAACTTGATTTACTTTTTAAATAAAATTAATTATTACATTATAGTTTGTGTTTTAGTCAAAATACAATTTAATGATAATTTTCTAACTATAATTATATTTTGAAAAAAAATATATAAATATTATATTTTAAAGAAGCTTATGCAAGTAAGTATGCTCTAAAAAATATTATCATACACTAGTCATCTCAAATGACATATACATTAAAATTTTTTTTAAAGGAGACGTTAAGTGAAATGACGCTTAATTATTTTTATTTATCTGTGTAGATGTTTATGAGATTTGAAATTTTATACAGATTTATTTAAAGATTAACATGCAGACTATTTTCTTCAGTTAATTCCATAAAAAAATTTGTAGAAAATTTGTAGATAAATTTGCAGATAATGTTGATCTGCAGAAAAATCTACAGATAAATAAAAAAATTTGAGGTGCCAATTCAATACACCTTCTCTTTAATTCACATTTTTTAAAAGCATAATTAGTTATATATTTTTCTATGAAATACGATTATTTAAGGGACATAGGTAGTAGTACTCTTGTGTTGATTTATGTTGGTGCGTTTGTTTTTTGTTTTTACACGGTATTTGCTTTTGAAATTTACGTAAAATATCGTTGAGGTTTTTAAAAAATATTTTATATACATTTATCTTAATTGTTATAGCTCTTATTATCAATATAAACAGGTGAGCAGTCCTGAATCAAGCGAAAGTAATGTAATCTTCTTGTATAGAGGAAACCATATAGACTTATTGCAACAACTATTTTTATTTTCTATAAATATAATTACACGCACACACAAAAATTCATGGTCATCATCATCTGCATACACACACGAGTGATCATTTACAGAAACAAATAATGACAAATAAATAAATCAAACTTTGTAACCGACTAAAGTAAGAATTCAATAGAACTAAAAATATATATAGACAAAGAAAGACATCTAAGCTAAAACCATGGAGACGAAGATTCCAGCAATAGAAGTAACGGCAACAAAGGTATTTGTGATGGAGAATGCAGCAGAGGGTGCCTCAGCTCCTCCCGGTTGTTCTGGTGCTGGGCCATTTGTGGTTGGTGCCGGCGGAGAAGAAGTGTTTGGGGTTGGTGATGAAGGAGAGGGTGCTGGAGAAGGAGTTGTTGTAGGAGAAGGTGTTGGTGATGTGTTTGTGGAGGAGGGTGATGGAGCAGGTGCTGTATTAGGTGATAATGATCGGGTAGGTGCGGGTGCAGGAGCTTGTTGTGCTATGCATGAGGTAGCTAACAACCCTAGTATCACAAACACTTTAATTGCAACAGAACCCATCTTTTATATGTGTTTTTTGATACAGAATAATCTTGAGTCAAATATGATTGAATGAATTAAGGTTATTGAGATTCTTACAAATTTTTTTTGTGTATTGTTGAATTGCATAACTTGTGTATATATAGTGGAAAATAGATTTATAGATTTGATATATTGCGAAGGCGGTGTGTGATTAAATAATGGGTCAAAGACTACTTTTCTTTTTTAGCTAGGGCGGTTGTGTTATGTGACTTTTGGTTAACAATGGTTTAAAAAAAAAAAAACTAGTTTTCCTTATTTGTTAAAAGATATTCTTTTTCTATATGCAACTTTCTTTTGTGTGTTTGCAAGTTAAGTAATACGACAGGGTGGTAGACTTGGTATAACCGCGTTTAACCATTCTCAATTTGACTTTTCTGCCGCTGTTTCTAGATTACCGAACATTCAAACATTTGATTTGTTCACGTAACGTTATTATGTGACCACTAAACAAAAACTCGTGAGGCCTCTCTCCTTGCCCCTTATCTAGAAATTTCTACAATTCTAACACAATGTTTCCAACTACTATTTGGCGGTCTCACATTGTTTAATTTCGTTAAGAAATAGATAGTCTAAAGATATATAAATGATTTAAATTTTTATTATAAAATACATAAATTAAAAACACTTTAAATTTATATTTTGATTTTATTTATTTATTTTTGTGTTAGAGTGTTGGAAGAAATAATTAAATATTTATTTTAGAAGGTACAGGTGTATTGAAAGTTGGGAATGCTTGATAGTATTATGTGTTGTGATAATTTTTACAGTATTATTTTTTTATTGTTATTTGATAATAGATATGGTTCTTTTTCTGTTTTGAAATTTTCACGTTATATGTTATTGTATTGTGATTGTGTTTTTTTATTTTCTTTTTTCTATTTTTCTAACAAGTAATATTATGCTCGTTAGAAGAGCAGAAGTGGATCTTAGTATGGATCAAGTCTACTGATGAGAGTGATTCACACTTGTGAGAGAGATTATTGGGACTCAAATGTGAGTTGTAAAGTCTCAGATCGACTAGAAATTGAGAAAATGTTGGATATATAAGAAAAATGACTCATATCGCTGATGTCTTAAGGTTTTTGGTGGATATATATTTGGTGTCAAGGTCTCTTGAATCTTGAACGTTTAACTTAGTGACACTTTTGGTGCTTCATTCTTCATACTCTTCAACAAGTGGTATTAGAGTTTTTGGTTCAATCTAAGAATATGAGTTCGTAGTATGCTCTCTGTTTGCATGAAAGTCTGATCTTCACTACACCAAATATAAGATTAGACAGCACACCTAAGGCAGTGCTTCTTATCAAAAGTGCTGCTAAAAGTGCATTTTAAAAATACATAAATTTTGTCCTATGCCTTAGACAACACTTTCTAAAAAAGCGCTGCTTAAGGGGGGTGAATATTGTTTGATAAAGCGTTGTTAAAGGGGGTAGGTCCTGAAGTGCTGCCTAAAGGGTGGGCTTACAAAGAGCTTTTCAGAAGCGCTGCCTAAAGGGTGGGTTTACAAAGCGTTTTTCAGAAGCACTGCTTAAAGGGGATTAATGTGAATTTATAAAGCGCTGCTAAAGAGGGTAGGTATTGTAGTGCTTTGGAGAAGCGCTGCCTAAAGGGTGGGCTTACAAAGCGTTTTGCTAAAGCACTGCCTAAAGGGGGGATTAAGCGGCGCTTTCTACTACAAGCGTTGCCTAAAGTCATGTTATAAAAAAATAAAACATGCGCCCAACATAAAACACAATAACACGTTATTATTTGCAAAATTCATTTTCAGAATACAATAGTTACGAACAAAACCCACTTTGATGTCATTTTTCGTTTGATTCTTGACAAAATCGTTGCATCCTTTCTTCCATTCACAACCAAGATTCTCTTCTCCTCTAGGTATGATTTTTAATATATTTGATATATTTGATAATGTTGATATATAATATTGCATTTGGTTTAGTTGATAGTGTTGTTTTAGTGTTGATTTAGTGTTGATAATGTTGCATTATGGTGTGTTTTGTGTGACATGTGGTTTTTGCATGTAAGGTGTTTGGGAAAATGTCACAATGAGATTGCATGTAAGGTATTTGTGTAAATGTCACAATGAATATTGCATGTATTGAATGAGATCAAAAAGCATTGTAATTGAAATGTGTATACATTACCATTGCGATTATTATTGTGAAAAGTTGGTTTTTAGACAAGAGTCACGGATGAGACACAAAGATGAAATGTTTTATTAAAATCGGTGATTAGAAATTGATAAAGAAATAGTTTATATAGTGATAAAAATTCTAGAGAAAAGAGACATGTTACATAAAGTATTTATGAGTCAATAGAATTATGGAAACTTGGATTCTCTAATGTAAGAGTCATACTAACACATAAATTAAGATAGTTAAACAAATTATGATTATTGGATTAAAATTTGAAGATCTAGATTTGAAGTTAGAATATAATTTGAAGGAAAAAAAAATGAAAGTTACACTTTATGAGCCATTTGATTAATATAGAGTCACATGAATTATTTGATTGATTTATATTTTCAATGTAGAATATTAAAATAGATCTTTATTAAACAAATTTTTTTATTAATATTTTACCTTCATATTTTAAAATCAAATATTTATTTATTTTTTTAAAAATTATAACAGTAAAATATATGTTAAAAAGAATATTAGTGATTATTTAATGGTGTATACATATATGTTTAATGTTGTATAAATCTTCTAATGTAGTTCTTATTCTATAGATTTGTTTTATTATAATGAAATTAATTGATCATTTATATAGGTTACTTGTGAAGAGTGAAGTTTCTGAGCGTTTCCAAGAATATTACACTGTGTGGTTTCAAAAGTTATTGACTTCTCTACAGGTATTTAATTGTTCTTTTAATTTTCTATAGTTGCTTGAATAATTATAGTATTTTTATTTTCGATGAATATGCCTAAGTGGTATTAAGCTTTTTAGTCTTTGTCCTTTTTTTAAGTATTGTTTTTGTTTAGCTTACTTAATAGTAAGACCATGGATAAAAAATGGATGTCTGCCAATCGATTATCCAAAGAGTACGAGAATAGGGTATTGGAATTCGTTAAGTTTGCTGTTGAACACGCCGAAGACGCCAATCGAATGAAATGTCCTTGCTTAAGTTATTGTTTTATGGGTCGGGTTGACACAGTTAGGTTGCAATCGCATTTATTGAGGCGTGGAATTGATCGAAGTTACACATGTTGGATATTCCATGGTGAGAAAAGTTACGAGAATGTTGAACCGGGGGATAGTAAGACATACGCTTCAGACATACGATAATGACATAGATACATATGATTGTGATCGAGTCGAAGAGATTATAGAAGCACTTGAAGAAGATCTTCAGGATTGTCCCAAAATGTTTGAGAGGTTGGTAAGCGATGCAGAGAAACCGTTGTATAAAGGTTGCACTAAATTCACAAGACTGTCTGCGGTATTAAAGTTGTACAACTTAAAGGCGGGCAATGGATGGTCGGATAAAAGTTTCACATAGTCATTAGCCATTATGAGAGATATGCTTCCAGAGGATAATGTTCTTCCTAATCGAACTTGTAACACCCGGAAATTCATTAAATTATTTAAATGAATTATTGAGGATTTAATTGTTGGAATTTAGTCGAAGAAGGAATTATCGGAATAATTATAAGGAGCATTATTGGATTAAATATATATTGTTAGAATTGATAATCAAATAATTAGTCAATTTAGTCAAGAGAAATTAATATTGGAAATAATGTTGATTTTAATAGAATTTTATCTTATTAGTTGGGTCAAGTGGGGTGTGTGAAATAGCAAGATTAGGAATAGCATTAACAGACCCATTAAAGTTACTAGTAGACCTATTATTATTATATTAGGTTATGATATATAGAAGCTAGCAGTCAAAAACCAAAAGAAAAACAATTATCACGTAGCAGTAGAAGAAACAAGGTTTTGGAGGCACTAAGTGGGAGGCAAGAAAATTTAGAGAAGTTTCCATCAAGCCAGTTGCAGTTTCAACCGGAGAATTCGACCGACCGGAAAACCAAAAGGTAAGGGTGGGGTTTGGATTTTATAACCGGGAATATGATGGTTAGTATGTGGGGGATTTAGGGCGTGAATTTATTATTGTTGTGTTTGTTTATGGCAATGGATGCTAGGAATTAATTAGTGTTGATTATTGGTGAAATTTCATGTTCCTGTGTTATGCGTTGGTTAGTCTGTGAATCGTTATACGTTGGTTCTGTGAATAGAATGAAACTAACAGGAAGTTGCAGAAAATTATTCATAATGGGGCATGCCGATCATCAGGCTGTTCGTTTTTGTTGGATGTCGGTCGACAAGGTGGGGATGAAGAGTGACGATCGACAAGGTGTGTGGGTAGAGGCTGCCGGTCGGCAGCCTTGAGAGGGAAGAAGAGTGTCGTTCGACACTGTCTGTTATGTGCAAAGGAACTTGTTTCTTTCTGTAGTAATATGTTATATACATTTTTATGGTATCAATATGGAATTCATTGATACAAAAGCAAAGCAGTTAGGGAACAAATTGAACCATTCTTATCAGTAGTATCAATAATATGTTATAGCAGAAAAATATTAATAGAAGTAGCCCTCATGTTAGTAATCTTAAGCTAGTAGTTATAATATAATTTTAACAACCTGTAGAAATAAGACAGAGTTGGAAATAATTAGTAAAGTTGTAGTAACTATTTTAGAGGATTGATTAAATAGCAGAAGAAAAGATATATTGCCAGTTAGTTATTTAGAAGTGAATATTAGGAGAATAATTAAATAATGAAGAATTAATACATAGAGACTTATGGGAGTGTTTTGGGAACGACTATCATGTTTGTGTTTTCCTTTGTGAAGTGCATTGATGCTATGATGTTGCGAATATTTTTTGAAGATGCATGAATTGTTATGACGAAGATTTACCTCTATTAATTGGTAATAACAGTGATATAGGCTTATGGCCAACGTTGTTTCTTGTTGATGTTGTTGTCATGAATTGTTTTTAATTACGTTGATGACGTTGTAGGCCTATGGCCAGTGAAGTAGTGATATAGGCGTATGCCTCATAAAGTGTTTAATGATATTGTTGTATGTGTTGTACATTCATACATTTGCATTTGTGAAGGCCTGTATTGGCGGAAATTGTGAAGGCCTGTATTGGCAAAATGAATGATGAAGAAGGCTTATGACTTACACCTCTATTAATTGGCAATTAGTGAAGAGGGCTGAAGCCCTGTTGGTACCACATGCATATGCACAGTTGTGTCGCATTCGAATTGCATTTTGAATCGCTAATGATAATTGTGAAGTTTTATTGATTGTTGTGTGTTGTTGAGAAGCGGTGAAATTCATAATGTTCTTGTCTAATATATTAATTATCATAATCTTATTTATATTATTCGACATCTCACCCCTTTATTTGTTTCGTCGTTGCCTTTATACTAGTAACATGCAGGTAACGAGGAGTAGAGACTTAATAGCTTATTGGTGTCGTCGCTCTGATACGTAGCACTCGGGGGAATGAACGCTTATTTGATTTTATGATGTTTTCAGTTTAATCCAAGTTTTTATTTTAAGAATTCATTTTCTTTGAATCAATTTGTTTAAAAGATGTTATGTTTCTTTTGAAGTTTTAAAGTTGTGAATCCGCTGCTATTTATGGAATCAAGTTGAAATATTTTGGAAGACTAATTAATTGTTATAAGTTCTTTGGATTAATATGTGCTATGTATCTACCATGATAGGCTTTTATATTGTTGGTTTTTGGAATGAGAATGTAATGCCTCATGTTCGCGGAAATTTTGGCACTCTGATTTTAATATAACTGTGGGGTAGATTTGGGGTGTTACAGGACCTATGAGGCCAAAAAATGTTGTGCTCTATTGGGATGAGCTATGATAAGATACATGCTTGTCCAAATGATTGAATTTTGTTTCGAAATGAATATGCATCGTTAAATGAGTTCCCTAAATGCAGTTTATCTCGATATAAGAAAAATTTGTCTCCAGCAAAAGTCTTGTGATATCTTTCTATAATTCCGAGATTTAGACGCATGTTTCATAGTGAAAACAATGCAAGACACTTGACTTGGCATGCAGATGAAAGAATTATTGATGGAAAGTTTTGACATCCGGCAGATTCACCACAATGGTCGAAATTGATAATGATTATCCTGATTTTGGAGGAGATGCAAGAAACCTTCGCTTGGCATTATCTACTGATGGAATGAACCTGCGTGGTATTCAAAGTATCTCACATACCACATGGCCTATGATTATTATGATTTATAACCTACCTCCATGGCTATGTATGAAGCGCAAGTACATGATGTTATCTATGTTAATTTCTGGACCTAAACAACCAGGGAATGACATAGACGTTTACTTGAAATCATTAATCGAAGATTTAAAGATTTTGTGGGAGAACGGGGTGGAGGTTTATGATGGATATAGGAAAGAAAGTTTCAATTTGAGGGCGATGTTGTTTGGCATAATTAATGATTTTCCGACATACGGAAATCTATCAGGGTATAGCATTAAAGGTCAAAAAGTGTGTCCTATTTGTGAAGAACACACAAATTGGAAGCGATTGGAATTTTGTCAAAAGAATGTATTTCTCGATCATCGTAGATTCTTAAATTCTAATCATCACTACCGTGGGTGGAGAAAGGCATTCAATGGAAATCCATAACATGATAGAGCTCCACCTATGTTGATAAGTGACCAACTTTTTGAAAAGGTGAAAGATATGAGTACCCATTTTGGCAAGCCTTTTGCACATACGCTTGTCAAAGGTGGGTGGAAGAAGAGGTCTTTTTTTTTAATTGTCGTATTGGAAGTCGTTGTATGTAAGACATTTTCTTGATGTTATGCATATTGAAAAAAATGTATTCCAAAGTGTTATTGGTACGTTACTCAATATACAAGGAAAGTCTAAGGATGGCCTTAAAGCAAGAAAGGACTTGATACAAATGGGAATAAGAACTGAATTAGGACCCATGAAGAAAGGAACACGAACATATCTGCCGTCTGCTGCTTATACTTTATCTAGAAAGGAGAAAAAATATTGTGTAAGTTTCTAAGTGAAGTAAAAGTTCCAGAAGGTTACTCTTCAGATATTAGAAGACTTATGCCTATGAAAGACCTCAAGTTAAAGAGTTTAAAGACACATGATTTCCATGTTATAATGGAGCATTTTCTACCAATAGGCATACGTTCTATTTTTCCAGAAAAATTAAGAAGCACCATAACTAAATTGTGTTTTTTCTTCAGGTCAATTTGTAGTAAGGCGATCGATCCCGAGATCTTACCAATATTGCAAATAGAAATAATTATTACTTTGTGTGAGCTTGAAATATATTTTCCTCCCTCATTTTTTGATATTATGGTACATCTTGTTGTTCATCTTGTGAAAGAGACACAATTGTGTGGACCAGTTTATATGAGATGGACGTACCATGTTGAGCGTTATATGAAAATATTAAAAGGGTACGTGAAAAATCTAAGTCGGTCAGAGGGTTGTATGATTGAATGATACGTTGTTGAAGAAGCGGTTGAGTTTTGTACTGAATATTTGACCAATGTTCAATCCATTAGACTACCCAAATCTCATATTATCAAAAGGAAGGAAGGAAAAAATTTAATCAGAAATAAAGTTGTGACAGTATCAAGGGTTGAACGAGATCAAGTGCATTTATATGTTATGCACAATGGCAATGAGGTTGAGCCATATGTTGAAATGCACAAGGATGTACTCCGGGGTTTAAATCCGAGTAGAAATGAAAATTGGATAGTATGAGAGCATAATCAAAGTTTTATACAATGGTTCAAAGATCATATTTCTTCAAAGTTTTATTTAGATCCTGCTACAATAACCGAAAGGTTGAGATGTTTAGCAAATGGTCTGAGTTTGCTCGTGTTTTCTTATAACGCATACGCAATTAATGGACACACATTTTATGCCAAAGAAAAAGATGATAAAAGTACTATGCAAAATAGTGGTGTCACTGTTTTAGATGAAGCAATGCACATTTCAAGTATGAATGACTTAAACCCCAAATATGAAAATCTGTCATATTTTGGGGTGATCGAGCATATTTGGGTGTTTGATTATGAGAAGTTTCAGATGCCTATCTTTGGTTGCAAGTGGGTACATAATAGCGGCATACAGATGGATAAGTCAGGATTTTTACAAGTGGATCTTAATAGGGTGGGGGTACAAAGATGAGCCTTTTATTCTAGCCTCTCAAGCTAAACAAGTGTTCTACGTCACTGATCCGACAAGTTCCAAATGATCTATAGTGATTTTATATAAGAAAGTGATTGATGATAACAATGTAAATCAAAGTGATGTTGATGTTGAGAATGAGTCATATGTTAGAGGCAATGAGTCGTATGTACGAAATGATCAAGATGAGAATATTATAGCTGATGAATCATATATTAGAAATGATCATAATGAGGGAATTTGGATCAATCCATCCGTCCGAGTTGTTAAGAGCCAAGTAATTCATATTCCAACCAAGAAACGAAAGAGATGTTAGTGGAAAAGGTAATAGTGAAATGTTATATGTTCTGTCATTCAATAAAATTGTGTTTCGGTTTTTATATTGTGTTTATGGTTTTATATATTGTGTTTATGTTTTTATTTTTTGGTTATTCATTCAATGCTACTTGGAATGAAGTCAATTATATATCGTGATGTGGAGAGTGAGATTAGATGAGGAATAACAATTATGAAGTCAATAATTCATGCAAGAGATAAATGTATAAAATTTGACATACATTGGAATGAAGACAAACAGATAATTGAGCCTAACGGTTCAATGTTGACAAGTTACATTGGTTCCGTTGTGAGGAGAGAAGTTCCAATCACTTGTGATGATTGGAGAAGGCGTAAGCTGAAACCCGTTAAAGAAAAAATATGGACTGAAATACAGGTGCGATATGTGATGTCTTTCGATTTTGTTGACACTTATGTATATAAATTACTAACGCACTCTATGTATGTTTTTTTGTAGAGGTCTTTTAACGTTGATGATGATCGAAAATCATATTGTCTTCAATTGGCTGGAAAAAGACTAAGAGGATTTTGATCTTTTTTGACAAACACGTTTCTTAGGGATGTCGATAATAATTTTATTGATGCAACAATTCCAAAGGCGTATGCAGGCTTGATTTCGCCTAAAGAGTGGGAAACCTTCAAAGAAAAAAGAAGAACCTCATATTTTCAGGATGTGAGTGACGTGAATCGCCAACGAGCACGAAGTCCCCCGTATCCATACAGAAAAGGGCGTATGGGATATGCACGCTTGAAACAAAGATTGGTAAGTACATATAAATGATATGATATACTTGTTCATCAAGTGCTATTATTGATTTATCATTTCTCTTAATGTATAGTTAGAAGAGGAGAAAAGTCAAGAAACATCTCTTTCAGAACATGTTATGTGGAAGGCTTCCCGGATGGGTAAGGATGGAGTTGTTAAGGAAGATGTGCTTCAAATTTATGAGAAATGTGTAAGTATAGTCCCGTCATTGGATGTGAAGGGACAGGCACAGGACGTTTGTATAGTCATAGAAGGCAACCCATGGACGTTTTAGCAATGTCATTTAGGGACTAGATCGTTTACCGAAGGCAACATCGAGGGTCATCGAGGGACTACGATCTTTTATCGAAGGTCTTTTTCTAAAACGCCCACGTTCGAGGGACATGACTAATTTACGATAGGCGACAAGTGAGATTACCCTAAGGGCGCATGCGTGCAAAGTGTGTTTGATTGCATGCATTTAGTCTTGATTAGGGTTACCTATTTGTTAATTTCATGTCTTGCCATACACGCCCTAATTACTAGCATTTATATTTGGAAAGCGATAAATTGCGGGAATATAAAGTCCTACGCTATTACAATATTTTAGGGATGGGGGTACATATTTACAAATGGGGGGTTACAAGAATTTAAATCCTATTTAACTATTACAACCATATTGAAATGTACAATGCGAGAAAGAAAAAGGACTTGTTTAGAAAATGGTTTTTTGTCTTAATGAATTAAGAAAAAGAAATAAATTAATTAATAAAAGAAAATATTTTTATGTCTTTTTTATATTAATAAAAAGGGGATTAATATTGAAAATGAAAAAAAGGGAAATAATGAGAGATAGAATTAACATGCTGCTGAAAGCAACACAAAGGGGATCAGAAGTTCTGATGCCGGGCACGCTGTGGTTCAGAAGGAAGCGTCAAAAGTTCTGGATTGATACACTCTGAGGTCTTATAAGACATGTTAGAGGGAAAACACAGAAGTTCTGGGTTGCTATGTACTGAACTTCTGAGTGTTAGAACAATGAGAAAGTCTTAGAAGTTATGTATATTAAAACAATGAAGAGACCTCAGAGGTTCAGTATGTTCCAAGACAGTGAGTGAACATCAGAAGTTCAGTGTGCATTAACAACGAGTGAATATCAGAAGTTCAGTGTGTTTAAACAGTGAGAAATCATAAAAGTTCTGTATGTTAAAATAGTGAGTGGAAACATCAGAAGTTCAGTGTGTTTAACAGTAAGGAAGACTCAGAAGTTCTGTATTGTGCTAAAACAATGAGTGAAAATCATAGGTTCTATGCCACATTTCAACTCTTTCCTTATATTAATCAGCACATCAGCAATTTATTCAGTATTTAACAAACAGCAGGTCAGAAAGATAAAAGCACAATAATTTATAGAAGTTCAAATCCCTAATCTGAGCCTAGCCCTAATCAAGAAGTTCTGATCCACAGTTTTCCTACTTATGCAATGATGTGGAAAACATTAATACTATGATATTTACATATTTTAATGATGTTCTGAATGAAAAGATGCAAAGTTAGAAAGACTTACCTTGAACCTAGAGCGTGGGCATGGAACTTGAACTGCTGCCTTCAGATGTTCTGGAATCCGCAAGAGCAACAGAAGAGAATATGCCAAGTTTTTTTACTCAAAGGGAAGAACAAAATTTTTGGTTTTCTGTTTGGGAATTCTGGATTTTTACGAAGGTTTCACAGTTTTCTTTTCTCTCTTTTGACAATTTCTCTCTCCAAAAGCCATCCCCTTGAACGTGTGATAGAGCAAATTATTTATAGATGGGTTTGCTGTGGTTTTGGGGGAAAAAATAAATGGGATTCAAACCTTTTTGGTATACTGTTTCATTATTTTTAATCACAGTTTTCGTATGCTAATTTGGTGCAAATATAGGGTTTGAGAAAAATGCATGCGTGTACTAGATCAACAACAATTTGGAGTGTTGTGGAAGCTGGTTGCAGGACTGTGCTACAGCAGTGCAGCAGGCTGTTCAAACAAGGTTTTGGGGTTTTGTGATGTTCTGATCGAAGAAGACCAGAATGCAACTCGAAGGGTGATGCTCTGATCGAAGCATATGCTGAAGAGTCATGTTCTGATTGAAGAGCTATGTTCTGAACCATGTTTGCAACTTCTGACTGCACTTGCGTGGAGGCTGGCTCAGAAGTTCTGAAGTATCATATTCTCTTAACACTTAGAAAATTTTCTAAATGTTTAGAAATTTGATTTTTTCAAAGTAATTTCTGACTTCTGATTTTTTGATGAACCAATTTCATGTCTTGAAGAAATATAATTGTTGAAACTTGATTTTTGATCTAAAAGTCAAAGTTTGACTTTTCAGTGTGCTTTTGACCATTTTGACCTTGTGAATGATTTTCTTGAAAAGTTGTAATTCAAGACTTGAAACTTGATAGGAGCAAACCTGAGGGTCCAGGATGATCCTTTGAGAAATGAGAGGGCAAATTTTGGGGTACAACAAAGAGGCAATATGATCTTATGTTGCATGGCCATCAAGCCTCATTTGCATAGATTATGAGGTATGTTAACATTTGCAGTGTTGAAAACTATTATAAAAACTATTACGACCATTTAACGTACTTTTTTTCCCATGGTAATGTTAGACTCCCAATAAATCCAAATCAAAAGATAAGGGGATTAAGCCTCAGACTGAGTCAGTTGCATCCGAAAAGGAGGTAAATTAATATATATATTTTGCATAGAAAAGGTTAATTCACGATCTTATACTTCACCTAACTTATTATATGTGTTTGATCTTTAGATTCATGTTAAAGACATGCAACAAGTCCCTATGAGTAATATGTCCGCAGAAAAAAAAGGGCTGTGGCAAAGTCTGCGGCTAGAAAAAAGCCTACTTCTCGGTATAGGTCGTGCCTTCAGACATTAATGGGAATTTCAGATTTGGCCGACGGATGTGCTTGTAATATACCTATGGAGGAAGGTATTTTTGGTTTTTCCTATTACGAAACAATAAGTAGAGAGGATGTGGATCAAATTCTTAAACATGAAGAATTAGGCCTCGGTGTTGTCAATACATACATCAGTTATTATCCGATCAACTTTATTTCATTTTTATTGAACAATTTATCTACTAATTTCATTGAATGGTCTTAATGTTAATGATGTATTTATTTAAGTTTCATGTATGCCAACCTGATGCGCCCGCATCAATTGGACCAAATATTCTCCTTCTTATCTCCAAACAATATCAACGCACTATTAATCCAACAATGACCAGCTGACGTAAAAGAGTATTTTGTCCGTACATTTATGGCCAACATAGATACCGAAAAATTGTTTTTTTTTCATTTAATACTGGAAATGGGTAAGATTTTTATTGAAACTTCATCTATTATCATTTTTCGTGTTTTGACGTTTTGTAGAAAATTTCAATCTAAACTTTGTTAATCTTACAGTGGGCACTAGTTGTTGGTTGCGATCAATTCAATAAGAGAAGTTGTATATTATTTGGATTAGTTAGAAGGCGATTGGACAAAATACCCATACATGAAGGAGATGGTTGATTCGTAGATTAGATTGTTCTAAAACTTCATTTTTTTACTTATTTTTTTATGTGAGATTGTTCTAAATCTTCATTTATATTTTGTTAGGGTTATACAAATTTTTAGATTACAAAGAAATATTCAAGTACCAAAGAGTAAGGCAAACAACATTACATGGATTAAAGTGCAGGTATATTTTCATAATTTTGATTATATTAGTGATGCTACTTGATAAAACAAGTTAAATTATATGAGATGATATATATTTGTATATTTTTGCATGTGTAGTGTCCTTGCCAGTGTAATGGTATAGATTGCAGTTATTTCACGTTGAGGTTTATGAAAGAAATTATTCTTTTGAATCAAATAGAGATTTCATCCATGGTATGAGTTTCTAACTTATGATTTATTCTAATATATTTAACACATTTCATCTAATTAATTTGTTTTAACTAAATCATATTATGTTATATTATGTAGTACTTTGATGAACACAAGTGTTCTACTTATTCGAAAGATCATTTGGATGAAATTAAGGAGGATTGGTGTCAATTCATTATTGAGATGAGAATTTTATAAGGTATTGTGACACTTTCATTGATCATAATTTTGAGTATATATAAGTTTGAGTTAATGAGATACTATGTCGTCATAGTGTAGTAAATTATTGCAATATTGTTGTTGTTATTGAGATGAAAATTTTAATTGTATTTGAAATTGTATCGGGGAATTTTTAATGGTGGGTTATAATAGAATCGAGGAATTTTGTTTGTATGTATAAATCGGGGAATTTTTAATGGTGGATTATAACGGAATTTTGTTTGTTTGTATGGACGAAATCGGGGAATTTTGTTTGTATTCATGGTATGAATCGGGGAATTTTGTTTGTATGTATGAATCGGGAAATTTTTAATGGTGGATTATAACGGAATTTTGTTTGTTTATATGGACGAAATCGGAGAATTTTGTTTGTATGCATGATATGCATCGGGGAATTTTGTTTGTACGTATGAATCGGGGAATTTTTAATGGTGGATTATAACGGAATTTTGTTTGTTTGTATGGATGAAATCGGGGAATTTTGTTTATATGCATGGTATGAATCGGGGAATTTTGTTTGTATGTATGAATTGTGGAATTTTTAATGGTGGATTATAATGGAATTTTGTTTGTTTGTATGGACGAAACCGGTGAATTTTGTTTGTATGCACGGTATGAATCAGAGAATTTTGTTTGTATAAATCTTGATTTGTTTTTGTTACATTGATTTTTAAGTGTTATATATATAGCTTGATTCTAATATATATGCCTTTGTTTGTTTTATTTCAGGTAGGTGCATATATGTGTAGAAGATATATAGATTCATTTATGATTCTTAATTGTTGTTGTTTGTAGAGAAGATAGTAGAATATATCAGCTCTAGAAGATAACAATATTGAACACTTTAAGTGGTATTTATGTATATATAAATTGTTAGATTAAAGTTGTATATATAAATATGTAAATTTGGTGCATATTTATTGGATTGAAGCTTCAAAAATTTATAAATTCTGGTGCAAATTTGAAAGACAACGCTTAAATTTTAAGTGATTATGTGTAAAGGGCGCTTAAAATATAAGCTGAATATATTAAAAAATCCGTTAATATTAGACAGTGCTTTAAACCAAAAAGCGCTGCCTATGACATGACAAGCGCTTCCTAAAAGGGGACATTAGACAACGCTTAACTAAAATATAAAAAAAAGAAAAAAATAAATAATAGATAGCGATTTTTCTATAGTGTGCCTATAGCAGCGCTTTCACTTTAGACAGCGCTTGAAGAAGCGTTGTCTAAAGTGAAAGCGCTGCTATAGGCACACTATAGAAAGCGCTTACATTGTTAAAAGCGTTTCCTATAGGGGCCTTTAGAAAGCGCTTATTCAATAAAGCATTGTCTAAGGTCTACATTAAGCAGCGCTTTCACATAGACTAAAAGCGTTGCCTAAGGTTACAACAGCGCAGTAATAGGCAGTGCTTATAAGCGCTGTCTATGGCCATAAAAATTGTTGTCTATGTGCTTGTTTGGCATAGTGCTTCCAGATCAAAAAAGAAGAGTGGTGTTTTAAAAAAGTTGTTGAGATTCAGTTACAAGTTCTGCTATGCAGTTTGAGCTAAAGAAAATTGATGGAAGAATTGTTTTTGACCTGTGTAAAGTTCAAATAAAAAATGTATTGATGCAATTAGGATTATAGAAGGTGTATGAAGTTGCATATACTTAGTGGATATTGTTGCATGTCCCTAATACATTCAGGAGGAGTATTCCAATACAATTATTTTGTTGCTTGTCTTTTCGCTTTCTTTTATTATCGTTTATTGACTCTCTTTCATGATTGCATATCTCTGAATCAAGTTCAAATAAATTTGTTTGTTCATTTTAGCATGCATATATCAATGATTATATCTGATCCTGATCATGATGATTTTAGTCAATTACATGAGATAATGGAATAATAACCATATAAGTGATTGATTTAATTTAGGTGAAAAGACAAATCTCAAAGTATTTTGAAAACTATGAAAATTTAAGATTTTGTGTGTTTGATTTAAATCAAGCACCTATCATGACTCAAATCAAATTGAGCAGAGGCAAATAAAACTTTTTCAAACACTTTGTTTTGAATCAGAATTTACACCTAATTCGATTAAAAAATTTATGGGTCACCTCTACTTGATTTGATTTGAATAAGACTTTACACCTGATTCGAATCAAAAATAAATGGAAAATTTTCAAATCGTATCTTGTATAGAGTCACAAATAGGACCAGATTCTTAAACTTACTGACAAAGATAGAATATTGGGATTTTTATGTTGGGTAATTTCCTTTTTGGTGTTTTGAACCTAATTTCTAATTTTATAAATATGGCTCTCTTCACCATAATTTTTCGTCAACAATTTTCTATCTCTCTCTCTCTCTCTCACAAACATTCTTTCTACGTAACTCTTTTAGTTAATTTTAGGATTTTGAACAGAACACCTAAATTTTTTCAATCAATAATTATTTGGAGAATCAACAATCATTTGGATAATCAATAATCATTTGAAGAATCAACAATTTTCAGCAATATTTGGATCGTTGTCTTGAACAAACAATGGCCTAAGAACAAACACCCACTTTCCCTTTACTTTGTAAGTTATTTTTAATTTTAGTTTATGTTTGTTCTTTTTACATTATTATTATAGAACTTAATTATATTTATTTAATTGCTTATCTTATAGAAGTTAATTTGATTCATTTAAAAATAAATTGGACCTCAGACCCATTGTTACTCAGACCCCATAAATTACTACCCTAAGCAATACTACACCCCACATGCATTTTTTGGGCCCAGTTCAATATCTGAACATGGACCCTTACTTGCCAGACTCCCCTATTTTACTATTTAGTTACAAAACACCTCCAGTCAATTTGGGCTCAAAATTTCTTTTGGTCCTAAATAAATTTCTACAACACCACCTAGTCTTAATGTTTATACTCCCTTAACTTAATTAATTAATTTTATCTTATTTTCTTATTTTATTTAATTTAATTGTCATTTTTTTAATCATTTTTACATTAAAATAATTTTGCATATTAATAAATAATTATTGTATATTTTTTATTAAAAATATTAATATATTATAAAAAATAGTTATTTATTAATTAAATACTTTCTAAAACACTAACCCTATTTTTCTAATTGCATTAAATCTTTTTCTCATTCAAATTTAGTTTTTTACATATTGCATAATATATTCTAAAACAGCTAACCAATCAAATGCTAACCCTTTTTTACTAACATAAAACTCAATATTTTTTTCAAAAAGGATTGTGGAAATCTTTTATATTAACTGTAAACTTCGTCTACGATTCCGCTATTTTCAAACCAAACTTGGTTCAAGGAATAATTCAAAATATTTTCACAATCCATAAAAAACACCAACCAATACTACGAACTACAAATTGGGACTCTGATTCCTCATAAGAGGATACATAGGCATACGACTTAAAAACTGTGGCGAATTCCCCTAATTAAAAAATTAAAACCATATCCGACCCTTTTAACCTAAACCCTTGGACTTTCTTGAGAACAAGGTATATGAAGGGTGTCTAACACCTTCCCTTCGTCTAAAATGAATCAAGAACTTAGAATCTCTGTATCAATTTAGAGTTATTCTATTATTCACCCGTTGTTATGACAAAAAATAGTGGTAGCGACTCGTTATTTTTTGTCGGTTACGACAGCTGGAGACTCTACTGAGGATTCAACTCTAGGGTTTATAAGCCTCTCCTTTTTGGGTTTAGGGTTTTCTATTTTTGATGTTTTTCTATATTTTATTATTTTATTTATTTATTTGGTCTATTTATTTGTTTTTATATTATTTTCATTATCATATTTTATTTATGGTGGGATTTTAATTTCGAATAATTCAAACGCTTAGAAAGAAGGTTCGTCTATTAGCCAAGGGGATATATCATCCCTATGAGTTTTTGTGACGACTTCCCCTAGAGTCGGAGGAATTCCAAAAATAGAATATGTCTCAAGAGGTATCATCTTGAGGGATAGGACTTTAGAATGAAATATATGACTCTTTGTATAACCCTAAACCAAAATCTCATGGTGAGACCTTGTACGACCTTAGAGGCAAAAGTTTCAGTCTACAATGAGGCTCCGCTTAAGGGAGGCCCTTGTGCCTTTCCCTCTAGTGTTATCCATGATACCCTTAAGAAGTCCACCTTTTGGGGAGGGTGGAATATCCGTGGGCTGAAACTAGGAACCTACATATTAAGGAAACTATTGTCATCCCATCCTTCATAGGAAGCCTTCCCACTAGGGACATTCTATTTTAATTTTAAACCTACATGGGGTTACCTCTTATCATTCTTATACCCTAAACTCGTAGTTGTATTTTTTGGTTTAACTCGTAGGATTTTCTATTTATTCATAGTCTCTAGCATGTAGGAATCCTCTTTTGTCTGTCATTATCCTTAGAAACTTTATAGGATCTTGTTCCCCATATAGAACCTTCCCATGAAATACATCCTCGTTGATGCACGCCATGTGGCCTATATCCGGCCATGAGATTCGGTGACTGTTGACCGGTCACCATGTGCTCTCTTCCATGCTATTCCCTCAACTCTAATCTTTGTCTCAATTGTCCATTTGTCTATCACAATTTATAGCCAGTAGGAATTCTTGTCCATCTACTATAATCCCTAGCTTGTAGGGATTCATCTTCGACTTTCATTGTCCATAATCCTTAAGGAGTCCCTGTCTGTCTCAATCTCTGAGTCAGTGTAGGGTATCCTCATTTCCATCTATTTCTTTAAACCCGTATAGGTTTCTGTAGGAGTATCATAACCCCTAGCTTGTAAGAGTTCCTTGTGTCTATCACAATCCGTATAGGTTGTCCTTAGGTTTGTCTTCGTTCTAACATTGCATTACATTGCGTCTCCATGAAAATATTTTCATACCCTTAAAAAAATTATTTTTGCATACCCATGCATTTTCGTACATTCATAAATTTGCATATGCATTTCCATCTCTGTCCTTATCCAACTATCATCCAGCTAACAGATTTCCCGATACTCAAAGAACAAATTCCTAACATGCTTCAAGAAAGCTTGACGGAACTCAAGAAAATCATAAGTTGTTGAAGGAGAAAGTCAACCAGTGAGCTTGGTCCTAAAAATCTTGTTAAGGAGATATGGAAACCCTTCGTCATACAAGTCAAAGGCCTACAACGCCTCAAATGCAACTATCACTGGTGACTCCTCCACATCAAGAGAAACTACCATATCGACAGAATATGTATACCCAAGAAACGTCAAGGGTCACCCCCATGCTCTGACAAGTCCAAGAACATCCATAAGCTCTCCTAAAGTCAATAGGATCAACAAAGAAGCTCTTCCATAGGATCATTAGAATTTATTAACTTCAAATTGTAATTTCTATGTTGCTAATTTGTATTTGGTGTAAATTTTTAATCTTTTGACTAGTGATTCAAATAAATAATCATGCATGTTTTTCAAATCAATCCATTCGTATTCACTATTCTATCACTTTCCATAAATAATCAACGACTTTCCATTTTCACTCTTCTTTTCCATTTTCATTTTTTCAACTTTAACAATCTTTGAGGGAGAATGATAAAAACTAAATAACTGAATTTGGCTGACGTATGCTTTCAATGTAAGACCGAGCTGATGATGTAAGGCATTGTTTCACTTCCCAAATAGTTGAGATATAAGGAGATAATCCGTAGTTAACCCCCTCGAGCCAGGAGTTGGAGTTCTATTCTATTTTCTAAAATAAAAAACCTTAATTTCAACCAGGGCAAGGTAGATTTCAATTAATTCAATGATGCATTCCAATCCCAAGAGAATGGGGCCATCTAAGCAAAGGTTCAAGCATATGTCTTTCCCTGATACATCATTGAGGGGACAAACTAAGCAAAAGTTCAAGCATATCTCCTTCCTCGATACATCATTGAGGAAACGATCTAAGCAAACATTCAAGCACGTCCTTTTCCTCACATTCATCATCCAAGATTGAGGAATCAATGAAGATAAAGTCCATGATGTCTTCTTCCTTAGTACATCATTCAAGACAAGGAAATGATGAAGACGAAGCTTACAACAATCAACATGACAGTCACAAGTGTTCAAAATCGAAAAGAGAAAAAAAGTTCAAAAAAAATATAAATAAATCTTGCTAAGTCAAGTAAAAATCGAAAAAAATTTGACTTAGGCAAAAGTTAGGGCATCCCGATGGACCAAATTCAAAAGAATCAGTCCATACAAAAATAAGGGATTGAAAAAAAATAAATTGGAGAAAAATCTTGTGACTTCCACCTCAAGAATAATCAAAGCTTCTCATCAATGATTATATCTGTTTCTCATCAGTGCTTGAACTTTATCTACGTTTCTCATTGTCTGCGCGCCTACGAAAATTCTCTTGCAGACTGAGCGCATCCGTTGGATTAATCGAACTTAGGACTAGAGAATATCAAGGAGAATAGGGTGGGATAAATAAATTTTGAGCCTTATATCCTTTGTTTCTTAAACCACAAACAATGGCCATGTTACAACCTTCAAAAGTCCTAACTGAACAAGGTTAACTATGAAAGTATACTCGACAAAAATTGTGTTAAACTGACTCCTATGTTTGTTAAATTTATTGCTGACCACTTCGCTTCTTCAAATCTCCATCTCTAATCATCCATTTCTATTCCATAACAAACTTAGATTTCAAAACTTTCATGTACATCAAACATAATTACTTTTCAAAATGTACAATTTTATCTACGAATAGACACTTAGCATCAAAGAAGATCTCAAAATTGGTTTAATAAAAAGCGATCATTTCCAAGAAGCTCCTAATTATGGGCAAAACATCCAAAAAAGAACCCTATAATCATAAGCAAGACTAGTGATCGTAGGGGCATCCTATTAACAAGGGGTGATCATTCTGAGATTCAATAAACTTGGGTTACATCTCAAAGTACCATTCAATCAGGGGCATACCTTTTGAAGGGGCATTACTTAATCAAGTCATATCACAACATGGTAGGACTCGGTTTCCTCTTTCGACAACTTCTCAAAGCCCTAATAATCAGGGGGCAACCTTCGAGATTCAAATATTAGAGCAGTGCATATCAAGTTCATCCTACTGCATGTAGTGTCCAAGTTCCCCTTCAAGCAACTTCAAGTACAAATTCTTCAAATTTTGGATACTTGGGGAAATTTATATCAAGTTCATGGTGAGGTCATAATTTATTTATGAGGGTACCTACTCTAAATTCTGGAGATTGAGGGGAAAACCACTACGAGGCTCGATCAATAGGCGATTGATCCAAAAAAGCAGTTCATCAAGGGCATAATGTTTCAAAGTCCAAGATAGTAGGGTCATTCATACTATGATCAAACTACTCTCTAAAATCATATCAATAAGAACATTTCCAAGACCCTATAGACAAATTGGGGCAAGAAATTACACAAAGGGGCAAGCTCTCTGCATACTTTCACTATCCCCAGTGAAACTCTCCTCCTACATCAGCAATCTTCGAGTTTGAAACGAGTGCCAGGAAATCATGTTAGCATAACATCCAACTATCATGGGACAAGAATCCTTGTTACATAGGAAACCTCTCTATGTCTTAACCATTTGTGATCCCTCACAAGAACACTCGTCAAAAGCATACGAGGCTACATAAATTATTCATTAGGGCTCTTCGATCTAGAATCAAGCTATACTTATCATCTCATCCATCTGACAAACTCCGACAGCATGGATCGAGCATATCTCAAAAATCCAAATTACTCATTGGAATTTCAAAATCCAACATCCATTGGTACGTATCCAATTCACTCATTACATGTATCAATCAATCATTAAATTTCACGCATCAATCAAAATGTACACACATAGCATAAAACCATGTTTCATGTGAATACAATCATCATTGTCAATCAAGTTATCTATTCTACGCAGAATCTAGACAGTATATTCTCCTGGTTAAAACTCGGCAGATGATTTTCCAAAAGACCTCGGAAGAAGGTAGCTCTTAACAGAATCTTGGCGATAGATTCTCCTGGTCGATCTCGACAGATGATTTTCCAGGAGACCTCGGTAGAAGGTAGTTTCTTAACAGGAATCTTGGTAGTAGATTCTCCTGGTTAATCTCGGAAGATGATTTTCCAGAAGACCTCGGCAAAAGGTAGTTCCTTATTTTGAATCTTGGTAGTAGATTCCTCTGGTTGATCTTGGCAGTTGATTATCCAGAAGACCTCGGCTGAAGGTTGTTCTCAACAGAATCTCGACAGTAGATTCTTCTAGTTAATCTCGACAATAGGTTTCCCATTAAGAGCCTCACATCAAGCATGAAGGTACACATAACCATATCAAAGTATCAAGGTCATTCATAACATTTGGTGCATCTAACATACGAAAACACCAAAGAGCATTTGATAAAACATCAAAGTTTATTTTGGTTAGAAAAACATCGAAAGAGGTCCACGATTACACCTACGATACAATCTTTAATTCTTGCTGACACTATTCACCTTGGTATGTCAAATCAACTTGGAGATACCACGACAAAACAACATGCAACATTGGGGAGTAAGTGACAAAAGAAAAAAGAGCCAATGGTTTAAAAGGAGAAAAAGATCAAAAGTATTTACAATACATTTGGTGCATGAACATACAAAACATTTGGTGCATATGCATATAAATTTGGGTTTCATATTGATTTAGGGCATCATTCATATACATTGTGCATGGCATTTTCAAATCTTCTTTGGGTAAGAATACTACAAATTTTTTATGGCCTATTGTTGAATTAGCTTATCTATGCAAAACAAACAAACACCTTGGTTGAGAACAGACACAATCGGTAAACTCCGACCTTATCTTTGGTTTAGTTATCTAAGATTCGATTATCAAAGCACTTTTCAAATATCTATCCTCTAGGTTGTGGTAGGTATACAAACATATATAGTTCATTGTGTCAATCTCTAAGCGATAATGAATTATCAGGTTTGTGTTATTTATCCTCCAGGTTGTGATAAATACACAAGCCTATACTCGCATCATTTACCCCCTATATTGTGGTAGAGATGCGAAAATCTATAGTTCAATGTGTCAGTCTCTAAGCGATAATGAATTATCAGGTTTGTGTTATTTATCCTCTAGGCCGTGATAAGTACACAAGCCTATACTCATGTTATCTACCCCATAGGTTGTGGTAGATATGTGAAAATCTATAGTTCATTGTGTTATTCTCTAAGCGATAATGAATTATCAGGTTTGTGTTATTTATCCTCTAGGTCGTGATAAGTACACAAACATATACTCGTGTTATCTACCCCATAGGATGTGGTAGATATGTGAAAATCTATAGTTCATTGTGTTATTCTCTAAGCGATAATGAATTATCAGGTTTGTGTTATTTATCCTCTAGGTCATGATAAATACACAAGCCTATACTTGTGTTATCTACCCCCTAGGTTGTGGTAAGTATGCAAAAAACTATAGTTCATTGTGTCAGTCTCTAAGCGATAATGAATTATCAGGTTTGTGTTATTTATCCTCTTGGTCATGATAAATATACAAGCCTATACTTGTGCTATCTACCCCCTAGGTTGTGGTAGGTATGCTAAAATCTGCGATATAGTTCATTATGTCTGACTATAAGCGGTGATGAATTATCAAGTGTGTGTTATTTATCCTCTAGGTCGTGATAAATACACAAACCTATATTTGTATTATTTACTCCCTAGGTTGTATTAAATATACAAAATTTGATATATAACTCATTGTGTTAGTCTCGAAGCAGCAATATGTTATCTGTCTCTCTATGATATAATTCATTGTGTTAAGTCTACATGTGGCAATGGATTATCAACTCTATTTTATTCACCCCCTAGGCTGTTATGAATAGATAAAATCTATGTTATAAGCTTACTATGTTAGTCTCGAAGCTTTATTAAGTCAACATTCGAACTTTTGTTATTTACCTCCTAGGTTATGGTAAATATGCAAAATCTACTATCTCTTTTCTAGGTATTGACGAGTTGTCCGCGTCGTCATATCTAGGTCAATCTCACTTTTCGCTCTAACTCTGATAGGATGATACATCACCACCTTTGCCTATTTCTTCATCATCTGAGGTATGTTGTACAATGTATCCTTATTGTTCTACCCCTAAAATTTTCCCTATCAATTTCTTAAAGATTCTCTCACAAAATCTCCATTGATTCAAGACTGCACCAAGATTGATCAGCTCAAGATACCTCCCCAAACACTAATGATTCAAAATTAGGGTTTGAGTTTGTATAAAGGCAGTTGGACCTTTAATGCTTCATATTATTTTCATAAATAATTTTGGACTCCCAAGATTGCTCATATCAAGTTTCAGGCTTTGGATCACATTTTTTCTCAATCAATTGATCAGTTGACCTAAAATCAACTGTATTGGGGAAAAAGTCCATTGTGGTCAATTTACAGTAAAAACTCATATTTTTTGATCCATATCAACATATTAAACTCATATTAACCATTTGGTTAAGTTTGGATCACAATTCCTCAAGAAATTCGATCAAATCACAAAAAGGGCAAAATGGTCAAGATTAGGGTTTTGACTGAGAAGGCTTGATTTTAGACTTTCAACCCAAATACATGACTTGATGGTTTGAGACATGATATCAAGAATCCAAATTCATCATTTTAACCTAAGATCATGGTTTAAAACATTTCTCAAGATTAATTGATTGATAATTGAAATTTGGTGTACACTAAAAAGTCAAACTTTGACTTTTAGGTCAAAATCAAGTTTCAAAAATCATATTTCATCAAGAAATGTCAAAGTATGAAGATTTTTCATCAAGAAACCAAAATTCAAGATTACTTTGAAAAAAGTCAAAGTTCTAAACACTTAGAAATTTTTCTAAGTGTTAAGAAAATATGATAATTTCATAACTTTGGGCCAGATTTTCATCATGATGCAAGATGATTCATGAAAAACTTCCAACATAGAAGTTGTAGTTCTCAATGAGATTATAAACACTGCAGGGCAGAACTTCTTCTAGAAATTCTTGGATCTCAAGTTATAAATCCATGAAGACATGTCCATGAAACTAAAACACTTAGTAAAATTCTGGGGGTTTTAAGTCAGAATTTTGACAGAACTTCTGGGCCAATTTTCATATAGTTACAATGGGAGTTTGTAAAAGTGATTCAAAGAGGGATTGCAGAGCATGTTACAAGCTTTCTAAAAAGTCCAAGAGATCTTTCAGAACAATTCTGGAGCAGGAAGAATCGAAGATCAGAAGTTGGACATTCATTCTTAAATTATGAGTCATTTTCATGTTGAACATCTGATCCAATTCCAAGAAATGTTCCAAAATCTTACTTTTCAGGCCCTCTAACATGTGTATATATCCTTAATAAGAAGATTACACAAGCTTCTGAGCTATGAACCACTTGATTTAAACTTTGTCCGATACACCTTGCCATTTAAGGAAGAAAGTTTACACTTCCATTCTGGAAAAGTGACTTTAATCATAAAGTCCACTCTCCTTGAACTTTGTGTTTGTTCTTTCTGCACAAGCATCCTCTACAAACTCAGAACAGGCATGTTTAAAGTTTCTAGCCACCCTACCTTGCCTTGAAACCATGCTTGTCTAAGCTTGCGTAAAAAACAAGTCAAAATCCATAACATATGATTTTGTACTTCAGACTTCACCAAGCTTCCAAACCCTTTGTCTATAAATTAAACCTTCATTTTCAAACTGAAGAGGATTGGAAAAGCCCCGAAACTCACTGGAACTCCTTAAAACTAGAAATTGCAACACAAGCATAAAAACTTATCATTTCTGATTTTTGAATCCAATCTCCAAAATCCCTCGTGCGTTTCTTGGCCAAACCATCCACAAAGTTTCTGATACACATATAGAAGTTATTCTAACCTCTGTTTTCATACTGTAACATCATTTTCACCAACCTCCATTTTAAAAAATAGAGCACCATATCTTGACTCCTCCAGAATATTCTAGCCATCCATAGCTCAAGCTAATCATTGCATTAGCTTCTTGGGAACTTGAGGAAGCTAACCAGATCATCACAACAACTTGAATCAAGCTCTAATTCAAAACAGGATCTCCAACTACAAGGTAAGTTCTTCTGATTTTCATCTCATTATTTAGGCATTGTTAGGCTTGCATTTTCAAATAAAAAATATAGATATCATTGCTCTAAAACTGTACATATCCCTAGATTTTATTTATATGGCCTGAGTAGAGAGAATTTAGGATCAGAACTTCTTGATAATTAGGGTTCAGATTAGGGCTAGCAAAATCCATGTTTATTTCTGATTTATAATTTTAATGCTTTATAGTTCTGGAACCATGATGAAATTTTCCATAACTTTCATGTTTACATTTTCCATTTTGGTTGAGAAATGAATAAGTTGCAGATGCTCTGGCTGGCGCGAGGAAGAAGATGAAGTTCATCATCAGAACTAATTTTGTAATATATATTTATGGTTTTGTTTCTATTACCCGATGTATAGCCACCCTAGTGGTAGAGAGTGAGCGCGTAAGACATTAGTGTAAAGGATCCTGGGTTCTAGCCCCAGGAGCACCTTTTGTTATTTTTATTTCTTAACATTTTACCCCATGTATCTGTTAACAGCACGCCTGGGCTAGAACTTCTAGGCTATCTCATTTCCACTTACCTGTTAATAGCACGTTTGGGCCAAAACTTCTAGGGTATCTCATTTCCACTTACCTGTTAACAGCATGCCCGGGCCATAACTTCTAGGCCTTCTCATTCTTGCTTCCAGCATCACCCCCTCCATATACTTGTTAATAACACGCCTAGGCCAGAACTTCTAGGTTGTCTCATTTCCACTTACCTGTTAATAACATGCCTGAGCCAGAAATTCTAGGTTATCTCATCCTCCATGGTTAGCAGCACGCCTAGGCTAGAACTTCTGGGCTTTCTCCTTTCCACTTCCTAAACCCCCATGACTTTAATTTTATATTTTTATTTTTATTTTCTTTCCTTTATTATTTTTAGTATTATTATTATTATCTTCTTTTTAATTAAAAAACACCAAAAATATTATATTAAAATTTTAAATTATTTAGTTTATTTTTATTTAACTTAAAATAAAAAAGACCAAAATCATTTTCTTATTTAACTTCTTTTCTTTAACTTAATATTAAATTTAGATTTAGTTCATTTTCTTGGTTTAAATTTTAAATTAACTTAGTTTAATTTTCTTACTTCTAACTATTTATCTTCTTTTAGAAAATTAGTTAGAATATTTTCTTAAACGAAATCAAAACAAATTCATTTTCCTTTCATTCATGTCTTGTACATTATATACATTTAAATTCTTGTACATTATTCAAGTTCGATATGGTTGTAATAGATAATTAGGTTTTTTTTCTTTCAATCCCCATTTGTAAAATTGTACACCCCATCCCCAAATGATGTAATAGCATAGGATATTTATTTTCCGCAATTTATCGCTTTCATATAAATGCTAGTAATTAGGGTTTTCATGGAAAGATAAAATAAATCTTAGAAAACCCTAATCCAAGATAAATCAAGCATGAAATACAAACACTTGCACACTTTGCACATCTAGGGTTAGCTCCACTTGTTGCCTTGAGAAAATGGTCATGATACGCATGTGAGACATCTTAAAAATAACAATCGAAACACAAGATCATAGTCCCTTGATGACGCTACGAATGTTTCCTTCAAAATGATCTTTGTCCCTTGAGAAAAATGCTAAGGTATCCCATAACATTGCTATCTATGACTATACAATGACTCACACTCGTCCCTTTACATCCAAAGATAAGAATTCTTACCAATCAATGGTAAGAAAGTAATATCAAAGGAAAGAGAAAAATAAACAAAAGACTTTTGAGTAGGTAGAACATTCTTGGTTGCTTGCTCACAATCCATCTTCAAAAACAAACATGTTTTCAAATACACCAAACACTTTCAAAAACATGAAATGTTTTCAAAAAGTCCAACACTTTGTATGCATTCTTATAGAGACGAGAATCATTACAAAGTTTGCCTAAATGAAGGAGCTTTTCAAAAATACTTGCAAAAGCCACCACGAACACATTTCAAACAAAGCAATTTAAAAAGTGATCTAGCAAGCAACTAAGATCCCGTAGATAACTATGGATAAAAAGGGTGCTAACACCTTCCCTTTTCATAACCTACCCCACAAAATCAAGAAAATATCTCTAAGGTTTTTCCTGTTATTTTCACCATTTCCTTATTGGATAAAAGAAAAGTCAGTGCGACTCTTGCTATCCATAACAATTGCAATCAAACGCAAAACATCCAAGTCAGTTTTCCCACCGTATTACAGAACTAGCGACTCTGCTAGGGAATACTTAAAAGTGGGGTTACCTTAGAGCTAGATCACATTTTATTTGCTTTAATTAGTTGACTTGCTTGCTTTATATTTATGGGTCCTTGTTTGGGTTTGTATTGATCCTATACCCGAATCGGGGAACACCAATAGGTAAGTAGAAATAGATCGTGGGGACTGTGTGAGGTATACCGACATGGTTGAAGCGATGGCTACGTTAGTGTGACACATTTGTTGGTACCGGTATCCCTTGTGTTGAATCAATGAGAATACGGGGCAGCTGAGCGGTGTCATGAAGCACTAACTGACCTTAGAACATTTAATTGAAAAACTTGGCCATTAGGAAGTAGTGAGATAGCCGACTTTGGTGTAGAGCCAAAGAATGGTTGATACTCGATGTTATGCTCAGTGAGATCAGACTTTTGGGATATTTCGGTCGCTAATAAAGAGGCTTGAGCTGAAACAATGCCAGATGAAGAAAGATCAGTGATGTTGAGATTCCCTAGAACTTGGTTACTTTCTAGGATAGGTTGAGCCAACTAAACTTCAAGAGGGTACTTACCTATAAACTCCATGCAAGCCTAAACCTAAGGACTTGTTTGCTTTGTTTGATTACTTGTACATAACATCATGACATCATACCATAGCATTTTCAATAACCATTTCAAGGGTCTTAAGAGCCTGTGATACAGGGACATGTTGAGCCAAACGTCTATCAAGGGGAAAGAGGATTTATTTTCCTCTAACCAAATGCCGTCAAAGAACAAAGCATGATAACTTGAGGCAAAGGCTATGACCCACTCAACATGGTAAGATTGATTCTCGTGGAAGGACATTCAACGATACAAAGTTCTCCAATCAAAGTTGTGATCAAAGTTCAACTTCTAACATTTTTTTGTGTATTACCCTGCGAGATCCTTGAAAACATTTCACTTTACATATCATGCATGTCATTGCATAATAGGTATTCTCAAGACAGGTTATTTCAGTAAGAAAATCGCTCTAGAGCAAACAGTTAAAGATCACCAAGCTTAGAATGCCCAGTTCCAACAAGTGCTCCTGAACTTTGCCAAGGGGAAGGAAGATCAGAAAGCACTCTTCACCAAAGAGAGTAAGAAGAAGACTAAGAAGAAGGCTGCCATCCTCAACATGGGGAAGAAGTTCAAGGGCCCCATTAAACAAGTCCAAGTTGAAGAGGATTCCTCCAAAGAGGATGAAAATCAAGTTGAAGATTCTAGAAGCACCCATGCTAGGGGTGGAAACAATCAAATATCTGAAGACGAGGATTATTCTGATGAGCAATACCCGCCAGCCGACGACAGATATAAGCAGATAAAAGATAGACTAAAGGCTGTGGAGACCCAAACTGTGTCTGGCATGGACTTTGGAGACTTGAGTTTGGTTTCTTGGGTGGTCATTCCCCACAAATTCAAGATCACTGCTTTTGCCAAGTATAATGGGGTCTCCTGTTCGAAGCTTCATCTAAGATCCCATGTCCGTAAGATTCAGCCGCACAATACTGACAAAAAGCTCTGGGTCCATTTCTTCCAAGAGAGTCTAGATGGGACTCGGCTTGAATGGTTCTATCAATTGGAGGGTTCCCGCATCCACACATGGGAGGATCTAGCTGTTGTTTTCTACAAGCAGTACCAATACAACACTGATCTTGCACCAACTCATGTACAGTTACAGAATATGACCATGGGTTCCAATGAGGGCTTCAAAGAATACGCCCTAAAGTGGAAAAACCTGGTTGGTAGGGTGCAGCCACCCTTAACTGACATGGAGTTGATTGATATCTTTATGGGAACTTTGAAATGACCTTTATTCAATCAACTAATCGGAAGCTCTTCAGTTGGATTCACTGGTCTGATTCTAACCGGGGAACGAGTTAAAGGCGGAATTAAAAGCGGAAAAACCCAGATGGCTGCATCTTCAAGTACTGAAAAGAAGATGTACATTGGAAAGAAAAAGTCCAACGCTGTATATGGCCAAGGGGGACATGCTAGACGTAACCACAACCAATCTGTGGGAGTTGTGCTAATCTCTAACCCTACGTCTGTGCGACAACATCAACAAGGGAATCAGTGTAAAAAGGTCACACGTAAAAGAAAATTCACCAAAATCAACATGTCACTGGCTCAAGAGTTACAACACATGTTGAAGGCATAGTTGATTACGTTAAAGGCTCCTCTTCGGAATCCCAATACTTCTGCTCCTAGTTACCATCCTAATGAGAGGTGTGCATATCATTCTGATAGTCCTAGACATGATACGAACGGCTGCTGGGCTATGAAGAACAAAATTCAAGATATGATTGATGCTAAAGAGTTTGAATTTGACCCTCATGAGACTCCCAACGTGATCACTGCTCCCATGCCAAATCACTGAGAGCGTCCAGTTCATTTTGAATTTTCAATTGTAATTTCTTTTGTTTGTTCAAACACTTATCTATTATGTCAAACTTTGTTTCAATAATGCGTTGTATATGTTTGTCTTGAATTAATCCATTCGTTTTCACTATATTTAAACTGTGTTTTTTACTCCCTTTTGTGATATTCAACTCTCGTTTAAAGTTGTAAGCCTTTAGAGGGAGGATGACGAAAATAATACCATAATCTCAATATGCTTTTGGACAGACTTTATTGATGATGTACATGCGTTGTTTCAAACCCAAAATAGTGGAGTTATAAGGAAGATAATCCATAGTCAACCCCTTTGAGCCAAAGAAGTAAGAGTTTTCTTTTCCGTACAAACTGAAACCTTTAATCATAACCTGGTGCAGGGTAGTTTTCTCAGTTGATTCAAAGGCGCATTCAGTCACAAGTTGTCATTTCACAACGAAAATATCCTTTTGAATCAAAAGATGGTGTTGGTCCCCCATGAAATAGGAAGTCTTTACATCTCAGAAAGAAAAGCCCATTAGGTCAAAATCTCTGAAGGAGACTTAAGAAAAAACGGGGGCATCCCGCTGACTGTAGTCTCAAAACAAAAAAACAGTCAAGCAAAAAGTAGGGACAATAAATCAAAAAAAGGGAGGTCGTTACAAATCCTCAACAACCGAAAAATGTTGCAAAAACGACTGCCTTCTCAAATAGAATCCAAGCGCACAATTAACTGAGTATATGGATGAAGAACATCATGGAGAATGGGTTGGGTACAAATAAACTTTGAGCCTTATCCTTTGTTTCTTAAACCGTGAACCACGCCATGTTACAACCCCTTAAAAGTCCTAATTGAAGCATGGGTTAGTTCGAAATCATGATATTACAAAAGGTATCCTGACTCCTATAAGGCTTACTGTAAATCATGAGTTGAATTAATATTCTTAGAAAATTTTATTGCTTATTAAAAATGAATTTTTTTATATAAATTTTCTCAAGACAAACATAAACTTTGCATTGTTTAAATACCGCTGTTTGCATATGGCTATTTGTTTGACAATAGAGAAATTCACATGACGAATATCTAATGAACGAAAGTTCTCTTAAAAAATAGAATCACTTCAAGTTGGAAGATGCTTCCAATGACAAATCTCCCATAATCAAGGGGGTATGACAGGTTACTGTCCAACTCATATGTGGCAGTCAAGTTTAGATTCCAAGAAATCTCTTAAGAAGTGATGAATAATAGGGGCATGGCTGCATCTGAATCACTTGGGAAAGGTCTGCATCTGAATCACTTGGGGCATTGAACTTGAATTCCAGCAAAAGGGTCATGTACGACCAAGCACACATTTTCTGGAAGCGCTACAACACTTACTACTATAGATGGCGACAAATCCACACAAAGTCCCTTTCATAAGGTGATCCCCGTTGAAGTCGTCAGAGCCACCTCTATAAGGTTATCCCCACAGAATAATATTCACGGATAAGGGTACAAACCCCACAAGGCCAAATTCATGGATATCCCCATAAAGTTGGATCCATGCAATCCCCATCCAAAGTTTTAGTCTTTGGAAAACCTCTCCCCAACTGAGTTGGTATTAAGAAGAATCCTTGAGGAGTTCTTCCAAAAGAAAACATCTCTCCAACAGTTCGTCAAATATTCTCTTTAATAGGGTCTATTTCCCCAACAAACGGAAAAATTCCCCAACTTGAGTTTGCCTCTCAGACTATTACAAATTAAGGGACCCCAACCCCTAATCCCCAGTGAAGTCGCCGATAGAGTCGTTACTATCCCCGAAAGTTACTAAAGCCTAGACCCGACCAGTCAACAGTTCAAGCCTGGACCTGACTAGATACTAGTTAAACATTCCAAAGCCTGGACCCGACCAGATAATAGTTTGACTTCTTCAATTGCTGAAACTTGGATCTGACCAGATAACAGTTAATCTCAATTTTAAGTTACTAAATCCTTGACCTGACCAGATAATAGTTTGACTTCTTCAATGGTTGAAGCCTGGACCCGGCCAGTTAACAATTCAAGTTACTGAAGCCTGGACCCGACCAGATAACATTTGATATCAATTTCAAGTTACTAAAGCCTGGACCTAACCAGATACTAGTTTAACTTCTCAAATTGCTTAAGCCTGGACTCGACCAATCAACAGTTCAAGTCTGGACCGAACCAAATAACATTTCCAAATGCTGAAACCTGGACCCGACCAGATAACAGTTAACCTCAAGGCTAAGTTGCTATGAAACCTGGACCCGACCAGATATTAGCTTAACTTCTTCAAATCACTAACAAAACTCATTCTCTCCCCAGTAGAGTTTGCCACTATCCCAGTGAGTTGCTATAAAGCCTGGATCTGACCAGATAACAGCTAACTTCTTTACACCCAGCAAGTCATTGTGAAGCCTGGAAATCGACTAGATAACAACTAACTTTCGAGATTATTCCCCACCGGAGCAGCGGACAACTAAAAATCCTAAGCTCTTTTCTCCAAGCAGAAGGCAATATTCCCCAGTGGAGCTCTTCTCAACAAAGCTATAATCCCCAGCGGAAACACTCTAAACAAAGTTTGAAGATGCATATACTCTTCATCCTCAACAATGATCTAGGACTTAACTTCCCAAAACTGCCCAACATTTGTCAAGGATTTATTTTCCCAGACAAAGATGCACTTCAGTAACATTTCACATTCATACATCATAACACATGCATACGAAACGCATATAGAATTCTCATTTATTTTGAGAACATCATTACACCATGCATTTCATACATCATGACATTGCATGTAGCTAACTCTTTACCTTTTCAGGAAAGATCAATTGATTGATAATTATCATCAACAATTTTCAAGAGGTCAAAGATTGGTTCTTGAAGCAAGATAGAGCAACTATCTATACGACCAGATACAGCTTCACACAGACTCATCCCAAAGCGGACCTACACAGGCTCCTTCTCACGAATTTCCTGATTCACTTCTAGATACAGTCCAGATACAATCCAAATATGGATGACATTTTGATACTTATTTCAGATTCTCTTCTAGAAACGGTTCAGATACGATCCAGATATGCATGCCATTTTGATGCCTGTTCCAGATTCACTCTAGAAACAGTTTAGATACACTTATTCTAGATTCTCTCTAGAAACGGTTCAGATACACTTATTCCATATTTTCTCCTAAATACAGTTCAGATACGATCTAGATGCGGATGTCATTCTAAGACTCATTCAGTACCATTTCTCAAATACAGTTCAAATACGATCCAAATGCGGATGTCATTCTGACACTTATTCAGTACCATTTCTCAAATACAGTTCAGATACGATCCATATGCGGATGTCATTCTGACACTCATTCAGTACCATTTCTCAAATACAGTTCAGATACGATCCAGATGCGGATGTCATTCTGACACTCATTCAGTACCATTTCTCAAATACAGTTCAGGTACAATTCAGACGCAGATGTCATTCTGACACTCATTCAACACATCTTTCAAAAGTGGTTTAGATATGGTCCAATTATGGAGATTATTCTGATACCCATTCCAGCATATCATTCAGAATTAAAACGACCAAAGATTTATTCTGATACTTCTCCCAATTACAGTCAAGCTTAGACTTAGTCTAATTTTCTATCAACAATCACCTTTGGATGAAATCTATAAACCCATCTCTGACAACTATCCATCATCTCTCCAAATGGAATCTTTAAGCCCATTCCCTACACAATCAACTAACACATAAGCGAGTGCAAATTTCTGGGCACTTAAGTGTTCAATCATCTTCCACCTTCAAGTCACGAAAGGCGGATCCGCAAATCTCACTCTTCAGGTTCAAGAAGATTGAACAGGGGCAGCCATTAGACCCCAAAATTTTCTCTCTCAATTTCTCAAAGATTCTCTCACAAAATCTCCATTGATTTAAGACTTCACCAAGATTGATCAGCTCAAGATACCTCCCAAAACACCGATGATTCAAAATTAGGGTTTGAGTTTGTATAAAGACAGTTGGACCTTTAATGCTTCATATGATTTTCATAAATCATTTTGGACTCCCAAGATTGCTCATATCAAGTTTCAGGCTTTGGATCACATTTTTTCTCAATCAATTGATCAGTTGACCTAAAATCAACTGTATTGGGAAAAAAGTACAATATGGTCAATCTACAGTTAAAACTCATAATATTTGATCCATGTCCACATATTAAACTCATATGAACCATTTGGTTAAGTTTGGATCACAATTCCTCAAGAAATTTGATCAAATCACAAAAAGGGCAAAATGGTCAAAATTAGGGTTTTGACTGAGAAGGCTTGGTTTTGGACTTTCAACCCAAATACATGACTTGATGGTTTGAGACATGATATCAAGAATCCAAATGCATCATTTTAACCTAAGAGCATGGTTAAAAACATCTCTCAAGATTAATTGATTGATAATTGAAATTTGGTCAATTGATGAAAAAGTCAATTGTACACTGAAAAGTCAAACTTTGACTTTTAGATCAAAATCAAGTTTCAAAAATCATATTTCATCAAGACATATCAAAGTATGAAGATTGTTCATCAAGAAACAAAAATTCATGATTACTTTGAAAAAAAGTCAAAGTTCTAAACACTTAGAAATTTTTCTAAGTGTTAAGAAAATATGATAATTTCATAACTTTGGGCCAGATTTTCATCATGATGCAAGATGATTCAAGAAAAACTTCCAATATGGAAGTTGTAGATCTCAATGAGATCAGAAACATTTCAGGGAAAAACTTCTTCTAGAAATTCTTGGATCTCAAGTTATAAATCCATGAAGACATGTCCATGAAACTAAAACACTTAGTAAAATTCTGGGCGTTTTAAGTCAGAATTTTGACAGAACTTCTGGGCTAATTTTCATACAGTTACAATGGGAGTTTGCAAAAAGTGATTAAAAGAGGGATTGCAGAGCATGATACAAGCTTTCCAAAAAGTCAAAGAAATATTTCAGATCATGCTGAAGCAGGAAGAATCAAAGATCAGAAGTTGGACATTCATTCTTAAATTATGAGTCATTTTCATGTTGAACATCTGATCCAATTCCAAGAAATGCTGTATAATCCCATTTTTAGGCCCTCTAACGTGTGTATCTATCCTTAATCATAAGATTACACAAACTTCTGAGCTATGAACCACTTGATTTAAGCTTTGTCCAATACACCTTGCTATTTAAAGAAGAAAGTTCACACTTCCATTCAGGAAAAGTGACTTTAATCATAAAGTCCACTCTTCTTGAGCTTTGAGTTTGTTCTTCAGCACAAGAACCCCCTATAAACTCAGAACAAGCGTGTTTAAAGTTTCTAGCCACCCTAACTTACCTTGAAACCATGTTTGTCTAAGCTTGCTTCAAAAACAAGTCATAATCCACAACATGTGATTTTGTACTTTTGACTTCACCTAGCTTCCAAACCCTATTCCTATAAATTAAACTTTCATTTGCAAAATGAAGAGGACTGGACAAGCCCTGAAACTCACGGAAACTCCGTAGAACCAGAAATTGCAACACAAGCACAAAAACTTGTCATTTCTGATTTTTAAATCCAATCTCCAAAATACCTCGTGCGTTTCTTGGCTAAACCATCCACAAAGTTTCAGATACACATATAGAAGTTATTCCAACTTCTGTTTTTAGACTGTAACATCATCTTCACCAACCTCTATTTTCAAAAGCAGAGCATCATATCTTGACTCCTCCAGAATATTCCAGCCATCCATAGCTCAAGCTAACCATTGCATTAGCTTCCTGGGAACTTGAGGAAGCTAACCAGATCATCACAACAACTTGAATTAAACTCTAATTCAAAACACGATCTCCAGCTGCAAGGTTAGTTCTTCTGATTTTCATCTCATTATTTAGGCATTGTTAGGCTTGCATTCTCAAAGACAAAATGTAGATATAATTGCGCTGAAATTGTACATATCCCTAGATTTTATTTATATGTCCTGAGTAGGGAGAATTTAGGATCAGAACTTCTTGAAAAATTAGGGTTCAGATTAGGGCCAGCAAAATCCATGTTTATTTCTGATTTATAGTTTTAATGCTTTATAGTTCTGGAATCATGATGAAATTTTCCATAACTTTAATGTTTACATTTTCCATTTTGGTTGAGAAATGAATAAGTTGCAGATGCTCTGGATGGTGCGAGGAAGATGATGAAGGTCATCATCAGAACTGATTTTGTAATATATATTTATGGTTTTGTTTCTAATATCGGGTGTATAGCCACCCCAGTGGTAGAGAGTGCGCGCGTAAGACATTAGTGTTAAGGGTCCTGGGTTCTAGCCCCAGGAGCATCTTTTGTTGTTTTTATTTCTTAACATTTTACCCCATGTACCTGTTAACAGCACGCCTGGGCCAGAACTTCTAGGCTGTCTCATTTCCACTTACCTGTTAACAGCACGCCTGGGCCAGAACTTCCAGGCTGTCTCATTTCCACTTACCTGTTAACAACATGCCTGGGCCATAACTTCTAGGCCTTCTCATTCTTGCTTCCAGCATCACCCCCTCCATACACTTGTTAATAGCACGCCTAGGCCAGAACTTCCAGGTTGTCTCATTTCCACTTACCTGTTAACAGCATGTCTGGGCCAGAACTTCTAGGTTTTCTCATCCTCCATGTACTTGTTAGCTGCACGCCTGGGCCAGAACTTCTGGGATTTCTCCTTTCCACTTCCTAAACCCCCTGACTTTAATTTTATATTTTTATTTTTATTTTCTTTCCTTTATTATTTTTAGTATTATTATTATTATTATTATTATTATTATTATCTTCTTTTTAATTCAAAAACACCAAAAATTTTATATTAAAATTTTAAATTATTTAGTTTATTTTTATTTAACTTCTTAAAATAAAAAAGACCAATTTTTTTTCTTATTTAACTTATTTTCTTTAACTTAATATTAAATTTAGATTAAGTTCATTTTCTTGGTTTAAATTTAAAATTAACTTAGTTTATTTTTCTTACTTCTAACTATTTATCTTCTTTTAGAAAATTAGTTAGAATATTTTCTTAAACGAAATCAAAACAAATTCATTTTCCTTTCATTCATGTCTTGTACATTATATACATTTAAATTCTCATACATTATTCAAGTTAAATATGGTTGTAATAGATAATTAGGTTTAATTTCTTGCAATCCCCATTTGTAAATTTGTACCCATGCCCAAATGATGTAATAGCGTAGGATATTTACTTTCCGCAATTTATCGCTTTCATGTAATTGCTAGTAATTAGGGTTTGCATGGAAAGATAAAATCAATCTTAGAAAACCATAATCCAAGATAAATCAAGCATGAAATACAAACGCTTGCACACTTTGCACCTCTAGGGTTAACTCCACTTGTTGCCTTGAGAAAATGGTCATGATACGCATGTGAGACATCTTAGCAAAAAAATCGAAACACAAGATCATAGTCCCTCGATGACGCTACGAATTTTGCCTTCAAAATGATCTTAGTCCCTTAAGAAAAATGCTAAGGTATCATACAATATTGCCATCTATGACTATACAATGACTCACACCCGTCCCTTTACATCCAAAGATAAGGCTTCTTACCAATCAATGGTAAGAAAGCAATATGAAGGAAAGATAGAAATGAACAAAAGACTTTTGAGTAGGTAAAACTTTCTTGGTTGCTTGCTCACAATCCATCTTCAAAAACAAACATCTTTTCAAAAACACTAAAAACTTTCAAAAACATGAAATATTTTTAAAAATTCCAACACTTTGTATGCATTCTTATATAGACGAGAATCATTACAAAGTTTTCTTAAACGGAGGCACTTTTCAAAAATACTTTCAAAATCCACCACAAACACATTTCAAACAAAGCAATTTCAAAAGTGATCTAGCAAGAAACTAAGACCCCGTAGATAACTACGGATGAAAAGGGTGCTAACACCTTCCCTTTTCATAACCTACCCCCCGAACTTAAGAAAATATCTCAAAGGTCTTTCCTGTTCTTTTCACCCTTTCCTTATTGGATAAAAGAAAAGTAAGTGCGACTCTTGCTATCCACAACAATTGCAATCAAACGCAAAACACCCAAGTCAGTCCTCCCACCGTATTACACTTATCTAGCCAATCTTTAGTCAAATTTTAGGGTCTTCCATTATTTAATAACCCTCCGATTCGAATGTGTGAGACCTGCGTATTCTCGCACCCTCAATCGTAGAGTAATTATATTAGGTCAATTGTCATACCCCAAATTTTCCCGCCTCATTTTTAAAATATTCAAATTATTTTCAAACTTGGTTTCATAATAACACATAACAAGACTCACCAATATTCCTCTATACTTTTGGTCATACACCCCGAATACCTTATTTTTTTAATATTTTTTAAGGTAACAACCCATCAATTAAAGCATTATAACACATAAAAAGACTCACCAATGCATATAAATACACCACATCACATAATTAAATTATAAAAATTAATTAAATAAAATCAAGGTGTTACAACTCTCCCCAACTTAGAATATTTTCGTCCTCGAAAATTACCGGATGCGAATAATTTTGGATACGACTCATGCATCTTACTCACCCACTCCCACGTCATATATTCTCCAGAAGCTCCTCCCCAAACTACCTTCATGAGAGCGATTTCCTTGTTCCTCAAATTTTTCATTTCCCAATCTTTGATTCTCACGGGTAAGGTCTCAACCGCAAGGTTATCCCGCACTTGTATGTCATCCATCAGAATCACATGTGACAGATCTGCAATGTACTTTCTAAGTTGTTAAACATGAAATACATCATGAAAATTTGAAAGATTACGCGGCACGGCCACCCTATAAGCAACAATTCCTACCTTCTTATAAATTTGATACGGACTGATAAATCTAGGAGTAAGCTTTCTCAATTTCAAAGCGCGTCCAACGCCGATCACCGGAGTGACTCTCAAAAATATGTGGTCTTCTTCTTCAAATTCAAGTTCTTTCCTTCTCTTATCATGGTAACTCTTTTGTCTACTCTACAAAGCTTTCATCTTTTTCCGAATTAACTTCATCTTCCCAATAGTTTGCTGGATAATATTAGGTCCAAGCGCCATGTTCTCACTAGATTCATACCAACACAGAGGTGTTCTACACATTCGACCATATAATGCTTCAAAAGGTGCCATTCTAATGCTGGAATGAAAATTATTGTTATAAGTGAACTCGATCAATGTAAGATAATTATCCCAAGTACATTTATGCTCAAGCACACAAGCTCTCAACAAATCCTCCAATGACTGAATAATTCTCTCTGTCTAGCCATCCGTCCGCGGATGATATTGAGAACTCGGTCTCAACTTAGAGCCCAAAGAACTATGCAAACTCTTCCAAAATCCAGAAGTAAATCTCAGATCTCTATCAAATATAATACACAACTGAATCCCATGAAGTTTCATAATCACACGGATGTAAATCTCAACCAACTTCGATACAGGAAAACTGATATTAATCAGAACTAAATGAGCTGACTTCATCAGTCTATCAACTATAAACCAAATCATATCATGCCCTCTTAGATTACTCGGCAACTCGTCACAAAATTCATCGATATACTATCCCACTTCCAATACATAACATCTAACGGTTGTAACAATCCTGCAGGTTTTTGGTGCTCAATCTTTGACCTTTGGCAAGTTAAACAAGTATACACAAATTATGCCACATCTTTTTTCATTATGAACCACCAAAATATCTTTTTCAAATCTTGTTACATCTTAGTAGCTCTTGGGTGGATAATCAAGCTACTTCAATGACTCTATTCTAAGACCATTTGTTTCAACTCAGGGTCATCGGGTATACAAATTCTACCTCTAAACCTCAACATTCCATGTTCATCTACTTTGAAATCACTTCCTGCAACTTGATTACTCGAACCCATTAAATCTACAAATTTAACATCCAACTTTTGACTTTCTTTAACATTATCCGGAAAATCATTGTTCACTTTTGATATCCTCAACCGTCCACTCTGCGACATTAGCTCGCATACAATCTCAAGTCTCCGAACTGTCGAAAAAGTCCCAACCTTTTGTAGCCACTTTTCCATTAGGTTCACGTGAAATGGTGAACGACTATTGTAACACCCCTTTCTAACCCCAAGTAATTAAAAACATAATCAGAGTAAGATAGCCTATGCAACATCAAAGGGTGTCACATATGTTTACAAAAACCAACAAAACAACACAAAAATACACTTGGTCATAATCATAACACATATTTAAACTTCATGTTTCATCAAACTGTTCTTATCACAGCGGAATAATTCTTTACTCAAATTATAATAATGATTATATCCCATACTATAATGATAAGCCAACATAACAAGTCATATGAATCTAAAACATTAGTCACTAAGGCCACTTAACATGTTATCTCAAAATACAAACCAAATAAGAGAATGTAACAATATCTCTTCATAATAAAACATGAGTTCAACATATTCTCCAAGTGTTACATGACCAAAGCATTGACTCACTACCTAAACAAGTGGATAAAATCGAGCTAAGCTCCTCAACTATTCTCGTGTGAAGCACCACTATCTTCGGTACTTGCGCGATATCACATAGAACATCATTATAACAGAAGGGTGAGAGTTCACAATCATTATAGAAAAGTATAACAATAAGTAATGTACACCATACAAACAATAATTGAATTCATCACACTTCACATAATCATATATTATATATAATATAATCAAACATACATGTTCCCATATACAACATAGCTTGTTGATTCATATTTCAAATGAAATTAGTCATAATCACCACAAATGTATAAGTTAAATTTAACTATCATATTTCATATTCCAAACACAACATTCACATCGACACATGTGACTCCAATGAAACTCGATACAACTCATGCATGTGGTACCAATGTGAACCTCTAGCTCACCTTGCTCTCGATTCAATATTTAGAATCAGATCCACGCTTCCAATCCAGACAATATCAAAGTCCATCAATATAAACATATAGTCCACCGCTTTTGTTTCTACACAAAGATCAAAGCAACCAAACTTAGTATGCATGTGCAAACATAACCAAATATATGCAAATTAAGATTATCACCAAACCTTAATAATACCGCATATCACAATAATCCATCAAAATGAATTATCCCACCATTGCACAAAATATACATTTATCATGTTATCATCAACAATGAAATTATTTAGCATTCACCATCAATACACATTCCTAATAATATCTAGCATACAAGTTAACCCATGTTATTCATAACAATCACTAAAACTCAACATATAACAAATAATACGCAAACCATTGTTCCAATTCAACACCAATTCATAATACACATAACACATATACATGTCATTTATAATAAATAGTTCATTCTCATAGCATTCATCACTTTAACCTATTACAATAACACATATCAAATAAAGCCAAACAATGTTGTTCACATCCAACCCCGATTCACAAACCAAATAATGTTAGAACAAAGTTTGAATCTACTACCCTAAGTTTAAGTTTTGATGATAACAAAATGAAAGGATATATTAATTATGTGATTCATATAAGAGCTATTTGCTACCTAAAATATTACGTTCTGTTTTGCAGAAACTCTGATAGGTATCAGCAAGAGCACACCTAATCAGCATCAGAATATTGGTCATCAACGTAAGCATCAGAAGATGCTATATCAGAATACCAGATTCAGAAGAATAATTCACGCGTATGCTGAAGCTTGATGAACAGAACTGCGCTCAACACTCTGATAAAGACAACAACAGTTCATCAGCACTTAAGCAGAGTCAGAATGAAGCCAAGCCAGAACACGCTTTAAGTAGCAACGGTACTGTGCATTGAAAGCGAATTATAACCAACGACATCATTCCAGACAAGATCTGCTCAATAAGGAAATTTTGTTATTGGCATTGAATCAAGATTATTGCTCCAACGTTCAACAATCTCAATGCTATATAAACAAGACAATGAAGATTGAATTGGCTAATGCTCTACATCACATTACACGCATAAAAGCTAATCATCTTCTGCCTTCTTTCAGTTTGCTAAACGCTTCATATTTCCTTACTCAGTATTTTAGCAATCTAGTTTCATAAGCTTAAAGTGTGTAACATCACAGTTGTGATACAGTTTTGTAGAAAACATTCACACACCCTATTTCTCTTATTTGTAAGAAAGTGTTTCCTTGACAAACCGGGTTGTGGTTTGCATCAAGAAGGCTTTAGCAGTTGTTAAAGCAGTTTGTAATATTCAGTTGAATATAGTGGATTAAGACCTCGTTGGAGAGAGGCGAAATCACCTTGACGGGTGGACTGGAGTAGTTTGAGATCAAACGAACCAGGATAAAAATATCTTGTTCATTGCATTGATTTTCAGTTTTACATTTCAACCCCCCTTCTTGTGTTTTTCACTTCTTCAATTGGCATCAGAGCGCCTGGTTCTGAGCTAAAACACTTAACCGTGTCAGTACAAGATCCAGCGTCAAAAAAACACAATGGCAGGAAATTATTCTCACACCAGCAATGACAACCATGAGGACAGAGACAGATTCAGCGGTAAACCTCCAGTCTTTGATGGAGAAAACTTTGATTACTGGAAAGACAGAATTGAAAGTTTCTTTCTGGCACATGATGCTGATCTGTGGGATATGGTGACAGATGGATACACGCACCCTGTGAATGCAAGCAGTCAGAAGATTGATAGAAAAACAATGACTGACCAACAAAAGCGTGACTTCAAGAATCACCACAAGGCCAGAACCATCCTTCTCAGCGCCATCTCGTATGCTGAATATGAAAAGATCTCCAACAGAGACACAACAAAGAACATGTTTGACTCACTCAGAATGACGCATGAGGGCAACGTTCAGGTCAAAGAAACTAAAGCTCCGACGCTCATTCAGAAGTATGAGGCGTTCAAAATGGAAGAAAGTGAATCCATTGAAACAATGTTCTCAAGATTCCAGATTCTGGTAGCTGGTCTCAAGGTTCTGGACAAAGGTTACTCTACTGCTGATCACGTCAAGAAAATTATCAGAAGTTTACCCAAGCAGTGGAGGCCAATGGTTACAGCTCTGAAGCTAGCAAAAGATCTCAACAAAATTTCTCTGGAGGAACTTATCAGCTCCCTCAGAAGTCATGAGATAGAGCTAGAAGCTGATGAACCCCAGAAGCAAGGTAAGCCTTTAGCATTAAAATCTAACAAAAAATCTGAGGCTAAAGTTTTGGAGGCAGTTGAAGAAACATCTGATGGATCCTCATCAGAAGAAGACGAACTCTCCCTCCTCTCCAGAAGAGTGAATCAACTGTGGAAGCAGAGGCAAAGGAAGTTCAGGAATCCTAGAAGATCTGATCAGAACGAGTCTTCTTCCAGACACAGAAGGACAAATTCTTCCTCTGGATACAGAAGATCTGAAGGCTCCTCAGGAAGCAGAAAGCCAAACACCAAGGACATCGTCTGCTATGAGTGCAATGAGCAAGGATACTACAAGAGTGACTGCCCAAAGCTTCAGAGGGAAAAGCCCAAAAAGAAGTTTGGAAGAGAAAAGAAGAAAAGTCTCATGGCTACATGGGATGACTCTGACTCGTCCGAAGCTGACTCAGAATCAGATGATGAGAGAGCCAACATAGCTCTCATGGCCAACATTTCAGAAGATAGTGAAGCTTCTGAATCAGACTCAGAATCAGATACTGAAGAGGTATTTCCTAACTTTGCTGTTAATTTTACCAAGGCTGAACTTGCTGAAAGCCTTAATGAGATTCTGGAAAGGTATCAGCAGATTAGAGTTAAATTCATAGACCTGAAAAGGAATCTTGAATCTGGCTCTAATAAGTCTGAGAATCTCAAATTGGAGAATTCTGAGCTGAGAATTAAAATTTCAAAATTAGAAAATACTTTACAAAACTCTCAGAAGGAACCAATTTCTGAAACTCCCAGCAACGCTGATGAGATCATCAAGGAGTATGATCACAGTTTCCAGAAGTTCCTTGCTAAAAGCATAGATAGAAGCAAAATGGCTTCAATGATCTATGGAGTTAGCAGAAACGGCAGGAAGGGAATAGGATACCAAGGTAAGGTTCCTACACCAAAGAATGTCATGGATTTAACCATCAAACACACACCTCTAAATTCACATTTTGTGTATGGTCACACACATGATATTAAATACACTAGCAGTAAGTACTCTGTGAAACCAAAATTCAACCAGAGTTTTGGTAAATCTAACAAATCAGGACCCAAGAAAATCTGGGTACCTAAGGATAAAATAATACATGTTGCAGATATCCTTAGCAGTAAGTCAGAAACACCAGTCATGGTACCTGGACTCTGGCTGCTAGCGACACATGACGGGAAGAAGGCATATGTTCCAAAGCCTGGAGGCCACGTTGGCTTTGGAGGCAATCAGAGGGGAAAGATAATTGGATCTGGAACTGTAGGTAATGGAAATCTTCCCTCTATCAATAATGTTCTGCTAGTAGATGGATTAATGCATAATCTGTTATCCATAAGTCAATTAAGTGATAACGGTTATGATATAATCTTTAATCAAAAATCATGTAAAGCTGTTAGTCAGAAAGATGGGACTATCCTGTTTAATGGAAAGAGGAAAAACAACATTTACAAAATCAAACTTTCTGAACTGAAAAGTCAGAATGTAAAGTGCCTTCTGTCTGTTAACAACGAGCAGTGGATCTGGCACAGAAGATTGGGGCATGTTAGTATGAGAAGAATATCTCAGATTAACAAACTCAATCTGGTCAGAGGACTTCCTAATCTGAAGTTCAATTCAGATGCTCTGTGTGAAGCATGTCAGAAAGGCAAGTTTGCAAAACCTTCTTTTAAATCTAAAAATGTTGTTTCTACCTCTAAGCCATTAGAACTTCTGCACATTGACTTATTTGGACCAGTTAAAACTGCTTCAGTCAGTGGCAAGAAGTATGGGTTAGTAATCGTAGATGACTATAGCAGATGGACATGGGTAAAGTTCTTAAGACACAAGGACGAGTCACACTCTGTGTTTGTTACCTTCTGTAACCAAGTTCAGAATGAAAAGGATCTTAGAATCGTTAAAGTCAGAAGTGATCATGGTTGAGAGTTTGAAAACAAAGATTTTGAGTCATTCTTTAATGACAGAGGCATTCTGCATGATTTCTCTTGTCCTAGAACTCCCCAACAAAATGGAGTTGTAGAACGAAAGAATAGAACATTGCAAGAAATGGCCAGAACCATGATCAATGAGACAAATGTTGCTAAGATCTTCTGGGCAGAGGCAATAAACACAGCGTGCTACATTCAGAATAGAATCTCAATAAGACCTATTCTGGAAAAGACTCCATATGAATTGTGGAAGAAAAGAAAGCCCAACATTTCATATTTTCATCCATTTGGATGTACCTGTTTTATGTTAAATACAAAGAATTATTTGAACAAGTTTGACTCTAAAGCACAAAAGTGTATTATGTTAGGATACTCTGAACGCTCAAGAGGGTACAGAGTATACAATACAGAAACACAGATTGTGGAAGAATCAATCAGTGTTCGTTTTGATGATAAGCTTGACTCTGAAAAGTCAAAGCAGAATGAAGTTTTTGCAGGTATGGAAATTGAATTTACAGGTTCTGAAGACAAGTCATCAGAAGCTCTCAACACAGACATTCCTTCAACATCTGAAAGGAGCACTGCCAGCAATCCTACAACAGCTGCTGATCAACCTCAGAAGAGATTACCCAGAAGCAGCTTGGATCACCCAGAAGAGACTATCTTAGGAAGAAAGGAAGATCCAATCAGAACAAGAGCAAGCTTCAGAAACTCTGAAGAAACCCTCATGGGACTTGTGTCTCTGATTGAACCTTCTTCTATTGATGAAGCACTTCTGGATAATGACTGGATTCTGGCAATGCAAGAAGAGCTGAATCAATTCACCAAAAATGACGTATGGGATCTTGTTCCCAGACCAAAAGGATTCAACGTCATTGGAACAAGATGGGTGTTCAGAAACAAGCTAAATGAACAAGGTGAAGTCATCAGAAACAAAGCACGACTGGTTGCACAAGGTTATAGTCAGCAAGAGGGGATAGACTATACAGAAACCTTTGCCCCAGTCGCCAGGTTAGAATCTATCAGACTTTTAATTTCATTTGCTGTTAATAGAGGCATCACTCTGTATCAGATGGATGTCAAAAGTGCATTCTTAAATGGTTATATAGAAGAATAGGTTTATGTGCACCAACCCCCTGGTTTTGAAAATACAAAACATCCAGAACATGTTTTTAAACTAAAGAAGTCACTATATGGTCTGAAACAAGCTCCCAGAGCTTGGTATGAAAGACTAAGTAACTTTCTGTTAGAAAATGAATTCACCAGAGGGAAGGTGGACACTACCTTATTCTGTAAATCAGTTAAGAATGACATCTTAGTTTGTCAAATTTATGTTGATGATATTGTTTTTGGTTCTACTAATCCTTCTCGTGGAAGAAAATTTGCTAAGTGTATGCAGGCAGAATTTGAGATGAGCCTCATGGGGGAACTGAAATTCTTTCTAGGAATTCAGATCAATCAAACTCCAGAGAGAACTTACATTCATCAGAGCAAATACATCAGAGATCTTCTGAAGAAATTTGACCTCTCAGAATGTAAGCCATCAAAGATTCCAATGCATCCCACGTGCATTCTGGAAAGAGAAGAGGTAAGCAAAAAGGTAGAACATAAAGTCTACAGAGGTATGATTGGTTCTCTCCTTTATCTGACAGCTTCAAGACCTGATATATTATTCAGTGTATGTATTTGTGCTAGATTCCAATCAGATCCTAGAGAATCTCACTTAACAGCTGTTAAGCGAATTTTCAAGTATCTGAAAGGTACTACGAATCTGGGTTTGTTCTATAGAAAATATAGTGATTACAGTTTAGTAGGCTACTGCGATGCTAACTTTGCTGGAGACAGAGTGGAGCGTAAAAGTACTTCTGGAAGCTGCCAGTTTCTGGGAGAAAATCTGATCTCTTGGTCCAGCAAAAGGCAATCAACAATTGCGCTATCAACAGCAGAAGCTGAGTACATAGCAGCAGCAGGATGTAGCACACAAATGCTCTGGATGAAAAGTCAGCTTGAAGACTTCCAGATTTTTGAGAGTAACATCCATATACTCTGTGACAATACTTCTGCTATTTGCTTAAGTAAGAATCCTATTTTACATTCTAGAGCTAAGCATATAGAAATAAAACATCATTTCATTAGGGACTATATTCAGAAAGGAATTTTGAATTTAAAATTTATAGATACAGACCATCAATGGGCTGATATCTTCACTAAACCCCTTTCTGAAGATAGGTTCAATTTCATTCTGAAACATCTCAGCATGAAAATCTGCCCAGAATGAAAATGTTTTAATTCCATATATTTATCTTCAGAATGTATTTGTTTTACTGTGAACTTCTGATCAATCTCTTTTCAGAAAGATAGAACATGCAGATTGTATCAGATGCTAGTCTTAAAGATCTGAGAGTTTAAGCTCAAGGATAGACGTGCTGATTCCCAAATCAAACAAGTGTCATCCAATCATCAGCAAATCTCTGAAGCAGAACGCGTGCACGCTTCTGAGAAGGCAAAACGTTGATTGGGTGCATTGAGACACATGTCTGGTAACCGTTTTAAGTATCTTTCTCAAATCCCCCAAAATCAGCAAGCATTAATTGAAAGTAATCATGTTTTTAAAACGTAATCATGATTTTATTTCTCTTTCTTGAAAACGTTTACACTTTCAAAATATTCTGAAGCCTATTTAAGCACGTTAACTTCTCACTTTAATCTTTTACAGTTTCTCATTATCTCTCAAGTATTCTCTGCATTTTTTCTGTGTTCATCTCTCTCAAACCCATTTTCTCAGTTTTTCTGATCTAAATGTTTTAGCACATCACTTACACTTTTTGATTGCTGACAAAAAGGGGGAGAACAAGAATGATATTTTCAATAATAACGGATTACTGACAGAAAATCTCAAACATTCTAACTCTGATATACTTGAATATGTTTTCTGTTTTTGCTTAAGTCTACAGGTACAAGAATGCTTCCTAACTCACTGAAGACTAAAGCTCTGATACTCTGATCCAAAGCAAAGATCTGATAAAGCTCTGATATTATGATACGAAGCTCTACTCTGATATTCTGATCTAAAGCTTCTGATAGTCAAAGCTCTGATATTCTGTTGATCAAAGAAAGACAACAAAGATCTTATCCTGAAGAACTCTTGGAAGTAAAAAGGGAAGTAATAAATTCAGGGGGAGTATTTCTCAACTCTGATATCTCTTTATCCCTTATCTTTGATAACTTCTTACTCTGATACATCTCATCATTTAGTTATCTCTGATACTTTTCACGTTATTTCAATTAAAATATCTAGTTTTTGTCATCATCAAAAAGGGGGAGATTGTTAGAACAAAGTTTGAATCTACTACCCTAAGTTTAAGTTTTGATGATAACAAAATGAAAGGATATATTAATTATGTGATTCATATAAGAGCTATTTGCTACCTAAAATATTATGTTCTGTTTTGCAGAAACTCTGATAGGTATCAGCAAGAGCACACCTAATCAGCATCAGAATATTGGTCATCAACGTAAGCATCAGAAGATGCTATATCAGAATACCAGATTCAGGAGAATAATTCACGCATATGCTGAAGATTGATGAATAGAACTGCGCTCAACACTCTGATAAAGACAACAACAGTTCATCAGCACTTAAGCAGAGTCAGAATGAAGCCAAGCCAGAACACGCTTTAAGTAGCAACGGTACTGTGCATTGAAAGCGAATTATAACCAACGGCATCATTCCAGACAAGATCTGCTCAATAAGGAAAGTTTGTTATTGGCATTGAATCAAGATTATTGCTCCAACGTTCAACAATCTCAATGCTATATAAACAAGACAATGAAGATTGAATTGGCTAATGCTCTACATCACATTACACGCATAAAAGCTAATCATCTTCTTCCTTCTTTCAGTTTGCTAAACACTTCATATTTCCTTACTCAGTATTTTAGCAATCTAGTTTCATAAGCTTAAAGTGTGTAACATCACAGTTGTGATACAGTTTTATAGAAAACATTCACACACCCTATTTCTCTTATTTGTAAGAAAGTGTTTCCTTGACAAACCGGGTTGTGGTTTGCATCAAGAAGGCTTTAGCAGTTGTTAAAGAAGTTTGTAATATTCAGTTGAATATAGTGGATTAAGACCTCGTTGGAGAGAGGCGAAATCACCTTGACGGGTGGACTGGAGTAGTTTGAGATCAAACGAACCAGGATAAAAATATCTTGTTCATTGCATTGATTTTCAGTTTTACAATTCAACCCCCCTTCTTATGTTTTTCACTTCTTCAAATAACACAATTACAATTCATTTACATAATCAAGTTATTATTAAATCACTTATTATCAACAAGATCATTTTTATTGAAAATAAAATCACGCTAGATTTCTAACGTTTCGAACGGGGACTCAAACGTGACTACAGTTCAAAAGTTATGAAGATTTGAAAATTTTAAAAATTGCAATTCCCGACATCATACACTAACACAATAAACCCCATTTAAACACCAATTATATTTACTTTCAGAACATGAAACCATTTTTATAAGAAATTACAATGTATTAGCTTTCCCCAGGTTCAAACGACGCGTAAGACAGACACCCGAAACTCAAGTTATGAAATTTTTGAAGTTTTGAAAATTTTCTCATTACATGTTATTGTACCCCAAAATTTGCACTCCCATATTTCTCAATACATGGCAAGTGAGGTCCTCAAATTGCTCAAGGAATTCCAAGGGTTGACCAGACAAACTCTCTCCTAAGGCAGTCTACCTCAAATTAGGGTTTCATTTTGCATCAAGATGCTTGATTCCAAAGGATCCCAAATGCTCACCATTGTCCTAATATGTTCTCAAGATCATCCATGTCAATTTTCAAGCCTTGTAGAAGAAGTTTGCTTAGTCAATTGCTCAAAAGCCTGAAAATCAACTATGCTAGGTCAAAACTCAATTGTGGCCCACATACAGTCAAACCTCAAGATTTTTGGTCAAGATCCTAATTTTGAAGTATCATTCATCATTTGAACAAGGGTTGATCATGAATCATCAAGGATTGCTCACAATTCATCAAAATCCAAAAGTTGCTAAATTAGGGTTTTGCAGGAAAAGTCAACTCAAATTTGACCAAGCATAACTTTCTCATACTCTATAAGAAATGACCCATCCAAAGCTCATTTTGAAGAGAATTCAATTCCTTACAATTCATCTTCATCTCCAAAGTTCAAAATATGCACTCAAAAAAAGTTATGAATTTTGACATTATAGGTCATTTTGGAAAGTCAACAAAAACACCTTTTGGGTCAAAGATTCATACATGAACATGGAAGACTCAATTGAGATGAGACCAAAAGGTTTGCTTAGAGGACATCCTATGCTTTCTAAAAAATCCAAGAACACCTCTCTAGGGTCAACATTGAGAGAGTTATGCATTGTCCAAGTTGACCTTTTTTGCAAAATTGCCAAAAGTCAAATATGCTCAAATTTGCATTTTTTGCTAAATGGGTCCAACTTTTTATGCTTGCACTTCAATGATAACATAGTCCACAACCTATGGGACCCTCCTTGCTTTATTTATTTATTTAATTTATTTTGATTTTTATTCACTTAAAATTCAAATAAAATCAAATAAATCTAAATAAATCTTATAATGTGTTTTAGGGATGATTTTTGCGTTGAAAGAAGATCTTATGTGCTGTCAATTGAGAATCAATTCGTGCAAGGCTAATTTGGGTGGAAAAAGATTGAATTGAAGCAAGTTTGGAAAGATATCATATGCCATGAAAGACCAAATCAAATCTTCATAATGGGCAAGATTGAATTCGTTTTTGTTGACCTAACATGTTGTATTACATATACAGAGGAGATCCAAGGCGTGAGAGGAGGTTGAGCAGTCGTGCAGAGCAAGAACAAATCTCAAAAAATTCAAGATAAAGTGGTGATCCAATTTCCATCCTTGAGGCCAATTCGAGCCATTCTCACGATACCAACAGATTCCTGGACATCTCCAGAAGGAATTCCAACCAATTGCAAGCTTTCTCACGCCTGGAATCAAAGGTACATAAGTCACGGTTTGTTTAAAAAATTCATTTTTGTTTTCATTGATTTACGCATCATTTTCACGTTTTGATTACATATTCTTGTACCTTAATGAGTTTGTAAGCTAATCATTATATTCAATTGGGTTTTTGATGATTGTATGAAAAGCTGCCATGGCTAAGGTTTCTTGTTTAGTTTTAGGGCTTTGCAATACAGGTAAAATTGGACGTTGATTCTGGTACCATGATACTCGTGAGGATGAGACGAGTTGATTGGTACCAGCCATGGCCATTTATATTGCCCGTGGAAATTTTTTGAAATACACAGGTTTGTAGCTACAACACCATGTCCGTAGGTAAAGGTATCTTGGGCTAAGACGATGATTGGGAGGAAGAAGATGATGCGTGGCGCTCCCTGGTTGGGCACTTTGAATTTAGCGCGTTTTTTTCATTAATCATTGTTTTCTATATATTATATTTTTTTTATTATATATACAAATAAGTCAGATAACTCAGTTGGCAAGCAGGGAGTGGAAGTATGCATAAGGACCTGGGTTCGATCCTCAGTTCCCAAACTTTGTTCATATTATTTTGCTTCAGGAATTCAAGTATACTGCAGCCTCCAGCGTCCACCATGTACCCTCAACATCTGGCCATCAAACGCATCCCTGGCCCAGATCAACGTGCCACTCTTGGAGGACCACCATACGCCTCCAGTCAATAGCCACATTGAATCAGGCAAAGTCAAACAGGCCTGGATCTTTTGGGCTCAGAATCTCAACAACACCCCTCCCATAATTGCTAATACAGGCCCGTTATTCCTTCCCTTTTCTTTAAGTTTATTTAATTCTTTTAATATTTATTTTTATTTTCTTTAATTCACAAATTAATCTTTTTCATGAAAAATCATAAAACCAATAATTCACAAAATTAGGATTAGTTTTATTTTTATTTTTATTATTATCAAATTAATTTAATTTAGTTTAACTTAGGAAATTGTAATTTGTTTTCATAAATAAAATCAAAATAGAAATTAGGTTAAAACTTTTGATTTAGTTTTATTTTGCTCTTTTTCTCAAATAAATAAAAATACACAAAAATAGGTTTTAGAATAAATTAATTTATTTTTCTTAATTTAAAATTAATTAGACTTAGGATTTTCCTTTAATTTAACTATTTTATTATTTTCTTAAAATAACAAAACAAAACAAAAACATTTTTTTAACTAATCGCAATTAGGTTTAGGCAAGGGTCAAAACCCTAGTTGCTCCGTATTCGATTCATCGCGCGCGTGTTAATTATTTTTACCAATATTTCTGTAAATGCTCATGGTTTATAATAGTTTAATCTAGGACTTTTTTACTTATCGCTTTTTCCCGGGTTTTTGGCTATGTAATTAATCCACCTCCCCCGAAGCCTTGTAATAGCGTAGATTTACTTTCTCGCATTTTGATTCCCGCAAATATTTAACTGTTTAGATGTATGTTAATAGGATTGTATGACAAGAATGCATGACAAACTTAATACAGTTAGAAAACCCTAATGTGCAAAGACTAAATAATTGAAAACATATCACTCGCACATCTCACTCTTAGGGTATACTCTCATTTCGGTTGCCTTCGGTAAACGATCATTAAGTATAGGGTGCCTTAGTGGTTGCCCTCCAGTCTAAAAAGATCAAAATGTCCCATTCGAATGTTACCTCGGAAATGTTGCCTCAGAAATATTGCCTCAGAAATGTTGCCTCGAATATGGTCTTAAGACTCTAGGATGATTACTAAGGTGTCCTAACATTGCTTTAGTGATCGTGCGTCCCTTTCAAATTGACCCTTACAAACTCCAACGATGGTGCTACTTATTTCTCAATAGTAGGATAGCGCTGTCTAAAGGAAACGAGAATAGAAACGATCTTTTTTTTCTGAGTAGGTAGATGCTAGTAGGTACTTGCTCAAGTTAAACTTTTCACACTTACACTTTCAAAACAACTTTCAAAACAACTTCGTCACACCTTTGAGGACTGATACAAGGGTTATCACGAAGTTAAACTTTTCAAAATAAAGCACATACACAAGCAATTTTAAAAAGATGAGCAAGTACCTAAGAGCCCATGGAAAACCATGGATAGAAAGGGTGCTAACACCTGCCCTTTCTATAATCTACCCCCCGTGCTAAGAAACATCTCGAAAAAGGATTTTTTCTGTAATTTTTTCCTTTCCGATTGGATGAAATAAAAGTCGGTGGCGACTCTTACTTACCGCGACATTTGCGAATACAAAACAGAAACCAGCATTTCAAACAGTCGGTTCTGCCACCGTATCACAGAACTGGTGACTCTGCTGGGGAATAGTATAAGTGGGGTATACCTTAGGATCTAGTTCATCTTAATTGCTTCTCTTGATTGTTTTGTTTTCTTTGTTTTTTAGGGTTATGTTTGGGGTTACTATAGATCCTAACCCGGATCTGGGGATACCTTTTAGGAAAGTGGCAATAGACTGTGAGGGAACTGTACGACATAGATCGATACGGTTGAAGCAGTAGCTACGTTGATGTGGCACATTGGTTGGTACCGGTATCCCTTGTGGAGAAACGAGGAGAATACGGGGCCACTGCGTGGTGTCGTTAAGCATCAACTGACCTTAGAATCTTTAATCGACCAACTTGGCCATTAGAAAGTAGTGAGATAGCCGACCTCAGTGTAAAGCTGGGAACTGGTTGATACTCGATGCTACACTCATTGAGACCATACTCTCGAGATAGTTCCGGCTGCAAGAAAAGATTGCGTAAGCTGAAACCATAACCGATGGAGGATGGTCAGTGATATTGAGATCCTCTAGAACTTGGTTACTTTTTCTAGGACAGGTTGAAACCAACTTAACTTCAAGAGGGTACTACCTTTGACCTCATTCAAGCCTTGAACCTAAGGGTTTTGTGTGATTTGACTGTGTTTTTAATACCTGTTGTTTGCTATACCTGTGGTTTATCATGATTTCATGCATCATAACATGGCATTCATACTTCATTACACTAACCATTTCAAAGACCAAGGGAATTTATCTTTGTTCTGTTTTGCAGATCATGGCTTCCGTGTGCAGAAATACCATCCAAGTCAACTTTGTGCAAATATCTGCCCAACTTAAAGAGCTAGCCTCAAGAGTTTCTGAGACTTCTATGTTCATTAAGAGTCACGGTCGGCTTCTCAGCATGGTCACTTCAAATCTTGATGAGCAGATGATGAGTGTACTTTTTCAGTTCTTCGATCCCGTGCATCATTGCTTCACCTTTCCATATTACCAGCTAGTGCCCACCTTAGAAGAGTTCTATCATCTATTGGGCATATCCATCCTTGAAAAGGTACCCTTCACAGGTATGGAAGAAGTTCCTAGACCAGAAGACGTTGCCTCAGCTCTGCATTTGAAACGGGCTGATGTAGTATCCAATTGGGAAACTCGAAGCGGAGTCGAAGGTTTTCTAGCCAAATTTCTGATAAACCAGGATCAACTATTTTGGGATGATTTGGATTTCCAGGCTTTTGAAGATATCTTGGATCTTCTTATCTATGGCTTGGTTCTCTTCCCTAATCCGGATTCCTTTGTAGATGTGAATGCTGTCAAGATTTTCCTTTCTCATGACCCTATGCCTACCTTGCTTGGAGATATCTTACATGCTCTCTATACTCGTACTATGAGGAGAAGAGAGACTCTTATGTGTTGCATGTCGTTGCTGTCGAGGTGGTTTATTTATCACCTCCCTAAGTCTGTGCTGAAGAACAAAGAAGGTTTGGGTTGGTCCTACAGAATAATGTCACTTGCTCATACATATATTCTTTAGTGTTCCCAGGATATGGAAGACACTGCTGTTATTGACCGTTATGGGGGATACCCTAATGTCCCATTGCTTAGAATCAGAGGGGGTATAACTTACAATCGTTATCTATCTTTGCGACAATTTGGTTGTGCTCGGAGAGATGGTCCCCATGAGCTACTTCTTGAGGACATTGTATTTGACTACAAGGAGGACATTAAGGAGCACCGCCGGAGGTTTATACGAGCTTGGGGCATGTTGAATAGATCTGACCCCCAAGAGTTGGGACCAAAGACTTCCCTTCCTTTGCAGCCTTACCTCTAGTGGGTTTGAGCTCGTGCCCAGAAGCTTGGGATGCCTTATGCGGCCGTATTAACAGTGATTGTGGAGCCCACTAATGAAGAAGGCGTTCCTTACACGGTTCTCTATCCTTACATGCCCACTGATCTTGGGGAGCTGCAAAGGTCTTGGATTCAGCTGAAGAATGAGCGGGATACTTACCGGGAACAATACCATGAGCAAGAAAGGAAGATTTTGAAGCTCACCATGAAGCTCGAGGAAGAAAGAGTGATCAATGACTACATCAGCACAAAGAGGAAGCAACCATGGGACTTTTAATTTTGCTTTTTCTAGTTTTAGATTTTGTTTTATCTACTTCTTTGTAACGCCTTAAAGGCATTGTTGAACCTTTCAAAGTTAAGCTAATAAAGTTTTGTTTATTTTTGGTTTACAAATTTAAATCTCCCAAAGTCTTTGAAATCATCACATACGCACCCCATTATCATTACAGGTACCCTTACAGGTTTCTCATCTTCTTCGCTGTTTATTTCAGCAAAAATGTCTTCCGATCAAGCCATCAAAGATCTTCAGGCACATAACACCCAATTCCAACAGATGTTCATAAGTCTGGCTAAAGGGCAAGAGGATCTGAAGACCCTTATTCTGAAAGAGAAGAAAAAGAAGAAGGTCGGTATTCTGAGCATGGGTAGAATATTCGGAGAAAGGTTGAGACAACCAGCTGATCTAACCTCCTCATCCAAGGACGGGGAGAACCAAGAAAGGGCGAAGGACCTTAGTCCTGCAGTTTCTGATAACGATACAGATTACGACGATGAGAAATATCCTCCTGCTGAGGGTAGGTACAAGCAGCTAGAAGACCGTCTGAGTGCTATGGAGATTCAGAAAATACCTGGTTTGGATTTCGGAGAACTACGACTGGTATCAGGAGTGGTCATCCCTCATAAGTTCAAAGCTCCGGTTTTTGCTAAGTACGATGGAGTATCCTGTCCAAAACTCCATCTTTGCTCGTATGTCAGGAAAATCCAACCCCACACTGCCGATAGAAATTTGTGGGTGCATTTTTTTCAGGATAGTCTGTCAGGGACTCAGCTTGAATGGTTCTATCAGTTGGAAGGAGCCAGTGTCTGAAACTGGGAAGATCTTGCTGCTGCTTTCTACAAGCAGTACCAGTACAATGCCGACCTTGCTCTCACTCGTACTCAGCTCCAGGGTATGTCTATGGGTGCAGGAGAAGGTTTTAAGGACTATGCTCAGAAGTGGAGAGAATTGGCTGGAAGAGTCCAACCCTCTTTGTCTGATAGGGAGTTGGTTGACATGTTTCTAGGGATGCTATCTGGTCCATTTTTCAATCACTTGATCGGCAGCTCGTCATCTGGTTTTACTGAGTTGATTTTGACTGGAGAAAGAGTAGAAGCTGGTATTCGAAGTGGTAAGATATAGAAGGATGCCTCTTCGAGTTTGATAAAGAAACCTTTCACTGGTAAGAAGGAAGCTAGTGCAGTCTATGGCCCGAGGGGCCAAAGCAGATCTTAACACCGTCAAACGATAAATGCTGTAGTGATACCAAGACCCACAATTTCTCCATAATGCAACAATCAACAAAGGGTGGAAAGACCACAACGGCAGTTTACCCGCATCAACATGACTTTGGCTGAAATTCTGCCTCATTTGTTAAAATCCAACTTGGCAACCTTGAGAGAGGCTCCCAAGAATCCAAACACTACTTCTCCCAGATACAATCCCAATGCGCCTACCCTTCCGAGAGTCCGGGCCATGATACAAATGATTGCTGGGCCCTGAGAAACAAAGTACAAGATCTGCTCGAAGCCAAAGTGATTGAGTTTGATGCTCCGGAAAAGCCGAATCTTATAACCACTCCTATGCCCAAACATGGTCGTGGAGTTAATGCTGTTGACAATGATTTGTTTGTGACCTCTGTGGAAGAAATTTCTACTCCTCTGATGAGTGTTAAGAAGAATTTGCTATTGGCCAATTTATTTCCGGGTTGTGGTGAAGGTTGCCACATGTGTTCAATTATACCTATTGGTTGCCGTTTGTTGAAGTCAGGTGTTCAGCGCCTGATGGATAATAAGGAGATTTTGTTCGAGAAGACTATGATTCCCGTTGTTCCCTCTGAAGACGTTGCCATTATAACTATTTTCGCCAATCCTTCCAAGGTTTCCTCGAGAAAACCTTTTAGGGTTACACATGTTCCAAGAATTTCTCCGTTGATAATCACTGTTCCTGGTCCCATCCCGTACACCTCAGATAAGGCTATCCCATGGCATTATGATGCTGATGTATATTACCATGGTGTTAAGAAAGATCTGAAGACTGAAGAAGCTGATACTGATGTCAATAATATTATCAAGACTAGTAAAGTTACCCGAAGTGGAAGGGTCTTCTCTCTTGAGATTTCCCCGAAGACTATCATCAAGCCTACTGCTATTCCAACTGCTGCTCCAAACAACACTCCTAACATTCCTCCTGTTCCTACTCCAATTATTACACCTGCTACTATTCCTGTTCTTACTCCAGTTATCACCCCTGCTACGGAGCCATCTGGGACTCGGGGCAGAGAAATCATAGGTGAGCCTGCCCGGACGGAGGCACCTAAGAAAATCGTTGTAGAAGCCTCTAAACAAGAAATAGAGGAAATACTGAAGATTATCAAGAAGAGCGACTACAATGTGGTCGAACAGCTGGGGCAGACCCCATCAAAGATCTCAATGTTGTCCTTGCTGTTATGTTCTGAAGCCCATGCAAAGGCTTTGATTGCATTTCTCAAGACTGCGCATGTGCCGCATGAAACTTCAGCCAATCAGTTCAAAGATTGTGTGGCCAGCCTGACTGGTGACAATGGGTTGGGTTTCTCAGACGCGGATCTGATACCGAAAGGGAGAAATCATAATGATGCTCTGCACGTCTCGATCGAGTGCAGGGGCACCACTATGGCCCATGTGCTGGCAGATACCGGGTCCTCACTGAATGTTCTGCCAAAGAAAGCGTTAGACCATCTGGATTGTGAAGGTTTGATTCTAAAGCCGAGTAACATTATGGTAAGGGCTTTTGATGGATAAAAAAGAATGGTGCACGGGGAGGTGGACATCCCTGTCAAAGTGGGTTCTCAAACTTTTGCGTCCACCTTCTATGTAATGGATATCTGACCATCTATTCTTGCCTGCTGGGTCGTCCTTGGATCCATAAGGCTGGGGCAGTTACTTCCACGCTCCATCAAATGATGAAATATCCGGTGAAATGGAAGATTGTCACGGTGCAAGGTGAAGAAGAGTATATGGTGAGTCATCTCAATTCCTTCCGCTATGTAGAAATGGACGGGGATTTCATAGAAACACCTTGTCAAAACTTCGAAGAGGTCCCTCAGTTCTCGGTGTCAACTGAAATTGCTACCAACAAACCTCCGCTGAAGATGGTTTCTCTCAAGGATGCTATGGCTGTAATTGAAGAAGGTGGGTGTACCAATTGGGGTCAGCTCCCTGTTGTACCCCAAAATTTGCCCTCCCATATTCTTCAAGATTTGCAAAGAACATGCTTCAAAATCTCCCAAGGGTTGCACAGTTCAAAGGCCTCCTAACAGTCAAAAACTAGGGTTTTGGGTCTGGCAAAGAATTTGAAGTTTCCAAGGGTCCAATCAAGTCCCACATGCCTACAAACATTGTCAAGCATCCTCATGTCAAGTTTCAAGACTTACAACACAAAATTGCACAGTCAAAAACCCTAATTGCTCAGCAGTCAACTGTAGGGGTAAAATGGTCATTTGACAGTCAAAAGTTCAAATTTTTGGTCAACAACTTATTTTGAAGCCACAAACATCATTTGATCAAATCTTGATCATGATTCTCAAAGCATGGCTCAAAAAGTCTCAAGATGCAAAAGTTTCCATATTTGGACAGTTGAAAAAGTCAACTGTAACTTGACCAAGGCATAACTTCCACATGGTTCATCAGAAAAATTCCATCCAAAGCTCATTTTGAAGAGAAAGACATTTCCTACAACTCCTATTCACACTTCAAGTCCAAGAAATGCTCTCACAAAAAGATATCAATCTCAACATTATAGGTCATTTTCAAAAGTCAACAAAAAGGCACTTTAAGTCAAAGACCATAACTTGAGATTGGTAAATCAAAATGACATGGGACCAAAGGCATTGGTTAGAGGACTTCAAGACCTTTCCAAAATGTCCAAGAACATGATCAAAGCTTAAAAATTGAGCAAGATATGCCTTGTGGAAGTTGGGAAATTTTTGGGAATTTTGAAAAGTCAACTTTACTTCAAATGCCTCAAAATTGCTAATGGGCCACAAATTCTTCCAAGAATCATCATCCAAAGGTTATGCACGACCATTTGGCCCAAAGGGGAATTATTTCATCATTTTTTATTATTTATTTGAATTTTTATCACTATTAATTCATTTAATGAAATAAAATATGACAAAAATAGAAAACCATGTTTTTTAATCCCTTCTTGCAGCATATTCTCTCCAATAAAACCTCAAGATTCGTGCACACCCAATTTGGAAAGGTTTGGCCATGATTGGTATCAAAAGCACATGGAAAAGATTTGAAAAGATTTGATTAAAAATCAAATATTTGATTCATCAAAACATGGATCTTTTGGCTTGAATTCTTACCCTAATCCATTGGCATACATATACAGATCATAACCCTAGTGCATACAACCTTCAAGCTGCGCCTCAGGCCAATACACACTTTGCAATTTCTGTGAAAAAAGTTGAAAACTGAAAACACACATATAGTGCAATTCAAAGCGAAATAAGGATTCCAATAGCTTGCCAAGGCATCAAGGAAGCTTTCTGCATTCTTTTCCAGTCCCCACGCATCAAGAATTGGTAGATAGGAGTCCCTCTTTTCTGTAAAATATTCATAATCGCATCCTGAATTCCATGCATTTTTCATGTGTTTTTGATATTGATTTATACTAATCTAATCATTATGAAGCTAACCATGCCATTCAATTGAGTTTTCGTGTCCTATACATGAATCCACCATTGGAGCTTGTTAGGTTTTCAAAGCTGTAGAATTGGGGCTTTACGCTTGGGGAAAAATTGGCCAACGAGACTTATGCCATTAGAACCAGAAGCTTCACACGAATCCAGTCATCCTATCACGCATAATTTATGAGCAACGACGCTCTAATCGCTATTTTTCACAGGGCATATTTAGTGGGGGTTTAAAACCCCCGCTATCTCTTTTTCTGTTACAGGTACAACGAAGACGAAGCCTGCGTGTCCTCTCTTGGTTGGATCGTTTGAATTTTTAGCGCGTTTTATCATTAGCGTGACTCTTTAATTATTATATTTGTTTTGCATAATATTTATGAATGCGTTGAATGGTGTAGTGGTTGGGAACCTTGTTGGCAAGCATTGGGACCTGGGTTCGATCCCCAGGTCCCCCATGTTATTTCAATATTTTTCTTGCTAACATAATTCCATGCAGCATGTTCTCAAGGGAGTATCATAGGCCTCCATATCTGTGCTTGCCATCTGTACATAAAGATCAAACCAATGGTCATGATCTGAAGAACACCATACGCCTTGGTCAATGGAGCCACACGCCTCCCAGAAAAGTCAACCAGGCCTCCATTAAAATGGGCCAAATTGCTGGCAACTTACCTCCAGAATTGGGGTCAACACCCCCCATTGGTTTGCATTCTATTTTTCATTCTTTTTATTTTTTCTATTTTTATTTGTTTTATTTAGTTTTATTTTAATTCTTTAAATTAATTTTTCACAACATAAAAATACCAAAAAAATCAGAAACTATAAAAATAAAAAAATATATTTTATTATTCACTAATGTTTTTATTTTGTAAATAAATGTAACAATTAATTTAGTTTTAATTCTAGGTTTTAATTTTAATATTTTTGTAATAAACTAAAAAATGTAGAATTAGGGTTTTAAATACTTTTATCCTTTTTTTCTTTTCTTTTACCATTATTAATAACTAATTATTTTTTGTAAATAGATTTGCCATTAAATAATTAGGTTAAAATTAGGGTACAAACTTAAACACTTTTTTTTAATAAATAAAAATAGTTTAGAATTAGGGTTTTAATTTCATTTAATTTTCTTACTAAATTCCATAAATACAAAAAACTCAAAAATAATTTCCTTTTCTCATTTAACTTAATTAATTTATTAATTTTAATTCAATTTCTTTAAAAGGGTCCAACGCCCTCGCATTCGATCATAATTCTATTTCGCGCGCTTATTTTATTTCCTTTTTATAAATTTCATGTAATTATCCCAAAGCCTTGTAATAGATTAATTAGACATTTATCTTTCCGCATTATTCAAATCGGGTCTTGGATTAATTTGGCGATGTGGACCCGCGCCTTTGTAATAGCGTAGGACTTTTAAATTCCGCATCTTTTTAACTGTTAATAATTTGCATGAAAGAATGAATGCCAAAATAAAAGCAACGCATAGATCACCAATGTATGAACAAGATAAACATAATTGAACATGACACACAAATCACACACCACCCCTAGGGTACGCCTCACTGTTGCCTTGCCCCTCGAAAAGTGGTCGTCGAGTAGAAGATGTTTTAGTAAGTCCTCATGTCCATGAACATGGCATAAGGGTAGCTTCTAAGGTATCTTCCTATTACTCTGGTGACCACACTGTTGCCTTGTCCCTCGAAACGTGGTCGTCGACTATAGGACGTCTTAGTGAGTCCTTATGTCCCATTGATCTGGTTGCCTCAAAACAAGTTGCCTCGGAATAAGTTGCCTCGGAATAAGTTGCCTCGGAATAAAAGATCAATGGCATAAGGGTAGCTTCTAAGGTGTCTTACTTTTGCTTGGTGGCCACACTGTCCCAAAACTCGAATTGACCCGAACACCTCCAACGGTGGTGCTACCTACCTCTCAATGGTGGGATGGCACTACTTTAAGGACATTTACACAGACGAATTCCTTAGAGTAGGTAGAGAACTCATAGATACTTGCTCTAATTTCAAAACAAATCAAAAACTTCTTTTCACACCGACACTTTTCAAAAAGCTTTCAAAAGCAATTTTTCAAACACTCTTGAGGACTGATACAAGAGTCGAACTGAAATTTTCAAAGAAACTTTTTTAAACCCACAGTTGAAAAGCAAACAAACAATTTTGAAAACACAATGAGCAAGTATCTAAGAGCCCATGGATAACCATGGATAGAAAGGGTGATAACACCTTCCCTTTCTATAAATCTACCTCCCGAACCGAGAAACTATCTCATAAGGAATTTTGCTGTGCTTTTGTCCTGTCCATGTTGGAGAAAATAAAAGACGGTGGCGACTCTTGCTTCCGCGACATTTCGCGAACCAGCGTTAAACAGTCAGTTCCAGATCCACCGATCACACTCCCTGATTTCACTCACAAAACTGACAAATCTGGTCCGGGATTTACTACAGGGGCTCAAGGGGCTATTAGGCGCGCGCGGATTGGAAGACCTCCTCTACACATCAGCAATCGGGGAGTTAACGCAATTGAAGACATTGAAGAAGATTCAGACATCGATAGCTGGATCTACCCAACAACCAATGGTGGACTGAATAACTGGACGTCGAAGGAATTCATACTTGTTTCTTTTATTCCGTAGTAATTGACTTTTATTTTTAAGATTTGTAATAAAAAAGTTTGAAACTTTACGGCCCGGTGCCTTGCCCGAGGCACCTTGACTTTGCTTGTGAGGGCTTACTATTTGTCATTTCATATATCATTAATAAAGCATTGGAGGTTTCTTGCATTACAAATTTTGCACTCTCTGTTTTTCTTTTCTGTCTCTCACTTTACCAAAACATCTATTCTCTTACACACACTCACATATCATAATGCAGATCCATATCCACTTTGGATCCCATTGATAATAAGTCTGCTACTGCCAGTTATGACTTTGAAAATCCAATCGACCAAGCCGAGGACGAAGGTGAGGATGATCGTGAGTTGCCTGGAGAACTTGCTAGACTATTACAGTAGGAAGAGAGGGCCATACATCCTCATGAAGAGCCAGTGGAGTCAGTGAATTTGGGTACAGAGGAAGACAGGAAAGAGGTTAAAATAGGTGCGAGTCTGGAGCCTAGTGTCAAACAACGGTTAATACAGATGCTACATGACTATGTTGAGATCTTCGCCTAGTCCTACGAAGACATGCCTGGTTTGGACACTGACATTGTGGTGCATCGTCTGCCGACTAAAGAAGACTGCCCTCCAGTAAAGTAGAAGGTTCGCTGTATGCGCCCTGAAATGTTAGAGAAAATCAAAGCAGAGGTCATGAAAAAGTTCGACGCAAGGTTCTTAGCTGTCACTTCTTATCCGCAGTGAGTCGCCAACATTGTGCCGGTACCTAAGAAGAATGGTAAGGTACGGATGTGTGTGGACTACAGAGATCTGAACAGGGCGAGCCCCAAGGATGACTTCCCACTTCCTCACATTGATGTTCTGGTCGAAAACACCGTGCAACACAAGATCTTCTCCTTCATGGATAGTTTTTCTGGCTACAACCAGATCAAGATGGCTCCTGAAGACATGGAGAAGATAACCTTCGTTACACAGTGGGGCACCTTCTGTTACAAGGTAATGCCTTTCGGGTTGAAGAATGATGGGGCAACTTATCAGCGCGCCATGGTTGCTTTGTTCCATGATATGATTCACCATGAGACTGAAGTTTATGTTGATGACATGATAGCCAGGTCCCAGACCGAGGAAGAGCACCTTGATCATCTCCAGAAATTGTTTGATAGGTTGAAAACGTACAAGCTGAGGTTGAATCCGAACAAGTGTACCTTCGGAGTAAGGTCTGGTAATCTTCTAGGTTTCGTCGTAAGTGACAAAGGTATACAGGTGGACCCCGCAAAGGTAAAAGCCATACAAGAGATGTCGGTACCCCGCACAGAAAAAGAAGTCAGAGGTTTCTTGGGACGTCTGAATTACATCGCAAGGTTTATTTCACATCTGACTGCTACTTGTGAACCAATCTTTAAGCTGTTGAAGAAAGATCAAGTGGTAAAGTGGAATAATGAGTGCCAGACTCTTTTGAAAGAATCAAAGAATACCTTCAAAAACCACCAATTTTGATGCCTCCAGTTGAAGGAATACCTTTGATTTTATATTTGATAGTGCTCGACCATTCAATGGGGTGTGTGCTGGGGCAGCATGACGAGTCTGGACGAAAAGAACACGCTATTTACTACCTTAGCAAAAAGTTTACCGACTCTGAGACCCGATACTCATTGCTCGAGAAAACTTGCTGCGCTTTGGCATGGGCTGCTCGCCGACTGAGATAGTATATGCTGACTCACACTACCTTGTTGATATCCAAGATGGATCCGGTCAAGTATATTTTCGAGAAACCCGCCTTATCCAGAAGAATAGCAAGATGGCAGATGATCTTAACCGAGTACGACATTTAATACACAACCCAAAAAGCAATCAAGGGGAGTGTATTGGCAGATCATTTGGCGCATCAGGCAGTGGATGACTACCAGTCCATGAATTTCGAGTTCCCGGATGAGAATGTCATGTTGGTAACCGACTGAGAAGAACCTGGACCGGATGAAGGACCCGAGGAGGGATCCTGATGGTCTATGTATTTTGATGAAGCCTTAAACGCATTGGGTAACAACATTGGCGCTGTAATTATATCTCCTGAAGGCTGTCACACTCCGTTCACTGCCCGATTATGTTTTAACTGCACCAACAACATGGCGGAGTATGAAGCGTGTATCATGGGTCTTCGAGCTGCTATTGACCTGAGGATTAAGTTCTTAAGTGTATTCGGAGATTCCGCTTTGGTAATAAGTCAGATCAAAGGCGAGTGGGATACGAAGCACCCGAATCTTATTCCCTACAAAGAGTATGTACTGACATTGCTCCCACACTTTGTGGAAATAACCTTTGAACATTTCCCAAGAGAAGAGAACCAGTTGGCGGACGCACTGGCTAGCATGTCTTCTATGTTCAAAGTTAGGTGGGACAATGAAGCTCCCCAGATTACCATTGAGAGGTTGGATGAACCCACACATTACTGCGACATTGAGACTAAAGAGGTAGCAGATAAACCCTGGTTTCATGAGGTAAAGAGGTATCTTATGGCTCAAGAGTACCCCGAGGGGGCATCTGTTAATGACAAGTAGTTTATGAGAAGGTTCATGGTGAAATTCTTCATTAGCAATGGAATCCTCTATAAGCGTAACCATGATTCAACCTTACTACGCTGTGTAGACAAGGGTGAGGCAAAAAGGATCATGGCAGAGTTACATGAAGGCACCTTCGGAACCCATTCCAGTGGGCATACCATGGCGAAGAAAATCCTACGAGCAGGATATTACTGGTCCACTATGGAAGCCGATTGTTATCAGCACTCTTGAACTTGTCATAAATGCCAAGTCTATGCTGATAAGGTGCATGTACCTCCAGTTCCCCTGAATGTTTTGACAGCTCCTTGGCCCTTTGCAATGTGGGGCATCGACATGATCAGTGAGATCAAACCTACTGCATCTAACGAGCATCGCTTCATTATGGTAGCCATTGATTATTTTACGAAGTGGGTTGAGGCAGCTTCCTTTGCTACAGTAACCAAGAATGTCGTGGCGCGATTCATCCGACACAATCTGATCTGTCGATATGGTGTCCCAGAGAGGATTATTACTGCCAATGGTACAAATCTCAACAACACGATGATCACCAAGTTGTGCAAACAGTTCAAGATACAACATCATAACTCTTCTCTCTACCAGCCGAAGATGAATGGCGCTATTGAAGCGGCTAACAAGAACATCAAAAAGATTGTACAGAAGATGACGGTGACATACAAAGACTGGCACAAGATGTTACCATTCGCTCTTCATGGGCACCGTACCTTAGTACGGACGTCAACAGGGGCAACACCCTACTCTTTGGTGTATGGCATGGAGGCAGTCCTACCCATCGAAGTCCAGATACCCTCTCTCAGGATTATGAAGGATGTGGGTTTGAACAAAGACAAATGGATCCAAACCCGACTTGATCAGCTGAATCTGATCGATAAGAAAAGACTTACTGCTATCTGTCATGGTCAGACGTATCAAAAGAGAATGATCAAGGCTTTTAACAAGAAAGCTAGACGTCAAGAATATCAAGTTGGGGATCTAGTGATCAAACTCATCATACTACCGCAAGGGGATCCCAGGGGCAAATGGACCCCTACATACGAAGGGCCATTTGTGGTTAAGAACATTTTCTCGGGAGGAGCTATGATTATAACCACCATGGATGGTGACGACCTTCCTCACCCCATCAATGCAGACATGGTGAAAAGATACTAGGCATAATCAAAGACCTGCTAGGTTGATTGGCCTAGGCAAAAATAAGGGCTTCCTGGCAAACCAAAAGGGTTCTGGAAAAAGTAAGGGATGAAAATGAAAAAAAATGTAAACCCGGCAAGTCGAAAACCTGAAAAGGCGACTTGGGCAAAAAAGGGTATCCCGGTGGACTGAAAACCCGAAAGGGCGGTCCAGGAAAAAATTAGGGATTGAAGCGTAACACTATGCCTCATTGGATTATCGTGCAACCAGACTTTGGTATCGACTATCAAGCTCAAACGGCGCCAATCAATATGATCCACCTTCGGCCAGGAAGCAAAGTGATGAGATGCTTGAAGACATAAAGGCAATAGTAGAGTTGGAACCCAATGGGACTGTTTCACATAGCTGTTTCTTTCTTTTACACAAATTGTAAACTACTGTCTTTTCAACGACGTTCTCTTACTAGGACGTTAGCCTCTTTGTACAAAACGCCTATTACACGCCAACTTCAAAATCAATACAATCCATTTTCACGAGAAATTTAAATTTATTTTTCTTTTTCTGTTTTGTTTTGCAAGAACGTCCAATGATTTATTTTTGGTATATGCATTTGAAAATGATTGCTGCTCATAAATGTTTACTTAAGAAACAAAAGACAATTACTCGTAATTCCAAGAACAGGGAAAACAAGAAGTGTCCAAAACCTTACAGTTACTCTGCCCATCAGGTACATGGATAGAGCCAGCTTGCGAACATAAGTGGTGGTGCATACACTCCCCACAAAGTAAAAAGTATTCAAAGACAACGACGTCAGCTTTCCCGAACAAGACACAACTCTCCCAGCTGAAGTTTACAACTGCGAGCAAATTAGTAAATGTTTCCCTAAGCAGAGTTTATTTCTCTCACCAGCAGCGGAAGTTCATCCCCAGCTAAGTTTATTCCTCCAAATCAGCAGCTTTATCAACAGAGTATCTCCTCTCCAACAGAGTTATTCCCCCACAGAGTTATCCTCAGACAGAGTCTCGTCCGGCAGAATATTTACCGGCCAAGGGGAAAATCCCCAGCTAGTCATCTTTGTTCACCATCCCCAACAGAAGCAGAGGAACTATGGTTTTTTACAGTAGTCAAGAATACCATTTTCCCGGACTCAGACTATTACGTCATCATTTCATGTTCATACATCATGACATGTGCGTACATTACATATAACATAATCTCAGTTATCTTTAGAACCTCATCACAATGCATCTTATGCATCGCACATAACTAACCCTGTATTTCTTTCAGGAAAGACAATTATTATCAACAATTTCCAGCAGGTCCATGATCAACACTCAAAGCTAAACAAAGTAATCATCGGTGCGACAAAAGCAACCTTACCCAGGTTCCCTCTGCGGTTTTACCCAAATTCATATAGAAGTAACCCTACCATCCAGGTTCCTTCTCACAGCCCTACTATCCAGACTTTCATGTCGAAGTAACCCTACTATCCAGGTTCCTTCTCACAGCCCTACTATCCAGGCTTTCATATCGAAGTAAACCTAATACCCAGGTTCCTTCTCACAACCCTACTATCCAGGCTTTCATCTCAAAGTAACCCTACTATCCAGGTTCCTTCTCACAGTCCTACTATCCAGGCTTTTATATCTAAGTAACCCTACTACCCAGGTTCCTTCTCACAACCCTACTATCCAGGCTTTCATATCGAAGTAAACCTAATACCCAGGTTCCTTCTCACAACCCTACTATACAGGCTTTCATATCGAAGTAACCCTACCATCCAGGTTCCTTCTTACAGCCTTACTATCCAGGCTTTCATGTCGAAGTAACCCTACTATCCAGGTTCCTTCTCACAGCCCTATTATCCAGGCTTTCATATCAAAGTAACCCTACTACCCAGGTTCCTTCTCACAGCCTTACTATCCAGGATTTCATCTCGAAGTAACCCTACTATCCAAGTTCCTTCTCACAACCCTACTATCCAAGCTTTCATATCGAAGTAACCCTACTACCCAGATTTCTTCTCAGAGCCCTACTATCCAGGCTTTCATATCGAAGCAACCCTACTATCCATGTTCCTTCTCAAGCCCTACCATCCAGGCTTTCATATGGAAGTAACCCTACTACCCAGGTTCCTTCTCAAGCCCCACTATCCAGACTTTCATATCGAAGTAACCCTACTACCCAGGTTCCTTCTCACAGCCCTATTATCCAGGCTTTCATATCGAAGCAACCCTACTATCCAGGTTCCTTCTCAAGCCCTACCATCCAGGCTTTCATATCGAAGTAACCCTACTACCTAGGTTCCTTCTCAATCCCTACCATCCAGGCTTTCATATCGAAGTAACCCTACTACCCAGGTTCCTTCTCAAGCCCTACCATACAAGATTTCATATCGAAGTAACCCTACTACCCAGGTTCCTTCTCACAACCCTACTATCCAGGCTTTCATATCGAAGTAACCCTACGACCCAGGTTCCTTCTCACAACCCTACTATCCAGGTTCCTTCTCATAACCTTACTATCCGGGTTCTTCCTCTCTTATCCCCAGACAGTAGTTAACAACACTGTAAGACCGGGACCTGATCAAACACGATTGGTTTCACATTTCCCCAGTAAGTCATGGTGCAACATATACCCTGATCAGATACGCAGTTCACTTCCTCTTCCCAAACCAAAATCATTCTCAGGTAGAGTAACAGACAACTGAAGCTCCTAAAAAGACAGAGACCAGCATTCTCGCAAAGGAATCTCTTATGCGATCAACTTCCAAATGGCATCTATAAGCCCATTCGCGATATTGCAGTTCAAGTATCACTTCATGCGAATGAAAATTTCTAGGCACTCTAGTGTTCAATCATCTTCCACCTCCAGATCACGAAAGGCAGACGAGCCAATCTATATCCTCAGGTTTAAGAAGATTGAACAGGGGCAGCTGTTGTACCCCAAAATTTGCCCTCCCATATTTCTCAATACATGGCAAGTGAGGTCCTCAAATTGCTCAAGGAAGTCCAAGGGTTGACAAGACAAACTATCTCCTAAGACAGTCTACATCAAATTAGGGTTTCATTTTGCATCAAGATGCTTGAGTACAAAGGATACCAAATTCTCACCATTATCCTAATATGTTCTCAAGATCATCCATGTCAAGTTTCAAGCCTTGCATAAGAAGTTTGCTCAGTCAATTGCTCAAAAGCCTGAAAATTAACTGTGCTAGGTCAAAAGTCAACTGTGGCCCACATACAGTCAAACCTCAAGATTTTTGGTTAACATCCTCATTTTGAAGTATCATTCATCATTTTATCAAGGGTTGATCATGATTCATCAAGGATTTCTCATAATTCATCAAAACTCAAACGTTGCTAAATTAGGATTTTGCAGGAAAAGTCAACTTAACTTTGGCCAAGCATAACTTCTTCATACTTTATCTGAAATGACCCATCCAAAGCTCATTTTGAAGAGAATGAAATTAATTACAATTAATATTCATCTCCCAAGTTCAAAATATGCACTCACAAAAAGTTATGAATTTTGACATTATAGGTCATTTTGGAAAGTCAACAAAAACACCTTTTAGGTCAAAGCTTCATACATGAACATGGAAGACTCAATTGAGATGGGACCAAAAGGGTTGCTTATAGGACATCCTAAGCTTTCTAAAAAAATCCAAGAACACCTCTCTAGGGTCAAAATTGAGAGAGTTATGCATTGGCCAAGTTGACCTTTTTTGCAAAATTGCCAAAAGTCAAATATGCTCAAATATGCATTTTTTGCTAAATGGGTCCAACTTTTTATGCTTGCACTTCAATGATAACATAGTCCACGACCTATGGGACCATCCTTTCTTTATTTATTTATTTATTTAATTTATTTTGATTTTTATTCACTTAAAATTCAAATAAAATCAAATAAATCTAAATAAATCTTATAATGTGTTTTAGGGATGATTTTTGCATTGAAAGAAGATTTTGTGTGCTGTCAATTGAGAATCAATTCGTGCAAGGCTAATTTGGGTGGAAAAAGATTGAATTGAAGCAAGTTTGGAAAGATATCATATGCCATGAAAGACCAAATCAAATCTTCATAATGGGCAAGATTGAATTCATTTTTGTTGACCTAACATGTTGTATTACATACAGAGGAGATCTAAGGCGTGAGAGGAGGTTGAGCAGTCGTGCAGAGCAAGAACAAATCTAAAAAAATTTAAGAAAAAGTGGTTATCCAATTTCCATCCTAGAGGCCAATTCGAGCCATTCTCACGATACCAACAGATTCCTGGACATCTCCAGAAGGAATTCCAACCAATTGCAAGCTTTCTCACGCCTGGAATCAAATGTACAGAAGTCACGGTTTGTTAAAAAAATTTGTTTTTGTTTTCATTGATTTACGCATCATTTGCACGTTTTGATTACATATTCTTGTTCCTTAATGAGTTTGCAAGCTAATCATTATATTCAATTGCGTTTTTGATGATTGTATGAAAAGCTGCCATGGCTAGGGTTTCTTGTTTAGTTTTAGGGCTTTGTAATACAGGTAAAATTGGACGTTGATTCTGGTACCATGATACACATGAGGATGATACGAGTTGATTGGTACCAGCCATGGCCATTTATATTTCCTGTGGATAATTTTTGAAATACACAGGTTTTTAGCTACAGCGCCATATCCGTAGGTAAAGGTATCTTGGGCTAAGATGATGGTTGGGAGGAAGAAGATGATGAGTGGCGCTCCCTGGTTGGGTACTTTGAATTTAGCGCGTTTTTTTCATTAATCATTGTTTTCCATATATTATATTTTTTATTTATTATATACACAAATAAGTCAGATAGCTCAATTGGCAAGCAGGGAGTGGAAGTATGCATAAGGACCCGGGTTCGATCCCCAGGTCCCAAACTTTGTTCATATTATTTTGTTTCAGGAATTTAAGTACACTGCAGCCTCCAGCGTCCACCATGTACCCTCAACATCTGGTCATCAAACGCATCCCTGGCCCAGATCAACGTGCCACTCTTGGAGGACCACCATACGCCTCCAGTCAACAATCACATTGAATCAGACAAAGTCAAACAAGCCTTGATCTTTTGGGCTCAGAATCTCAACAACACCCCCATAATTGCTAATACAGGCCCATTATTCCTTCCTTTTTCTTTTAGTTTATTTAAATCTTTTAATATTTATTTTTATTTTCTTTAATTCACAAATTAATCTTTTTCATGAAAAATCATAAAACTAATATTTCACAAAATTAGGATTAGTTTTTTTATTATTATTATCAAATTAATTTAATTTAGTTTAACTTAGGAAATTGTAATTTGTTTTCATAAATAAAATCAAAATAGAAATTAGGTTAAAACTTTTGATTTAGTTTTATTTTGCTCTTTTTCTCAAATAAATAAAAATACACAAAAATAGGTTTTAGAATAAATTAATTTATTTTTCTTAATTTAAAATTAATTAGACTTAAGATTTTCCTTTAATTTAACTATTTTATTATTTTCTTAAAATAACAAAACAAAAACATTTTGTAACTAATCGCAATTAGGTTTAGGCAAGGGTCAAAACCCTAGTTTCTCCGTATTCGATTCATCGCGCACATGTTAATTATTTTTACCAATATTTCTGTAAATGCTCATGGTTTGTAATAGTTTAATCTAGGACTTTTTTACTTATCGCTTTTTCCCGGGTTTTTGGCTATGTAATTAATTCCCCTCCCCGAAGCCTTGTAATAACGTAGATTTACTTTCTCACATTTTAATTCCCACAAATATTTAACTGTTTAGATGTATGTTAATAGGATTGTATGACAAGAATGCATGACAAATTTAATACAGTTAGAAAATCCTAATGTGAAAGACTAAATAATTGAAAACAGATCACTCGCACATATCACTCTTAGGGTATACTCTCACTTCGGTTGCCTTTGGTAAACAATCATTAAGTATAGGGTGTCTTAGTGGTTGCCCTCCATTCTAAAAAGATCAAAATGTCCCATTGGAATGTTACCTCAGAAATGTTGCCTCGGAAATGTTGCCTCAAATATGGTCTTAAGACTCTAGGATTATTACTAAGGTGTCCTAACATTGCTTTAATGATCGTGCATCCCTTTCGAATTGACCCTTACAAACTCCAACGACGGTGCTACCTATTTCTCAATAGTAGGATAGCGCTGTCTAAAGGAAACGAGAATATAAATGATCTTTTTTTTGAGTAGGTAGATGCTAGTAGGTACTTGCTCAAGTTAAACTTTTCACACTTACACTTTCAAAACAAATTTCAAAACAACTTCGTCACACCTTTGAGGACTGATACAAGGGTTATCACGAAGTTAAACTTTTCAAAACAAATCACATACACAAGCAATTTTAAAAAGATGAGAAAGTACCTAAGAGACCATGGAAAACCATGGATAGAAAGGGTGCTAACACCTTCCCTTTATATAATCTACCCCCCGTACTCAGAAACATCTCGAAAAAGGATTTTTCTGTACTTTTTTCCTTTCTGATTGGATGAAATAAAAGCCGGTGGCGACTCTTGCTTACCGCGACATTTGCGAATATAAAACGCAAACCAACATTTCAAACAATCAGTTTTGCCACCATATCACACATGTTTTCGCGCTTAGTAGCCTCCACCGTGCTAAGCGGCCCCTGCTGAACACAGAAAAATATGTTTCCGACAGCATCATGTCCTCTACGTATTGGGGTCACAAAACCCACTCTAAACAATCATATTTCATGAATTAAATACATATTAACCTATATCTAACATGTATCATTAATTAGAAACATTAAAACATGATTTCTAACACCAATTCATGAATCTCGAATCGTAACATGTTATAAACTAGAAATTAAAGAATAAATTCCTAATTTTATGTTACTATCCATTACATAGCATCATACAATCCCATAATGATAAAAAAATTCAGACTCTTACCTTGATTGTAGAATCTTCTTAGGGTTTCTCCTTCTCTTTTCCTCTTTTCTTCTCTTTTATCCTCTTCTCTTCTCTTCTCTTCTTTTGTTTTGTTTTATGACAACACTAATTCTAATCCCTCTTCTTACTACTTTATTTCATTAATAGTTACTTACTAATTCTATTGTGACATAAAGCCCATTCTCAATTAATTTCTATTCTTAGTCATAAACCCAATTATTTAAATAACACATGTATACAAATAATTAAATAATTACCATGACACATAATAATTAAATAAATAAATAACTAATAAAGTAGCTAATAAAAATCAGGATATTACAACTCTCTCTCACTTAAAAAAATTTCATCCTCGAAAGTTACCTCAAACGAACAACTCAGGATACAAATCCTTCATATGACTCTCAAGCTCCCAAGTCACATTACCATCTCCTAGTCATCCATAAACATCCTTCACCAAAGCGATCTCTTTACCTCAAATTTTCTTCACTTCTCTATCCTCTATCCGCATAGGTGATGTTTCAACGGTCAAATTATCTCTTACTTGCACATCATCTAATTGGACAATCATGAGACATATCTGCAATGTATCTCCTCAATTGAGACACATGGAACACATCATGAAGATTATCAAGTGATGGTGAAAAAGAAATCCAATATGCCACTTCACCTACTTTCTTGGAAATTTGATAAGGACCAATAAAACGCGGCGTCAACTTACACGAATTCAATGCTCTACCAACACTAGTTACTGGAGTAACCCTTATAAATACTTGATCATTGTGATACGGTGGGAGAACTGACTTGGGTTTTGCGTTTGTTTTCGCAAATGTTTCGGTTGAGCAAGAGTCGCCACCGACTTTTTATTTTATCCTAAGGAAAGGTTAAAAAGCACAGCAAAAACCTTTGATATGTTTTCTTGGGTTCGGGGAGTAGATTATAGAAAGGGAAGGTATTAGCACCCTTTCTATCCATGGTTATCCATGGACTCTTAGTTACTTGCTTAGATCAACTTGCCTTGATTTTAAATTGTTTGAAATGGTGCTATCAATTGTTTGAAATGGTGCTTTGTGTGTGGGTTTTGAAGATGTTTTGAAAAGAGGCCAATGTGGTGGCAACCTTTGCAATGATCCATGTTTGGATGTATACAAAGGTGTATGTCTTTTGAGAAGTTTTCAATGTTTTTGAAAGTTGTTTTGAAAGTGTTGTTTTGAAAGTGTTGTGGAGTGTGTTTTGAAAAATAGGCAAGGGTTTTTGTTTTGCAAGTTGGCAAGTAACCAAGAGCTATCTACCCTAAATTTCTCAAAGATCTTTGCTATGTTTTAACCCTTTTAACAATTTTGTTCAACCATTGTATTTGGTGGACAATCTTGTGTTAGGATGTAAACGGGACGGGCGCGGGTCATCGTTTAGACCATGATTGCAATGGTGCCAAGCATCTTTGGGCAATTTTTCCTCTAAGGGACTTGATCATTTTTTAGGCAACTTTCGAAAGCGTCATCAAGGGACGATGATCATTTGATTGTTTTGTTTTTGCCAAAGATACCTAACATGCAATATGGCCCATTTATTGAAGGCAACAAGTGGAGTAACCCTAAGGGGTGCAAGTGTGATTGGTGTTGTCCATTTTCATGCTTGTTTATCTTGAAATTAGGTCAAACTATGTTTTGGTTAATTTTGCATACAAAACTCTAATTCTATCATGGTATAATTAGAAAGCTTTAAAATGCGAAAAATAAAAGGTCCTAAGTTATTACAACACAATATATGGGATGGGGGGTACAAATGTTCAAATGGGGGATATTTAGCAAGAAATTTAAACCTAAACTATTACATCCAAATTGAAATTTTACAAGGTATTTAATTGTACAATAATTAAATAAAAATACAATAAATATGCAAGATGGAAAAAAAAGATTTTTATATGTATGTAAAAAGTGTTTTTCATGTGTCAAATAAACAAAAATAAAATTAATTAATTTTTGGTATTTTTTATGTATTTAGGGTAAAACCCTAATTTTATAAATAAAAGATATTAATTATATAATATATGCAATATTTATTAATTATGTACAAAAATTAAATAAAAAAGGAAGTATATTGTAAAAAGTGATTTTTTAAGTTAAACATTAATAAAAGTAAAAAAGGTTTTTTTTTTGTATTTTTTTTATCCTAAATATTCTAAATATATATATATATATATATATATATATATATATATATATATATATATATATATATATATATATATATATATATATATATATATATATATATATATATATATATATATATATATATATATATATATATTATGTATTAAATATATTAAATATATACAAAAAATAAAAATATTTAATATTTACAAAAAAAAGTATATTTTTTATAAAATGTTTTCAAAAGATAAAATAAAATAAAAATCAGAAAATAAAAGTGTTTGTATTATTTTTAGTATTTTAAATAAAAGGGTATATATATTATTTACTTACATATATAACTAAATGAAGCAAATAAATGCCTAAAAAAAATACAAAATGAAGGTAAAAAATATTTTTTTATGTTTTTCATATTTTAACAAAAATAACAAATCAGAAACAAAAAGAAAAAGTCAAAAAATGATAAAAATAAACACAATGGGCCAAGGGGGTGTATGTGAAAAATGAAGGTGCAAATAGAAAAAACAAATTAGGCCCAGCCCAAGGCAAGCTTCTTCAACCTCCAACCACTTCTGTTTCAAAAAACGCGCGTTTCCTTGCTTGATTCAAATATCCTGATTCTTTGATTTTCAAGCAAAACTCGTAACACCAAAAATGTAGAGCATTAAATCATGAATTCATACATATAAAGAACATGATCTAACTCTCAGAAATGAGAGAGAATTTCTTCTCCCCCAATTCCTGACCTAAATTTTGTTCAACATTCAGGTCCCAAATTCTCTCAGTACACTCAACATAAATGAAAAGTAATGATATGGGTGGATTCAGGGCCATGAGTAGGACATAACTTCTTCACAAACCTAAGCCTAAATATGCTTGGATAGAGAGATAGAAGTTCAAACTTTTACCTGTTCAGCTTGAATCGTGTGCAGCAATGGAGGCACTTTCAATGGAGTTTGAGGACTTATACAGCTTGCTTGAAGTTCAGGGATGCTATTCCAATGCTTGGTATGCTTTGAATCTTGCTGAATCACTCCATAGAAGTCCACCTGCAAGAGAGAAAGATGAAAATGGCCAATTGTGCTATGGCTGTTACAGTCTGTATCTAAGGTTGGGAATAGCTTGGATGGATGTTAGTGAAGGTGTTTGGGGAGGTTTCAGCTAAAATGCACGATAGGAATGGACTGGCCAAGTCAATCTGCAACAAGGACTCTGTTTTGCAGAAAAATGGTGTTTCTGTGGATGAGGGAGTTTCAGGGATGGCTTGGTCGTGTTTCAGGTTGGTTAGGGAGTATGGAAAGTGTGGAGAAAGTTTGTTTTAGTTCTTGCTTGCAGGAAGTGAATGTTGGATCAGTTTTGCCAAGTTTCTTCTCACTTAAGCAACAAAATGTCAAGTTGATCTTTAGGCTTATGCAGGCCCCTCAAGTATGCTGCCTCAATCTCTCTTGATCAGTGTGTTATGTCCAAGAATCCCGTGTCCAAAGATATGGCTTTGTACTTCTTGATTCACAAACTTGACATAAAGCCATATTTTACAAAAATGGATAAAGTGCTTTTTCCAATTAAGGCTTAATTCTTCATGTAATGTCCAAATGCACAAAATAATGCTAACACACAATGGATTGGCATTTAATTATTGAGTGCAAATGAGATTAGAGGCCTGTAACTAGCTTATGCATGCTGATTTGAAAAATTGCACAAGTTATGAACATGTAAATTGGCCATGAACAAAGTGAGTTTTTCCCATATTTCCAAATTCGATTCTCTCTAACCATAAGGTTGTTCGATGAGTTCTTGGACATTTTGGAAAGCTTGGAATGTGTACTACAATACATATTTGTAATGCAAATTGAAATTCCAAGTGGAAGCATGTGAAAAGTGGCCATGAAGTTAGGCAAAAATCCTGCCTAAAATATGTCAAAATTTCTCTAAGTTAAGAATGGTTTTGCACCCTTAATCCAAAAATTGTAACTTGAGCTACAAGCTTCTTTTGAGGAAACTTTGTGAATCAAAGTTGTAGATTTTACAATGGACTAAAGCTTTCATGTTTTGACTTTTGCTTGAATCCACATGCATCTTGATGAGAAAGTGGGACAAAGTTAGGAAAAAATTAGGGCTTTTCATAACTTAGAAAAATTCTAAGTTATGAAAATTCTTCATTTCAAACCCTAATTTATGATTTTTGATTTCTTGATGAACAAGTTTCACAATTCATCATGTTTTGATGAAAAATGAATCTTGACACTTGATTTTGACCAAAAAGTCAAAGTTTGACTTTTCAGTATACAGTTAAAAATTGATCAATTGACTGGGAAATTCATCTGTCAATCTTGTGCATTTGGGATCTTTTGAATTTGTTGAACATGTCAAGACAATTCCATTGGGTCCTTGAGTCCATATATGAGCTTGGTTTGCCATTGGTTAGGTCAAACAGTCAAAATTGCCTTTGTGCAGTCAAAACCCTAAAAATGACCATTTTTCCCTTTTGGTGATCTGATCAAATTTCTTGTGGAATTGTGATCCAAACTTGACCAAATGGTTTATATGAGTTCAATATGTTGATGTGGGTCAAAAATCATGAGGTTTGGCTGTCAATTGACCACAGTTGACTTTTTCCCCAATACAGCAGATTTCAAGGCAACTGTCCAATTGACTGGGCAAAGTTTGGAACCAAGACTTGAAACTTGGTATGGATAAACTTGGGAGTCCAACATGAAGCATGAAAGTCATCTTAGGCATTTTAGGTCAAAACATCTTTGTGCAAATACAAACCCTAATTTGGGTCAACAGTGCAAGGAGGAGTCTTGAGCAGAGCAAACCCTAACTTGATCTTGAGCTCCAAAGGTCTTGTGGTGAGAAAATGTTGAGGAAATGGGAGGGCAAATTTTGGGGTACAACAGTTGCCCCTGTTCAATCTTCTTGCACCTGAAGAGTTAGATTGGCAGGTTTGCCTTTCGCGTCTCGAAGGTAAAAGGAGATTGGACACTAGAGTGCCCTTAAATTTGCACTTGTCAGAACAATGGATATGGGAATGGGCTTAGAGATGCCATTTGGAGACGGTCTTAAAGATGCCATCTGAAGGGTGACAAAATCTTGTCGGAGATGGGCTTAAAGATGCCATCTGGAAAGTTTGTTGCACTGTATCTAAGAACCGAGTTTGTATGAGCAGAAGAATGGCCTCCGTGTCTGGGGCGTATCTGAGCTGTAACTGTGTTTGAAATGTAGAACGAATATCAGAATGACTGCCGTGTTTGGAGTGTATCTGTATTGTATCTGGGTAACAGAGAACATCTGTAGGGAGCAGCTGCGTGCTGGGGACAAATTCTGAATGAGTGACAGAATGGCAACCATGTTTGGAGCGTATCCGGACTGTATCTGAAGTTGAAAGTTGTATGAGTAACAGAATGAATTCCGTGTCTGGAGTGTATCTGAAACTGTAACTAGGATTGAGATCCGTATGAGTAATAGAATGACTTCTGTGTTTGAAGTGTATCTGAGGCTGTAACTGGGATCTAGATAAATGACAGAATGACTTCCGTGGCGAACACACCGGAGAGAATCAAGCTGCTGTTGTAAGGGTCAGAATGGTATCCGTGTTTGTAATGTATTGAACCTTGAGATGGATAAATGAATCTGAGTGAGAGGTAGAACGGCTGCCGTGTCTGGAGCGTATCTAATCTGTATCTGATTGCTGTAGTCCGAATGAGTAGTAGAATAACCGTCGTGTCTGAGGTGTATCCATACTGTATCTGACTTGAGATTCTGAATGAGTAATAGAATGACCGCCGTGTCTGGGGTGTATCTATATTGTATCTGAATAATTGTTAATGATAGCCTTTTAAACTTATCCTGAAAAGGGTGAAATGTTAGCTAAAACACAAAGTTATGTTGCATGATATGTATGATGCAAAATATGTTATATCAATGTTTATGATATGAATATAAATGAATGCGCATGTAAGCTGAAGAGCTGTCTTGCTGAGGATAGATGAATCCTGGAGATAAAGAATCTTGACTGCTGCCAGGGAAAGTGAATCCTTGACTGCTGCAGGGGAAGACAAGAGTTTTGATTGCTGAGGATGAAACATCCTTGTTGCCTACTGCTGGAGAATTAAGAGCTTTGGGTTGTATACCAATCTTCTGGGGATTCTTGTCTTGAGGAGATCTTCACTGGAGAACATCTGATTATCCCATGAGGCACTGAGAATGAGCCTTCACCCTGCTTGGGGAAATGCAAAATCTTCAATTGTTGAGGGATCTTAGGGCCACTGCCGGAGAACTGGCATTCCTTGGTGACTTGCGGGGAATGAGAATTCCTGAAGATCTCTACTGGGGGAGTTCAGAATCTGATAGACTCATGCTGGAGAGGCATGACTGAGAATTTTCATTTTGTTGGTGGGTATCTCAGTGGGGAGAAGTTTTACTAGCCTGGTTCAGCTGGGGATTGATGGCTGGAATCTTAGCTCCGCTGGGGATTGGACTTTCAGATTTTTAAGGCTCCACTGGGGATTCTGAAACTTAACTCTGAGGGGAATCGAGTCCTGGAAGACCCTCTGGCTGGGGAATTTGGAGTATAACTCCGCTGAGGATTCCTTCTGAAAGGGCATCAAGATATCTATTTTTACCCTTAACCTATCATTAATCATCTTTCTTGATTCATAAGGAAATGATTATGTTCAAATGCATATGCCTATTTAACAAAACATTGGACGTTTTCTCAAATAAAACATAAGTGTAAAAGAAAAGAGAAAAGGAAAACAACGCAAATTTCTGTATTTGGAAAAGCATTTATATTAACTTTTTATGAGTATATTTGTACAGAGGAGACAGTCATCCTAGTAAGAGGATGCCGTCGTAAAAATTGAAAAAATTATACAAAAGAAAGATGGCTATGTGAAACAATTCCATGGGATTCTATTCTGCTATAGCCTCCACAACTCTGAATATCTGTCCATTCAATGCTTCGCCTGCCGATGACTGGATTGATTAGAAGCTCGGAGCTGGTTGATGAAGAGATTGTCCTTAAAGTGATCCGACGAGACATAGTCATACGCTTTAATTCCCTAACTTTTTCCTGAATCGCCCTTTCGGGTTTTCGATCCACCGGGAAACCCCTTTTTGCCCAAGCCGCCCTTTCGGGTTTTCGACTTGCCGGGTGTACAGATTTTTTGTTTTATCCCTAATTTTTGCCTGAACCGCCCTTTCGGGTTTTCGGTCCACCGGGATGCCCATTTTTGCCCAAGCCGCCCTTTCGGGTTTTCGACTTGCTGGGTTATTTTATGCGTAGTATCTTTTGACTATGTCTGCGTTCGCAGGGTGCGGCAAATCGTCATCATCCATGGTGGTCAGAATCATTGCACCACCAGAAAATATGCTCTTGATCACAAATGGTCCTTCGTATGTAGGAGTCCATTTGCCCCTGGGATCACTTTGCGGCAGGATAATCCGTTTGATTACGAGATCTCCGACTTGATATATTTGACGTCTGACTTTCTTATTGAAAGCCTTGATCATCCGCTTTTGATACGTTTGACCATGGAAGACAACAACGAGTCGCTTTTCGTCGATCAAATTGAGTTGATCAAGTCGGGTCTGAATCCAATCATCTTCACTCAAACCAGAATCCTTCATAATCCTTAAAGAAGGAATCTGAACTTCCATGGGCAGGACAGCTTCCATGCCATATACCAAAGAAAATGGGGTTGCCCCGGTTGAAGTACGTGCCGTCGTACGGTATCCATGCAGAGCAAACGGTAACATCTCATGCCAGTCCTTGTAAGTGACTGTCATTTTCTGAATGATCTTCTTAATGTTTTTGTTCGCAGCTTCAACATCACCTTTCATCTTCGGTCGATAAGGAGATGAATTGTGATGATAAATCTTGAATTGTTCGCACAATGCGGTGATCATAGTATTATTCAGATTTGTACCGTTGTCTGTGATGATCCTGTCTGGAACACCATACTGGCATATGAGGTTTTGCTTGATGAAGCGGGCAACCACATTTTTAGTGACAGAGGCGAAAGAAGCTGCTTCGAACCATTTGGTGAAGTAGTCAATGGCAACCAGGATGAAGCGATGTCCGTTGGAAGCTGTGGGCTTGATCTCTCCAATCATGTCAATGCCCCACATTGCGAATGGCCAAGGAGCTGTCAGCACGTTGAGAGGAACCGGAGGAATATGAATCTTATCAACGTTGACTTGACACTTGTGGCAAGTTCGGGAGTGCTGATGGCAATCTGCTTCCATGGTAGACCAGTAGTAGCCTGCCCTTAGGATCTTTTTAGCCATAGTATGCCCGCTCAAATGGGTGCCAAATGTACCGCTGTGCATCTCTGTCATGATTAACTCCGCTTCAGCTTTGTCAACACATCAGAGTAAAACACAATCATGGTTGCGCTTATAGAGGATGCCATTGCTCAGGAAGAACTTGGCAGCAAATTTCCTTAGGAACTTCTTGTCATTTACGGAAGCTCCTTCGGGATATTCTCTAGCCTGGAGATACCTTTTGATTTTGTGAAACCAGAGTTGTTCCACTACTTCTTCAGTATTAATCTCATGACAATGCATAGGTTCATCCATTCGCTCGATGGTGATTCGGGGAGCTTCGTTGTCCCAGTTGAGTTTAAACATAGAAGACATTGTTTCCAGAGCATCTGCTAACTGATTTTCTTCTCGTGGAAAATGCTCGAAGGTAATTTGCTCGAAATGAGGCAACAATGTTAGGACATGTTCTTTGTATGGGATAAGATTAGGATGTTTGGTATCCCACTCTCCTTTGATTTGACTGATAACCAAAGCCGAGTCCCCAAATACGATCAAAGATTTGATCCCCAAGTCTATAGCAGCCTTGAGACCAAAGATGCAAGCTTCATATTCCGCCATGTTGTTTGTGCAGCTGAAGCAGAGTCGAGCCGTGAAAGGAGTGTGACAACCTTCCGGGGAAATGAGTACCGCACCGATACCGTTTCCAAGTACATTTGAAGCACCATCAAAGTACAGGGTCCATCGGGATCCCTTTTCGGGTCCGTCATACGGTCCGTTACCTTCAATGTTGTCCAAATTCATGATGTCCTCGTCTGGGAAGTCAAATCTCATGGTTTGATAATCTTCGATAGCTTGATGAGCTAGATGATCAACTAGTACACTCCCTTTTATAGCTTTTTGGGTGGTGTACTGGATGTCATACTCGGTTAGGATCATTTGCCATCTAGCTATTCTTCCAGATAAAGCTGGCTTCTCGAAGATATACTTGATAGGATCCATTTTGGAAATCAACAAGGTGGTATGAGTCAGCATATACTGCCTTAGTCGGCGAGCAGCCCATACCAAAGCGCAACAAGTTTTCTCGAGCAGTGAGTAGCGAGTCTCACAGTCGGTAAACTTTTTGCTAAGGTAATAAATAGCATGCTCTTTTCGACCAGACTCGTCATGCTGGCCCAAAACACACCCCATTGAGCTATCCAAGACGGTTAGATACATGATCAATGGTATTCCTTCAACGGGAGGCATCAGAATAGGAGGTTCTAGCAAATACTCCTTGATCTTATCAAAAGCAGCTTGGCAATCGTCGTTCCATTCGACTACCTGATCTTTCTTTAATAATTTGAAAATTGGCTCACAGGTAGAAGTCATATGAGAGATGAATCTGGCAATATAGTTCAAGCGCCCCAAGAACCCTCTAACCTCCTTTTCAGTATGGGGAGCAGGCATCTCTTGTATTGCTTTCACTTTTGCTGGATCGACCTCAATGCCTTTGTTGCTGACAATAAACCCTAGAAGCTTACCAGACCTAACTCCAAAAGTACACTTACTTGGATTCAGCCTGAGTTTGTACTCTTTCAACCGGGCAAACAGCTTTTCCAGCTGTTCAAGGTGTTCCTCCTCTGTTTGTGACCAAGCTATCATATCGTCTACGTAAACTTCGATTTCATGATGTATCATATCATGAAACAAAGCTACCATGGCGCGTTGATAAGTTGCCCTTGCGTTCTTTAGTCCGAACGGCATCACCTTGTAACAGAAAGTACCTCACTGTGTAACAAAGGTTGTTTTCTCCATGTCTTCGGGGGCCATTTTAATTTGATTGTAGCCCGAGAATCCATCCATGAAGGAAAACACTTTGTGCTGAGCTGTGTTGTCGATCAAAATGTCAATGTGCGGTAGCGGAAAATCATCTTTGGGGCTGGCCCTATTCAAATCCCGGTAGTCTACACACATCCTGACCTTGCCATCTTTTTTAGGAACTGGAATGATGTTAGCAACCCATTGTGGATAGGATGTAACAACCAGAAAGCCATCGTTGAATTGTTTCATCACTTCTGCCTTAATCTTCTCAGACATATCGGGCCTCATTCGGCGGACCTTTTGCTTTATCGGTGGACAATCCTCTCTTGTAGGGAGACGGTGAACCACGATGTTTGTGTCTAAACCTGGCATGTCTTCGTAAGACCAGGGGAAGATTTCAACGTACTCATTTAACAGCTGTATCAAGTGCTCCTTGACACTTGGTTCCAGATTGGCACCCACTTGCACTTCCTTCCGGTCTTCCTCTGTTCCTAAGTTGACAGTTTCCAACGACTCTTCGTGAGGTAAGATGGACCTTTCCTCTTGCTGTAGAAGTCTGGCTAATTCCCCTGGTACTTCACAACCTTCGTCATCTTCATACTCATCCTGATTGACCAGATCTTCAGAGTTATTGAAGGACATAGCAGAATAGTCACCCATAGAATCCAGAGTGGATGGGTACCTGCATTTGTGAGTGTGGGTGTGTGTAAGGGATAACCATCTTCAAACAAAAAATGCAAAAAGGAAGGAAAATGAACACATCAGTTTATCAATGAAAAACATCCAATGAATCATTAAACATGGCATATGGATATGAAGATAATCAAAAACCTTACAAATGGACCTACATGCCCCGGGCAAGGCATGAGGTGAAAAAGTAGTGTACGGATTGTTCAAAAGAAATTATTACAGACCACAGGAAATGTTTGATAGATAATTACTGATTAATAAAAGTAATGGGGACAAAGTCCTTTGCCTCCCAGTTGCGTAGTCCCCCTTCGATGGTTGGGTAGATCCAATCTTCAATGTTGACCTCTTCGTCTTCACCTTCCAAAACATTGATCCCATAAGGAGAGATCTTGATGGGTGTTCTTTTAACCTTTGAGCGGCGCATAGCTTTCTGCCCCGCAGCAGTAAATCCTAAACCAAACTTGTCTATTTTATGAGGAATGTCCGGCAACTGCCCCCATGTTGAGCTCTTCCCTTCCTTCATTGCGGCCTTCGCGTCTTTTAGAGATGCCATCCTGGCCATCTGCTTTGGTACCTCAGCTACCACTTTTGCTACTTCCACCTCAGGAGAGACTTCCTCGAAGTGCTGGAATGGTGTTTCAATGAATTCACCCTCTACCTCCACATATCGAAAGGAGTTCAGGTGGTTGATCATATACTCCTCTTCACCGTGGACGGTTATGATCTTTCCCTTGACAGGGTACTTCAGCATTTGATGTAGGGAGGAGGTGACTGCCCCAGCATTGTGTATCCATGGTCTCCCCAATAAGCAAGAGTATGACGGACGGATGTCCATCACATAGAAAGTTGAGGGGAAAACCTCTGTGCCAACCTTAATGGGAATGTCTACCTCCCCATGTACCATTCTCTTTGACCCGTCAAATGCCCTTACAATGATATTACTTGGCCTTAACTCCAAACCTTCACAGTCTAATCGGTCGAGGGCCTTCTTAGGCAGTACATTCAGAGAAGAACCAATGTCGACTAGAACATGGGCCAGAGTAGTCCCTTGGCATTCTACTGACACATGTAATGCATCGTTGTGTTTTCTTACTTTTGAGGTTAGGTCAGCATCAGAGAAACCTAGACCGTTGTCTGCTGTAAGACTGGCTACACAGTTTTGGAATTGGTCGGCAGAAGTTTCCTGGGGTACATGGGCTGTCTTCAGGAATTTTATCAAAGCTTTGGCGTGCGCCTCTGAATAAAGTAGCAATGCTAACATGGAGATCTTCGAGGGGGTTTGCCCTAGTTTCTCTACCACGTCATAATCACTCTTTTTAATTATCTTCAAGATCTCCTCCATCTCTTTCTTAGAGGTTTCCGGGATGACCAAAGGTTGAGCCCTCATCCTGAGGAGCTCATTTTGGATTCCTTTACCCTTATCAGCAGAAGTAGGAGGGACAAGAATAGGAATAACAACATCTTCAATCAACGGAGTCTTCTCGGAAAGTTTTATCGGCGCAGGGATAACTTTGGCGGCAGATGGGGGTCCAAAGATTGCCTTTGGGGGGGCAATCTCTGGAGAAAATATTCTCCCACTTCGGGTGATCTTGCTTGTGCCGACAATGTTTCCAATGCTGGCATCTTCTTCATCAGAGCTTCCTTCGGTTATTTCAACTTGTTTAATACCATGGTAGTAGATTTCTCCACCGTAATTCCATGGTATTGACTTTTCAGAACTGTAGGGGACAGGCCCTGGCATAGTTATCTTCAGAGGAACGGACTTTGTAGCAGATGTAATCTTAACATGCTTTTTGGCGGCCTTGGAAAGATTGGCGTGAATGGTGATAATTGAAACATCTTCAGTAGGGGTCGGAATAGCAGAAACTTTTTCAAACAGAATTTGTTGACTGTCCATCAGGCCTTGGATGCCTTTCTTCAGTAACGGGCAGTCAATTGGCAGAGAGTAACAACAATAACAATCTTCTTTGCATCCCGGGAAAATCCCGGCCTTTAACAGATTTAACTTGATGGTTAATAGCGGAGTTATCAGGTCATTGACATCAGAAACATACAAATCTTCCTCAATAGCATGGACATTTCGACCGTGCTTCGGCATCAGAGCAGATATCACATTTGGTTTCTCTGGAGCATCGAACTCAACCTCCTTCGCTTCTATCAAGTCTTGAATTTTATTTTTCAGCGCCCAACAATTATTTGTGTCATGTCCGACGCTATCGGAATGGTAGGCGCATTTGGCATTGGCATTGTAAGCTGGTGAGGTTGTATTCACATTTTTCGGCGCTTCTTTGATATTTGTGAGATTCAGCTTTAACAAGTGTGGAAGAACTTGCGCGGGCGTCATATTAATGCGGGTGAACTGCCGTGGTGGCCGTTCTCCCCATTGCTGTTTAGGTCTGGACGGGTTATTGCGAGGCTGATCATTTGGTGGATTTTGGATCATTACGGCCCCCACAGTCGGCCTGCACTCACTTCTTCCTGCTCCCCTTTGAGAATACACAACAACTGTTTCTTTCTTCGCTGGAAATGATTTCTTAGCAATTGTAGATGCAGAGGCATCCTTCTGAATCTTCCCATTCTTGATACCGGCTTCTACCCGCTCGCCAGTCAGAATTAATTCAGTAAACCCCGAGGAAGAACTACCGATCAGATGATTAAAGAATGGACCAGACAGGGTCCCAAGGAACATATCAACAAGTTCTCTATCAGAAAGAGGTGGCTGCACTCTTCCAGCCAGATCGCGCCACTTCTGGGCGTATTCCTTAAATCCCTCACCCGAGGCCATTCCCATACTCTGCAGCTGAGTACGGGTTGGTGCCAGGTCAGAATTATACTGATATTGGCGATAAAAAGCAGCTGCCAGATCTTCCCAACTACGTACCTCCGACCTTTCCAGCTTATAAAACCAGTCTAGCTGAGTGCCAAACAGGCTATCTTGAAAGAAATGTACCCAAAGGTTTCTGTCAGATGTGTGAGGTTGGATTCTTTGGACATATGACCTTAGGTGCATTTTTGGACAGGACAGCCCATCATATCTTGCAAAAATAGGCACTTTGAACTTCGGGGGGGATCACAACTCCAGCAATTAATCCCAAATCTTCGAAATCTAAGCCTAGAACTCTCTGCAGCTCCATAGCTGCTAACCTGTCCTCCAAACTCTTGTACTTGTCATCAGCCGGCGGGTATTGTTGTTCTGAGTAGTCTTCGTCTTCTTCATCCTCTTCTTCTTCAACTTCGGATTCGGAAGGTACCGCAACCCCTTTTCCTTTACTGTTTTCTTCTTCGGATGCCGAAGGAAATTCAAGAACCCTTCTGGCTTCACCCTCAAACCTTCTCCCCAAGGTAGCCACCCCGACTTTCTTTTTCTTCTTCTTTACTTGGTCTTTGTTCCCAAGCAGGGTTTTCACATCCTCCTGACCCTTAGCCAAGGTCATCACGAGTTGTTGAAACTATGCGTTCTGAGACTGCAAGTCCTTGACCGTCTGTTCGAGATCCATCTTACTGAAATAAACAGCAGAAAGATAAGGAAACCTGGTGTGGAGACCTGCTTATGCACATGATAAATGGTATGCTTATGTGTGATCGGTGGATCTGGAACTGACTGTTTAACGCTGGTTCGCGAAATGTCGCGGAAGCAAGAGTCGCCACCGTCTTTTATTTTCTCCAAATGGAAAGGACAAAAGCACAGAAAAATTCCTTAAAGAGATTGCTCTCGGTTCGGGAGGTAGATTATAGAAAGGGAAGGTGTTAGCACCCTTTCTATCCATGGTTATCCATGGGCTCTTAGATACTTGCTCATTGTGTTTTCAAAATGGTTTGTTTGCTTTTCAATTGTGGGTTTTAAAAAGTTTCTTTGAAAATTTCAGTTCGACTCTTGTATCGGTCCTCAAGAGTGTTTGAAAAATGCTTTCGAAAGCTTTTTGAAAATGTGTCGGTGTGAAAAGTATTTTTGATTTGTTTTTGAAATTAGAGCAAGTATCTAGAGTCGTCTACCTACCCTAAGGAATTCGTCTGTGTAAATGTCCTTTAAAGTAGTGCCATCCCACCATTGAGAGGTAGGTAGCACCACCGTTGGAGGTGTTCGGGTCAATTCGAAGGTTCGGGACATGGTGATCACCAGAGCAACGGGAAGACACCTTAGAAGCTACCCTCATGCCAGGTTCCCGGATCATGAGGACTTACTAAGACATCCTCTACTCGACGATCACCTTTCGAGGCAAGGCAACAGTGAGGCGTACCCTAGGGGTGGTGTGTGCGATTTGTGTGTCGTTTTCATTTATTTTTGTCTTTTGTCATGTTATTGGTGAGCTACGCGTTGTTTTTATTTTTTCATACATTCTTTCATGCCATTTGTTAACAGTTAAAATATTTGCGGGAAAGTAAAGATCTAAAGCTATTACAAAAGGCGCGGGTCCACATCGCCAAAATTAACCAGGACCCGATTTGACGGAAAATAAATAAACAAAGCAAATAAAGAATTAAAAGTGCGAGAAGTAATTACATGGCTTCGGGAGAGGTACATAATTATTCAAACGAAATAAAATAAATATGCGAATAAATAAGAAATTAAGAACGAGGGCGTTGGACCCTTTTGCAAAATAAAAATTAAATGGAATTAATTAATTAAAAGAAATGTTTTTGGTATTTTTTAATATTTTAGGATTTTATAGAAAAAACTAATTGCAATTAAACGCTAACCCTAATTCTATTTTATTTTAATTTATTAAGAAGACGTTAGAATTTAACCTAAATTAAACCTAATTTTTATATATAAATTTAATTATGAAAATAAAATAAATAGTATTATTGTGAAAAAGAAAAATTGAAAAGGAATAAAACATTAATTAAACCTAGTTCTATATTTTTTAGATTTTTGTTATGAAAGGAATTAAAATTAAAACCCTAATTTAAACTAATTAATTTACATGCATTTATTTACAAGAAATATTAAAATAAATATTTATTATATTTTTTATCTTTTCTGATTTTTATGCATTTTTTATATTTATGAAAATAAGTAATTAATTTAAATAAATAATAATTAAAAGAAATAGATTTAAATAAATAAAGAAAATAAAGAAGAGTGAAAAATATGCAAACCTAGGGGGGTGGTAGTCCCCAACATGGAGGTTCAAGTTCAGTAATCTGGCCCATTAAACTTGGCCTTTTTGGACTTTTGCCAGGTAGTATGTTGAAGCATTGACTTGGATCTACCATGTTCCTCAATTCTGAGCCTTGTGATGGATGAAGCTGAACGCGTGGCATGCTGGATAAGGGGTTGTATGATGGTCCTCAACGTGGAAGCTGCATAGGAGCGTTATATGAAGAAAAATATGAAAGAAAGTGAGGACCTGGGTCTCGAACCCAGGTCATGAGGATTGCCAATACATACACTTGCCACTGAACCACTACCACGCGTTTGTATATATAATTATCAACAATTAATATAAAGGAAAACGTGAGTTAGTGCTTTTTTTCCGCGCCAGAATTCAAATGGACCAGTCAGCCTTCGCCACATAAGTGTCTTCTTCGTTGGTTTTATTTTCCTGAAAATACAAAGAAACAGGCAACGGTTTTATTAACGTTCTCCTAGGCCGTCTATGGGAAAATAGCGATTAGGTCTCAGACACTCATAAATTGAGCGCGATGAGGCCATTGTTTTCGTCCAAACTCCCTGAATCCATCCATGGCATTGTGGTGGTCGAATTTTACAGTATTAGGAAACCCCTAATTGGGAGTCCAAGAAACCCTAGCCTGCATCAATGGTAAAATCATGTACATAGCACGAAAACGCAATTAATTTGTATGGTTAGTTTCAGAATCTCATAATGAACATGAATCAAGCATTAAAAATTACAAAGGATGCGTAAATCATGATGCACGATTATGAATTTTTCTTGGTACAGTTTGCACTCGTGTTACCAATTCCTTGAGTCTTGATGGATGTTAGTGATTGGAATATGTCAAGTGATGCTTGAGGAAGCTATTGAAACAAGAATTCTGCCTTGAATCGCCTTGTAAGGGTGTTTTCATATTTTTTGTTTTTAGACAAAAATTCCAAGTTTTATCTATGCTCTTCTGCGCAGCTTTGTGTGTATGAACATTAGGGTTGTGTTTAGGCTTATGTACTGAGTCCATTAGGTCAAGAAAATTAGAACAAATCCATTGCATTCATTGATTTTGAAAATTTGATTTTCAATATCTTTTTTTAAATCTTTTCCATGTGCCTTTTGTTCTCAATCATGCCAATCAATCCAAATCTTTCCATGTTGGTACATGCACGAAATCTTGAGAGTAAAACATGCACAAAAAGATTTAAAACTTTAGGTTAGCATTTTTCATACATTTATTTTGATTTAAATGAATTATTATAAATAAAAATTCAAATAAATAAATAAAAAATGAATAAAGACTTCCCTTTGGGCCAAGTAGTCGTGCATATGTCATGGATGATGAATTATGGAAGAAAAATGGGCCCATTAGCAATTTTAGGTCATTTGAGCCAATGTTGACTTTTCAAAATATCCAAAAATTTCCCAACTTCTACAAGGCATAACTTGCTCAATATTTAAGCTTTCCTCATGTTCTTGGACATTTTGGAAAGGTCTTTGCGTCCTCTAACCAATGTCTTTGGTCCCATGTCATTTTGATTTACCAATCTCAAGTTATGGCCTTTGACTTAAAGTCCCTTTTTGTTGACTTTAAAAATGACCTATAATGTTGAAATTGATAACTTTTTGTGAGAGCATTTCTTGGACTTGAAGTATGAAGATGAGTTGTAGGAAATGTCTTTCTCTTAAAAATGAGCTTTGGATGACATTTTTCTGATAATCCATGTGAAAGTTATGCCCTGGTCAATTTCAGTTGACTTTTTCAGTTGTCCAAATAAGGAAACTCTTGCATTTTGATGATTTTTGAGCCAAGCTTTGAGAATCATGATCAAGCATTGATCAAATGATGTTTGTGGCTTCAAAATGATATGTTGACCAAATATTTGAACTTCTGACTGTCAAATGACCATTTTGCCCCTACAGTTGACTGTAGTGCAATTTAGGGTTTTGACTGTGCAATTTTGTGCTGAATGCCTTGAAACTTGATATGAGGATGCTTGACCATATTTGTAGGTATGTGAGACTTGATTGGACCATTGAAAATTTCATTTTCTTGATCAGACCACAAACCCTAGTTTTGACTGCTTAGGAGACCTTTGCACTGTGCAACCCTTGGGGAATTTTGAAGCTTGACCTTGCAATTTCTTAAAGAATATGGGAGGGCAAATTTTGGGGTACAACATTATGTATGCAATGAATTTAAGGATTTAGAAAGTTCAAAATTGTTGCAAACAAAAAGAACGCACGTCATATTAATAAGAAGAAATTTGTTAGTACATAAATGCCCCATGGGCCAAATATTACAAAAACTTCTCAAGGTAAAAAGACGTTGCGCATCCTCTTTGGTGCGATGTAGGTGTTGAGGGTCTCTTCCTCATGGAGTCGGCGAGTAAGCTCCAAAACCTTCTTCTCACTGGCATAGAAGCTGGCTTCAAAAGTGTTCCGTTCCTCCTTGAGTTGGATCCAACTCTTCTGCATCTCCTCCCACGATGTAGGCATGTCAGGATATAGGATGGTGTAGGGAACCTCTCCTTCCTTAACGGGCTCTTTAATCACAGGGAGAACATGAGGATAAGGCATCATTAGACTCTGGGCTCAGGTTCGTACCCACTTGAGATAAGGCTCAAGAGGGATGGAGTTTTTGTGCCCCAGTGTCTTGCTGTCAACCTTGTTAGGCATCCTCCAAGCTCTGATGAATCTTTGGCGAAGTCCTTGCGCATCGTTGTCGAAGTCAAAAACTAGGTCAGGAATCAGCATGTCATGAGGGCCATCCCTCCGTGCATATCCAAATTGTCTCAGAGCTAGACAAGGGTTGTAGGTAATGCCTCCTCTAATGCCAAGTAATGGAACATTAGGGAACTCTCCACAACGATCGACGATGATGACATTTTCTCTGGACCGAGAACACCAATGTACATTAGAGTGAGTAAGGGTCATCAACCGTTGTGACCATCTTAGGCCTTGGTCATTCTTCAAGACAGATTGTGGAAGGTGCGAAATAAACCACCTTGCAAGGAGAGGAGTACAACACATGAGAACACCCCTCTTTCTCATTGTTCGAGTGTAAAATGAGTGAAGAATGTCCCCAAGCAATGTTGGTATTGGATTTCTGGATAAGAAGATTTTGACGGCGTGGACATCCACAAGCTGGTCAGGATTTGGGAACAAGACCAACCCATAGATAAGGAGGGCCACAATTTCTTCAAAGGCTTGTAGGTCCAATGAATTCCAACACTCTTGTGCCTTCTCAAACAAGAATTTTGCTAAGAAGCCTTTGACACCGCTTCTAGTTTCCCAATGCCCCTTGATGTCAGATGGTTGCAAGTGTAGGGCTTGAGCAACATCTTCAGGATTTGGTTCTTTTTCCGTACCGTTGTAGGGTAGTTGATTAAGAATAGGAATTCTCAGGAGTTGAGAAAATTCCTCCAAAGTGGGCACCAACTGGTAGTCGGGGAAAGTGAAATAGTGGTGAAGGGGGTCAAAGAATTGAAACAACACCTTTACCATGTCCTCTTCAATGTTGGTGTTGACTAAGCTGAGCAGTCTACCATGTCTATCACTGAAGGGAGAGCTTTCCGGAATTCTGGATGTGAGCTCCTTGAGTTGAGGAGGGATTCTCACAAGGTTGACTTGGATGGTTTTCCTGTGAGGAATTTCCATGACCTACAAAACAAGAACAAAGATGAAGATCTAAACCCTTGAAATGGTTAGTGTATGCATATGATGCTTTATGATGTTCATGATGTATGCACAAAACATATGTACAAGAAAATCACACCAAACCCTAGTTTCAGGCTTGCATGGGGTTTCATAGGTAAGTACCCTCTTGAGTGTAGTTGGCTTAAAACCTGTCCTATAAATAGTAACTGGGTTCTAAGGAGCTCAATATCACGTGATTGTTTTCATTGTTCATTGTTTTGGTTTAGCCACTTAACTAGCGACCAAAATATTCCAAGAAAACAACCCTCAATGAGTGTAGTATCGAGCATCTACCAACTTCGAACTGCACCAAAGCCGGTCATCTCACTACTCCTAATGAAAGGCCAAGATGGTCAAGTAAGGTTCTAGGTCATTAGTGCTTAGTGACATCACTCAGCGGCCCCGTACTCTCCTTTATTGAACTCAAGGGTTACCGGTACTCACAAATATGTCGCACTAATATAGCTATTGCTTCAACCGTGTCGGTATACCCCGCACAGTTTCCACAACGTATTGCTATCTATGAATGTTTCCCCAAATCCGGGTGTAGGATTTCAAGCCCAAACAAGAGAACCAAGATATAAAGCAATCAAAGCAAACAATTAGTCATGCAAGAGGGTGATCTAAGCCCTAAGGTTACTCCACTTTAAAATTCTCCCCAACAGAGTCTCCAGTTCTGTGATACGGTGGGAGAACTGACTTGGGTTTTGCGTTTTTTTTCGCAAATGTTTCGGTTGAGCAAGAGTCGCCACCGACTTTTTATTTTATCCTAAGGAAAGGTTAAAAAGCACAGCAAAAACCTTTGAGATGTTTTCTTGGGTTCGGGGAGTAGATTATAGAAAGGGAAGGTATTAGCACCCTTTCTATCCATGGTTATCCATGGGCTCTTAGTTACTTGCTTAGATCAACTTGCCTTGATTTTAAATTGTTTGAAATGGTGCTATCAATTGTTTGAAATGGTGCTTTGTGTGTGGGTTTTGAAGATGTTTTGAAAAGAGGCCAATGTGGTGGCAACCTTTGCAATGATCCATGTTTGGATGTATACAAAGGTGTATGTCTTTTGAGAAATTTTCAATGTTTTTGAAAGTTGTTTTTGAAAGTGTTGTTTTGAAAGTGTGTTTTGAAAAATAGGCAAGGGTTTTTGTTTTGCAAGTTGGCAAGTAACCAAGAGCTATCTACCCTAAATTTCTCAAAGATCTTTGCTATGTTTTAACCCTTTTAACAATTTTGTTCCACCATTGTATTTGGTGGACAATCTTGTGTTAGGATGTAAACGGGACGGGCGCGGGTCATCGTTTAGACCATGATTGCAATGGTGCCAAGTATCTTTGGGCAATTTTTCCTTTAAGGGACTTGATCATTTTTTAGGCAACTTTCGAAAGCGTCATCAAGGGACGATGATCATTTGATTGTTTTGTTTTTGCCAAAGATACCTAACATGCAATATGGCCCATTTATTGAAGGCAACAAGTGGAGTAACCCTAAGGGGTGCAAGTGTGATTGGTGTTGTCCATTTTCATGCTTGTTTATCTTGAAATTAGGTCAAACTATTTTTTGGTTAATTTTGCATACAAAATCCTAATTCTATCATGGTATAATTAGAAAGCTTTTAAATGCGAAAAATAAAAGGTCCTAAGTTATTACAACACAATATATGGGATGGGGGGTACAAATGTTCAAATGGGGGATATTTAGCAAGAAATTTAAACCTAAACTATTACATCCAAATTGAAATTTTACAAGGTATTTAATTGTACAATAATTAAATAAAAATACAATAAATATGCAAGATGCAAAAAAAAGATTTTTATATGTATGTGTGATCGGTGGATCTGGAACTGACTGTTTAACGCTGGTTCGCGAAATGTCGCGGAAGCAAGAGTCGCCACCGTCTTTTATTTTCTCCAATTGGAAAGGACAAAAGCACAGAAAAATTCCTTAAAGAGATTGCTCTCGGTTCAGGAGGTAGGTTATAGAAAGGGAAGGTGTTAGCACCCTTTCTATCCATGGTTATCCATGGGCTCTTAGATACTTGCTCACTTGTGTTTTCAAAAATGGTTTGTTTGCTTTTCAACTGTGGGTTTTAAAAAAGTTTCTTTGAAAATTTCAGTTCGACTCTTGTATCAGCCCTCAAGAGTGTTTGAAAAGTTGCTTTCGAAAGCTTTTTGAAAATGTGTTGGTGTGAAAAGTATTTTTTGAATTTGTTTTGAGATTAGAGCAAGTATCTACGAGAACCTACCTACCCTAAGGAATTCGTCTGTGTAAATGTCCTTTAAAGTAGTGCCATCCCACCATTGAGAGGTAGGTAGCACCACCGTTGGAGGTGTTCGGGTCAATTCGAGTTTAGGGACATGGTGATCACCAGAGCAATGGGAAGACACCTTAGAAGCTACCCTCATGCCAGGTTCCCGGATCATGAGGACTTACTAAGACATCCTCTACTCGACGATCACCTTTCGAGGCAAGGCAACAGTGAGGCGTACCCTAGGGGTGGCGTGTGCGATTTGTGTGTCATTTTCGTTTGTATTTATCTTGTCATGTTATTGGTGTTCTACGCTTGCTTTTATTTTGTCCATACATTCTTTCATGCCATTTGTTTAACAGTTAAAAATTGCGAGAAAAGTAAATTCTAAGCTATTACAAACGGCGCGGGTCCAATCGCCAAAATTAAACCAGGACCCGATTTGACAGAAAAATAAATAAAGTAAAAGAAAATAAGGAATTAAAAATGCGAGAAGTTAATTACAAGGCTTCAGGAGAGATACATAAATATTTAAACGAAATAAAATAAATATGCGAATTAATAAGAAATTAAGAATGAGGGCGTTGAACCCTTTTGCAAAAATTAAACTAATGAGGAATTAATTAATTAAAAAGAAAGAAAGAATTTGTTTTTTTGGTATTTTTTTAGTATTTTAGGATTTAATAGAAAAAGGAATTAATTAAAATTAAATGCTAACCCTAATTCTATTTTATTTTTAATCTATTAAGAAAAGAAAATTAAAACCTAATATTAACCCTAATTTATTTACATGCAAATTTAATTATAAAAATAAATAAAATAAATTATTTAATTATCATGAAATAAAAATAAAAAGGATAAAAATTAATTAAACCTAATTCTATGTTTTTTAGATTTTATTATGAAAAGAATTAAAATTACAACCTAATTTAAAACTAAATAATTATATACAATTTATTTATGGAAAATATTAAAACAAAAATATTTATTATATTTTTCCTCTTTTCTGATTTTTTTTGATTTTTAGGTGTTTTTTTTATATTTTGAAAATAATAAATTAATTAAACAAATAATAATTAAAAGCAAATAGAAAATAAAATAAAAAATATTATGGCAAACCTAGGGGGGTTGTAGTCCCCAACATGGAGGTTAAGTCCAAGAATTCTGGCCCATTTAGCATGGCCTTGTTGACTTTTGCTGGACGCGTGTGATGCATGGACTAGGGTGCATTGTGTTCCTTAGATCTGAGCCTTTGATTTGATCTCCCTGGCTTTGTGAATGGTTTGATTTTGAGAGCGCATGATGTGCCTTGATGTTGATCCTGCACGTGAATTTTTACTGAAAAAACAATATGGGAATATGGAAGACCTGGGGCTCGAACCCAGGTCATATACTTTACCAATAACTACGCTTGCCACTGGATCAACTCACACGCGTGTTAACATGTAATAACGAACAAATAATATAAAAGAAAACAAATGTATTAGTGGACTTTGCGCGCGAGTTTTCGAACCAGCCAATCGTTGGCAGCCACGATATCATCTTCTCCATTGTCTTCGTTTTCCTGAAAATATAATAAAACATGGCAACGGTTTTTCATGCGTTCTCTTAGGCCAGCTACTAAAAAATAGCGATTAGCCCTGTGACGCTCATAAATTGAGCGCGAGGGTCTCAAACTTTTCGTCCAAGCCTGCTGAATACGTTCATGGTACTGTGGTTCGCTAATTTTACGCTATTTGAAAACGCCCAATTCACAACTCTGAAAACCCTAGAATTTAGCAATGGTGAAATCGTCTACAGCTTGCAAAAACTCAATCAAGATAGATGGTTAGCTTCAGAATCACACAAGGAACATGAATCAAACATTAAAAAAGGCTAAATGCACATGAATTGGAATGCACGATTATGAAAAAAAAGTGAGAAAGGTTAGCTTCTGTACAACGATTCAAGAGGTTACATTTGATGCTTTTGATCCAGAAAGATTGCTTGAGGTCTTAGGAGTGCAATGGGATGAAAATTTCGCCTTGAATCGTCCTGCAAAGATGTTTTCAGTTATGAGTTTTTTTGCAAAAAATTCCAAGTTTGATGAATGGTTTCTGAGCAGCTGCGTGTGTGTAAGCATGAGGGTTTGCTTTGTATATATGTGTGAAACAATTAGGTTAAGAAATTTGATCCAAAAAGCTTGGCATTCATGACTTTGGAAGATTTGATTTTCAAGATCTTTTTCAAATATTTTCCATGTGTTTTTGTACAAATTAAGATCAATTCTCTCCAAATCTTTCCCCATTTAATTTCACACGAATTATTGAGTAGATTTTGTGCACAAAAAGATTGTAAAACCTAGGTTAAATATTTTTCATGCATTTAATTTGATTTAAATGAATTATTATAAATAAAAATTCAAATAAATAAACAAAAAATGAAGAAATACTTCCCTTTGGGCCAAGTGGTCGTGCACATGCCATGGATGATGAATTATGGAAGAAAAATGGGCCCATTAGCAATTTTAGGTCATTTGAATCAATGTTGACTTTTCAAAATATCCAAAAATTTCCCAACTTCCACAAGGCATAACTTGCTCAATTTTTAAGCTTTGCTCATGTTCTTGGACATTTTGGAAAGGTCTTGGAGTCCTCTAACCAATGCCTTTGGTCCCATGTAATTTTGATTTACCAATATCAAGTTATGGCCTTTGACTTAAAGTCCCTTTTTGTTGACTTTTGAAAATGACCTATAATGTTGAAATTGATAACTTTTTGTGAGAGCATTTCTTGGACTTGAAGTATGAAGATGAGTTGTAGGAAATGTCTTTCTCTTCAAAATGAGATTTAGATGGAATTTTTCTGATAATCCATGTGAAAGTTATGCCCTGGTCAATTTACAGTTGACTTTTCCAACTGTCCAAATAAGGAAACTTTTGCATCTTGATGATTTTTGAGCCAAGCTTTGAGAATCATGATCAAGCATTGATCAAATGATGTTTGTGGCTTCAAAATGAGATGTTGACCAAAAATTTGGACTTTTGACTGCCAAATGACCATTTTGCCCCTACAGTTGACTGTAGTGCAATTTAGGGTTTTGACTGTGCAATTTTGTGCTGAAAGTCTTCAAACTTGATATGAGGATGCTTGACCATATTTGTAGGCATGTGAGACTTGATTGGACCTTTGGAAACTTCATTTTCTTGATCAGAAGCACAACCCTAATTTTGACTGCTTAGGAGGCCTTTGCACTGTGCAACCCTTAGGGAATTTTGAAGCATGATTTGGCAAATCTTTGAAGAATATGGGAGGGAAAATTTTGGGGTACAACAGTTGCCCCTGTTCAATCTTCTTAGACCTGAGGATGCAGATTGGCTGACGTGCCTTTCGTAATCCGAAGGTGGAAGATGATTGAACACTAGAGTGCCCAGAAATTTGCGCTCACATAGTAGCAGTGATGATGGAATGGGCTTATAGATGCCATTTGGAGATTGATGGGGGATGATGGGCTTATAGATGCCATATGGATGTTGATCACGTAGGAGATTCCTTAGCGAGAACTTGCGTACCTGCAAAACAGAAAAGTGAGTACCTGACATGTTGCAGGAGTTGGTTTTCAGATGCTTGGTATAGATATGTCCTGACTGGTTACAGGAGCTGAGTCTGGAGCTTCACAAGATGAGGAATGAACCAGGGATGGTTACTACCTTAGCATGAATGGTAAGAGAACCTTGGGTGACTTTAACTTCAACAATGCTCGTTGAGAAAATCTTGGTGGGAATTACCATCTTCGCGGTATCGGGAAGAGAACCAAAGGAAATTATAATCTGAAAGGGAATTACATCTCACGCACCGTCGGGGAGAGGACCATAGGAAATTATAACCTGAAAGGGAATTACATCTCACGCACCGTCGGGGAGAGGACCATAGGAAATTATAACCTGAAAGGGAATTACATCTCACGCACCGTCGGGGAGAGGACCATAGGAAATTATAACCTGAAGGGGAATTACATCTCACGCACCGTCGGGGAGAGGACCATAGGAAATTATAACCTGAAAGGGAATTACATCTCACGCACCGTCGGGGAGAGGACCATAGGAAATTATAACCTGAAGGGGAATTACATCTCATGCACCGTCGGGGAGAGGACCATAGGAAATTATAACCTAAAAGGGAATTACATCTCACGCACCGTCGGGGAGAGGACCATAGGAAATTATAACCTAAAAGGGAATTACATCTCACGCACCGTCGGGGAGAGGACCATAGGAAATTATAACCTAAAAGGGAATTACATCTCACGCACCGTCGGGGAGAGGACCATAGGAAATTATAACCTAAAAGGGAATTACATCTCACGCACCGTCGGGGAGAGGACCATAGGAAATTATAAACTAAAAGGGAATTACATCTCACGCACCGTCGGGGAGAGGACCATAGGAAATTATAACCTAAAAGGGAATTACATCTCACGCACCGTCGGGGAGAGGACCATAAGAAATTATAACCTAAAAGGGAATTACATCTCACGCACCGTCGGGGAGAGAACCATAGGAAATTATAATCTTAAAGAAAAACCTAAAATGGACTTATCATCTCACGCACCGTCGGGGAGAGAACCAATAGGAAATTATAATCTTAAAGAAAAACCTAAAATGGACTTATCATCTCACGCACCGTCGGGGAGAGAACCAATAGGAAATTATAATCTTAAAGAAAAACCTAAAAACTTCTACTGAGTCTTCATCAGAAAAATCTGTTGGGAGTCGATTTAGCTGGACTAGAGAAGGCCTTGGACTGGATAAGAAATCTTTGGAGTCGATTAACTGAACCGGTCTAGGTCTTGAAATATGATTGAGAATTTAGCTGAATCTTTCCTGAAAGGTAAAGGTCAGTCATATGCAATGCATGATATGGATCAAGCAATGATGTTCTCAGCATAAATGAGATTTGTATGATATAATGCGTCTATGCATGCTATAATGATGTATGTGATGTTTTATGAATGTATGTTTTCATCTAGGAAAGTAGATCCTTGACGGGTGCCGGGAAGTCATATCCTGGGCTGATATTGAAGAATAAGTTTTTGCTTCCGCTGGGGATGATAGTTGCAAGAGTACCGGTAGGAGAAGATGACTCCGTTGAGGAATAAACTTGGCGAATGGAAGATTCTGCGGGGAGAAAAAATACTCTAGCGACCATGCTGGGAAGCAATACTCTGTGGGGGGTAGAGATGCTTTGCTGAGTTGTTGATAATAGCTTGCTGGGGATACCCTCGTTGTGCTGGAAGTGTTTAATAGACTTTGCTGGGGATAAGAAGACTTTGGCGAGGACGCTCTTTTCGTGGCTTTTGGCTGAGGATAACCCAGTTATATCCTGGTAGGGAAATAACTCTTTGAATAAAGCCGGGAGACGCGTTCGTGTTCTTCGGGGGATTAGCTTCCAGAATCTACTGGGGATAAGCTTGCTGCTTGGGGAGATGAATTCCAACTTTCTTGGGGAACTGGATTGGACTCTACTGGGGAAGTATTGAATTGTATTGGTTATGTTCTTCCACGGACCCTACCTTGATACCTTGGAGGACAGAAACAATCAGATTTCTTAGACCACCCGTTATTGCCCCTGCTTCTATGGGGGAGGCACCTGTGGGATGCTGATAATTGTTGAGGGTCAAACCTTCTTCAGGTAGGCAGGTGGTGGGATGACGGGACATAGTCGTACGCTTTGATCCCTAACTTTTGCCTGGACCGCCCTTTCGGGTTTTCAGTCCACCGGGATACCCATTTTTGCTCAAGCTGCCTTTTCAGGTTTTCGACTTGCCGGGTGTACAGATTTTTCATTTCATCCCTTATTTTTGCCCGAACCCTTTTGGTTCGCCGGGAAGCCCTTATTTTTGCCTAGCTATGTCAACCTAGCGGGTCTTTGATTTTGCGTAGTATTTTTCGGCTATGTCCATGTTCTCAGAATGTAGGGAGTTGCCCCTGTTTAGAAGTGTTTTTGTCATGCCACCGGAGGATGTTTAATCAGGCAAGATTCATTGTTGGAATGCCCCAAGTGATTCAGGCAGAGATTTGCCCCAAGCTATTTGGCCTTTTGAGAGATTCTCCGAATCTTGATTGGATTGCCCCAGATGACGGACCATGATCATGTCATGCCCCTTGATTGGAAGTACTTCTGTTCATTAGGCGTTCGTCGTGCGAATTTCTATGCTGTTCAAACAAAAAGTCATATGCAAACAAAGTTATGTTAAAAATGCAAAGCTTATGTCTGTCTTGAAGATTTTGAAAATGCATCCTTTTTCATAAAACAAGTGAATGTTTGTAAAACGTGATGTCAACTCCGTATTTACCGTAAGCCTTAAGGAGTCAGGATACCTTTCGTAACAGTATGCTTTCGAACTAACCCATGCTTCAGCTAGGACTTTTAAGGGTTATAACGTGGCCTGGTTCACGGTTTAAGAAACAAAGGATAAAGGCTCAAATTATTTGTACCCACCCGCTCTTCGTGATGTTCTCCAAACCTAAACACAGCTGATCGTGCGTTAGACCTTATTTGAGTTTTTGCTCTGATATACCAGTGATGGTTCGGATATTGATGATTTATTTTGAATGGGCAGTCATTTCCTTTTTTTTTTGTCGAGGGTTTGTAGGACCTCTTTCTTGTTTGATTTTTGTTATCCCTTTCTTTTTGCCTGAACTATTTCCTTTTTTTTGGAATTATAGTCAGCGGGATGCCCCAGTCTCGTAAGTCCCCTTTATAGGTTTTGACTTTTTGGGCTTTTCTTTTATGAATTTGATAATGACTGCCTGTCTTTATCGATTATTCGGAACCATCACTGTCTTTCTTCGTTTTGTAAGGACTTCTTTGGTGCCATTTGTTATGCACTTGGACCAACTGAGAGGCTACCCTGCCCCAGGTTATAATAAAGGGTTTTAAATTTCGAAAAGAAAAACTCCTACTTCTTTGGCTCAGAGGGGTTGACGAGGGATTATCATCCTTATAACTCCAGTGTTTAGGGATTGAAACAATGCCTGTACCTCATCAGCGGGGTTTGTTCAAAAGCATACTGTAATGATCGCGGTATCGTTTTCGTCATCCTCCCTCAAGAGGCTTAGAATTATTATTTAAGAGTTGATCATCAGAAAAAATATGAAAATAATTTGCATTTAGTGAATACGAATATATTGTTTCAGAACAGACATATGCGATGCATTAATGAAATAACAATGTTTAATAATGAGTAAATGTTTGAACAAAAGAAAATTGCAACTTGAACATTCGAATGGACAAAAGTTTTCTAGTCTCAGGATTTGTCACTCCAAATGGTGAACCTTGGAGGGATGGTAGAAAAATTCAGCCTGACCATCTTGTGTGAACTCCAATTCCCCTTCATCAATCAGGTCCTGGATCTTGTTTTTCAAGCTCCAACAATCATCTGTAGCATGCCCCGGGTTGTCGGAATGATAGGCGCAGCGAGCATTAGGATTGTATTTTGGTGACGTTGTATTTTGAAACTTCGGAGCCTCTTTTAGAGTTACCAGCTTGGTCTCCAGCAACTGTGGCAATATCTGGGATAAGGTCATGCTGAGCATAGTGAACTGCCTCCTCTCGCTCTTTTGTTGGTTGCGATGTTGAATTTGTGACACTGGAGCCATTTGGGGAGTTCTCTCCTTGCCTCTTTGTCTCAAAGATGGTCGAACGATGACTGGCTTTTTACCCTTAGACTTTTGCCCCAGTTGGTTACCCTGAAGCAGTTGGTTGACGAGAAACCAGAGCTCATATTGTCTTTGAGCTAGCCCTTGAATGGCAGTCACCTGCCCCAGCATCTGGACCTTCAATGCATCCACCTCAGCTTGTAGGTGTTTCAGCTTTTCATCCTCAGCACTATTCCTGACAAAGGTCTCCGTGAGAAGTATCCTTAGCTCTTCCTGCCCCTTGGATAGATTCAGGAGGATTTCCCTGAACCGAGTCTCTTGAGCAAGAAAGTCCTGGTTATCTTGTTGGGAAGCCATTGCTGAAATAAACAGCGAGAAGGGTAAGTGACCTGCAAAAAAGGACACCTGTAATGCAATGATATGCATGATATGTATGCAATGTTTTCAAGGATCTCGCGGGGTAAACAAGAAAACCGTTAGAGTTTGAATTCGGTGGCTTGATTGAAGGAACTTCCTGTTGTTGAGAGTCCTTCTTCAAGAGTCAAGGCTCACCATATCGAGTGGGTCATAGCCCCTGACAACTCTGGCTAGAGGAAAATAAATCCTCTTTACCCCTTGATGGATGTTTGATTTATCCCGACCTGCATCACAAACCCTTGAGATCCTTGAAATGGGTTAGGATGTATGCAATGGTATGATGTCATGATGCATGGGGTAATGTAAGTAACCCTGTTATGAGTCCCAATTAAGGACATAAACAAAACCTGCAAAAACTAGTCTGCAAGAAACTCAGTACATTCTGTTATAAGCCCTAATTAAGGACTATAAACAAAAACTGCAAGAAACTCAATACACTCCGTTATGAGTCCTAATTAAGGACTATAAACAAAACCTGCAAGAAACTTAGTAAGCCCTGTCATGAGTCCCAATTAAGGACTAAAACAAAACTTGCAAGCAGTTCATGTGTCAGACAACAAGCATGCAAGTAGTCAAGTACGAAGGCACACAAGTCACACAAGAGAAGCCCTTAGAGTTTAGGCCAGCATGAGGTCTGGGTAGTACCCTTTTGAAGTTGGTGGGCTCAACCTGTCCTATCAGAAGTAACCGGGTTCTAAGGGTCCCAATATCACTGGATTGCTTTCATTGTTCATCGTTTCGATTTAGCCACTGAACTGGCGACCGAAATATTCCAGGAAAGCAACCCTCAATTGAGTGTAGTATCGAGTATCAACCAACCTCGGACTGCACCAAAGTCAGTTATCTCACTACCCTAAAGAGGCCAAGATAGTTCAATTAAGGTTCCTAAGGTCTGTTGATGCTTCACGACACCACGCGGAGGCCCCGTACTCTCCTTGACTGAACTCAAGGGTTACCGGTACACACCAAAGTGCCACATCAACGTAGCAGACTGTTTCAACCATGTCGGTATACCCCGCACAGTTCCCTCACAGCCTTGTTGCTACTTTCTAAGAAGGTATCCCCCAGATCCGGGTTTAGGATCTATAGAACTCCCAAGCAACCCACAATTTAAAGCAGACAAGTCAATACAATTGAAAACACAGTTATGAACTAACCCTAAGGTACACCTCACTTTATAAAGTTTCCCCAGCAGAGTCGCCAGTTCTGTGATCGGTGGATCTGGAACTGACTGTTTAACGCTGGTTCGCGAAATGTCGCGGAAGCAAGAGTCGCCACCGTCTTTTATTTTCTCCAATTGGAAAGGACAAAAGCACAGAAAAATTCCTTAAAGAGATTGCTCTCGGTTCGGGAGGTAGGTTATAGAAAGGGAAGGTGTTAGCACCCTTTCTATCCATGGTTACAAATCCTCGAAAGTTACCTCAAACGAACAACTCAGGATACAAATCCTTCATATGACTCTCAAGCTCCCAAGTCACATTACCATCTGAAATTCTGGTGTATGCCAGTCTTCAGATGTTATACTCAATGTCTAAACATCTGATATGACATAATAAATACACTGCAAGGTAGATACCCAATTTTTATGATTCAGTACTGAAGAGTCACAGAAGCACAGTTTAACCAAGCTGTGCCAGATCTACTTTGAAGGTGCAGAGGATAGAACACCGATGTGCCTAGTTCTGTTCATCTGTTGCACATGATCAGCAGAGAGCAACCAGCCTTTGCAGTTCTATTTCTTCTGCACAGATATCAGCATGATGTCTTAACATGTTCTGAGACATCATCTGTTACAACATTACAGTTTTACCTTGATATATAACAGACAGAATTATAAAGTGTTGAAGGTAAAAACACAAATCAGTTGTTGACCCAGTTCGGTGAAACACACCTACTCTGGGGGCATACCAAGCCAGGAAGAAGATCCACTATCAGCAATATTAATTCAGGACTAAACTTCACAAGTTCCCATCCTTCACTTAATCATCTACCCAGTTCAACCTATACCTAGGAACTCCTAGATAGAAACCTACCAGTTTCCATTCCTATTGTCGCAACAACAGAAGTCTTACTCCTACTCAAGAAGCAGTGCCCTCCCACTTGGTTTCCTACATTACAATGAATATGAAGTAATGCAAAAATACTTAGACTTGCTTCACAGCTTCATCCAAGAACACTCAAACTCTTACCTACAGGTTTCGAGTTACATACATGGTAACCTTGCCACAGACCGACAGGTTTACCTAACAAAAACATCCCTAATGTTACATTCTGTGAGCCTCTAAACCCTAGGTTACAATCTGCTATTTATAACCTAATACCCAACTGGATTTGGCCCTTCAAAATTGTAGCAAGCTTTTCTCCTTGCTGTTACAACTCAGCAGCAAACTTCTCCTATAATCAAGGTCTTCAATCTTCTAGTTCCTAAAATATCTCCATATTTAGAGACAGTATTTTCTTCAAATATTATGATTGATTCTTGATTGATCTTCAGATTCTCCATAAGAAACGCCACATATTCTCAGAGTATTTAAGTACCAGGACTGTAACTGAATTATCAATTCTGTTGACGTGATGTCAAGTCAGATGTCATGACATTACATCTAACATGTTTTCCTAGATGTTGAACTTTTTCAACACAACAAATAACCTCTTTCATAATTTAGATCACTTAGAATAGTTAGGTTACAAGTCACAGCTGTTACAAACATTCAACATATAACATAGTTACTTAATCAGTACTTAATTTCAGGCGCGATGTCATATGCTGATGTTGTGACATCTTACATAACATGTTGGTCCAGATGTTGAACTTCTTCAACACCACATATTAAAACAACAGAGGGAATCTGGGTAAACTTGCTTTCTTATTTGTTTTACAAATGAAGCCAACTCTCCAGCCAGGGCACTTACAATCTCCCCCTTTGGCAAATTTTGGCTAAAACAAATAAGTGCAAGTTGTATTTTGGGACCAGGCCACAACACAGTTGAGATGTTACAACATCTTGTCCAACATCTTCTTTTGTAGAGGCTGATGTCCTTTGAGCAAACAACAAACCTCTATCCTTCAACTGTGAGCAACTCCAACCCATCGATGCCCCAAGAGGATTTCTTTTCTCAAGATTATTACTTGTGATCATGTAACTCAGATCACAAGTCACAACTATCCTCTTAACTCAGAACACAAGACACAAACAAAGTCACTTACTTAGGGATCATGTTGCTTTCACCTGAGTCTTGCTGGACATTGCCGTCTGTTGCTTTCACCTGAGTCTCGCCTGAGACTGCGTCCCTATCTTTCTCCCCCTTTTTGGCCAGAATTTGACAAAGACTGCCCATACAGATCCATACCCATGCACAATTTTCCCAGATGCTAACAAACTTCATATTGCTGAAACCCTCTGATGAAGAGAAGGAATAGAGAGAGTCTTCATAAATAATGCAACTTTGGCATAGATAGTAACGACCTTGGTACTTTACTCTGACAGTTTTAGTACCCTAGGACTGGTTTTACTGCAGGTACCTACCCTTGGGTTTGACCCTTTGACCATGTCAGGATGCCCTTTTAAAACAGACATTTGTCTTTTAGAACAGACTACTCCCTCGTCTTAGGATCCCCTTTCCAAGAAACATCGTTGGTATATTACACTCTGCATTAGTTATATAATACCTTTATTAGATGACAAGTTATCACCTAAACATTCCAGCTCACTAAACTGTTTCATAATGAGACACAACAGCTATGTTTTCTTAGCAGATGAAAACATGCTCAAATCCTATGTCGTCATACATTCTGCTATTTTCAGATTAGCAGCTTGAAGCCATTCCATTTTCTCAAAGAGGATGGTTACTCCCTCTGAGTCATACAACTGTACACACATGGATTTATTAGTAATAATCCATACTTCATCCAATTTTCCTCCTGTCTGTAGTTTTAGAGGAAATTAGGAACAATGTCATTACCAATGTGATGACATTCGGTCAGACATAGTCTTCTTCAGTTTTGAACACATCATTCCAATAGTTAATAAGGTGCCACACTTTATATCCTACGAGTTTGATGAAGACCTTTTGTACAAACCAATACTCCCCCTATTAGGGACAATCACTTCTCCTCATGGAAACAAGTAGGACACATTCAATACTCAGTTGGACCTTCAATGCAGCTTCTGATTAAAGTAAATAAGACCCCTTGATGAATGGAAAACATAAGACGCATCTTCATGTCTTCAAGAGCGCACCCTCTGTTCAACAATATTGTTTGAACGCATTCATACTGTGAATCAAACTTTCTCGATAATAATCAGCTGTCATATGTTGATTATCTTGATTCTCAGAATCCACTGCTGAGATAGACCAAATGCCACTGTTTGATTATCTCCTTCATGAATCAAATGCCACCTTCATGTTTATCAGACTTCTTCCAAAGATATTCTGATCTTCCAATTGAAATTTGAACTTCAGGTTACAAGTTATCACAAAAGGCTTAGATACACTGAGACAGGAACATGTAACAACTCCAAAGAGCTGCAAAGAGACGATCCTTTTGGAGGATCTAATCTTCAACTTCGTAGATCATCCTATCTTAAGTTGATGAGCCACTTCACCAAGCAAGAATCTGATGTTGAACCAAATGTCGCAGCATTATGTTATAACATCTAGTTGTTGAATTCAGCTCCAGACTGATCCAAGTGACCATCATCAAGATTATGATGTCTTCTTCTTCTTGTGGTTTTAAGTCTGAACATGTTTCCAGGAAACCTTTTCAAGGATCAAATGATTTTGCTGTCACCAAGGAGATAGCTCTAAGGTATCACTCTTCCTGTGATTCTTCACAGGGTCTAGAAGAAGGAATGTTCCCACATCTTTAAGAACATCAGTTATCTTGAACTCCAAGGATAATCAATTAAATACTTGTACTTGTCACAAATAGCAATTGATCATAAATCCTTCCCATTATCCAGTAAGATACTTTCACCATTTGAATACTTTGACATACTCTTCGTGTGTTAATATCTTCTTCTTGCAAGCTCTTTCTTTGAGAGACCAAAGAGTTGAGATATCTAGGTTGCCACCCTTGACTCAAGTAAATAGAATTTTCTCTGAACAAACTCTACTTACTTCAACCGACTTGAGACTCCTATCAGATCAGATTCATCATTAGGAATGAGAGAGATGAATCCTTCCTTGCAAATATGTCACACAACAACCAGAACCCATGTGACATAGGTCAACAACACCAGGCTGAACTAATGTGAGGAGGTTAACCAAATCTCCCCCTCAAGCTATCAGTCATGGAAGCTCCACACAAAATATCCATGCGTTGTGCACAAATGTCTCGACATGACATATGACATCCCTACCAGATTTACGTAACTCCAAGAGCTATACCTTAACCAAACTGAGTCTTCATATTCAAGACTCATGATCCCAATCTACTTCTATGAAGGAGCAATAGTGCTGCACCATCATTGGCTTTTATTAACCAGTGAGCTTGTCTTTCTTCACACCATAGTACTTCAGGGAACAATTGCTCAGCCCTGATCAATGTCATATCTCAACCAGCTTTACTTCTAGAGTTCTGACTCCTAAAGTAACCTTCGGGAGTACACAGACATAGTTGACTTTACCATTGTCAACTTTGCACACACAGATGTCTCCTCTTCCAGGTCAGGAGTAGGTTCCAAACAAAGGTATCCCTTTGTTTGACACCCAAAACATATGCTCTTCAACTAGTAGCTGCATCCTTGTTCCACCATCACATAGAACATCAGTTCAATCACCTTGGAACAAGGCCCTCCTTGAAATTCTTCAAGGTCTTCATATAACACTAATCCGTGATTATGTGATTCTTACCATCCTGAACGAAGAACGTCTTCATGAGTGGACTTGAGAGGACTCAAGTATCTGTGACATCTTCAATAGTTTATGTTGAATTCTTGAATACAAGGGCCTTCAATCCACAAGAGGGGAAACACATCAGAGCTTGAGTTTTGTCAGGTATTACACAGCGGAAGAACATAATACAACCCAATCTTTGCACACACACTCCACCAGACTAGCCTTCAAAAATTGACCAAGTTTGATTATGGTTCAAACCTAGCATGACTACTACACACAACTTCAGGCGTACACACATCCTAGGTTTGAAAATAAATCAAACCTAGAGCAGCTACCACACAACCAGGCCAAATGCCAATCACCAAAGATAGGTACACACAATTCCTGTCAAGAATAGTCCATCCTCCCACTTCAAGGGACCATTCAGGGAAATATCAAACCATTCCAGGTTACAATCTTCAGTACTAAAATTGACCTTGCAGATACCAGAAAGTATCACCCATGGATCTCATCCAGAAACAGAACAGGATGCCTGCTCTGATACCAATTGAAATTCTGGTGTATGCCAGTCTTCAGATGTTATACTCAATGTCTAAACATCTGATATGACATAATAAATACACTGCAAGGTAGATACCCAATTTTTATGATTCAGTACTGAAGAGTCACAGAAGCACAGTTTAACCAAGCTGTGCCAGATCTACTTTGAAGGTGCAGAGGATAGAACACCGATGTGCCTAGTTCTGTTCATCTGTTGCACATGATCAGCAGAGAGCAACCAGCCTTTGCAGTTCTATTTCTTCTGCACAGATATCAGCATGATGTCTTAACATGTTCTGAGACATCATCTGTTACAACATTACAGTTTTACCTTGATATATAACAGACATAATTATAAAGTGTTGAAGGTAAAAACACAAATCAGTTGTTGACCCAGTTCGGTGAAACACACCTACTCTGGGGGCATACCAAGCCAGGAAGAAGATCCACTATCAGCAATATTAATTCAGGACTAAACTTCACAAGTTCCCATCCTTCACTTAATCATCTACCCAGTGCAACCTATACCTAGGAACTCCTAGATAGAAACCTACCAGTTTCCATTCCTATTGTCGCAACAACAGAAGTCTTACTCCTACTCAAGAAGCAGTGCCCTCCCACTTGGTTTCCTACATTACAATGAATATGAAGTAATGCAAAAATACTTAGACTTGCTTCACAGCTTCATCCAAGAACACTCAAACTCTTACCTACAGGTTTCGAGTTACATACATGGTAACCTTGCCACAGACCGACAGGTTTACCTAACAAAAACATCCCTAATGTTACATTCTGTGAGCCTCTAAACCCTAGGTTATAATCTGCTATTTATAACCTAATACCCAACTGGATTTGGCCCTTCAAAATCGCAGCAAGCTTTTCTCCTTGCTGTTACAACTCAGCAGCAAACTTCTCCTATAATCAAGGTCTTCAATCTTCTAGTTCCTAAAATATCTCCATATTTAGAGACAGTATTTTCTTCAAATATTCTGATTGATTCTTGATTGATCTTCAGATTCTCTATAAGAAACGCCACATATTCTCAGAGTATTTAAGTACCAGGACTGTAACTGAATTATCAATTCTGTTGACGTGATGTCAAGTCAGATGTCATGACATTACATCTAACATGTTTTCCTAGATGTTGAACTTTTTCAACACAACAAATAACCTCTTTCATAATTTAGATCACTTAGAATAGTTAGGTTACAAGTCACAGCTGTTACAAACATTCAACATATAACATAGTTACTTAATCAGTACTTAATTTCAGGCGCGATGTCATATGCTGATGTTGTGACATCTTACATAACATGTTGGTCCAGATGTTGAACTTCTTCAACACCACATATTAAAACAACAGAGGGAATCTGGGTAAACTTGCTTTCTTATTTGTTTTACAAATGAAGCCAACTCTCCAGCCAGGGCACTTACACCATCTCCTAGTCATCCATAAACATCCTTCACCAAAGCGATCTCTTTACCTCAAATTTTCTTCACTTCTCTATCCTCTATCCGCATAGGTGATGTTTCAACGGTCAAATTATGTCTTACTTGCACATCATCTAATTGGACAATCATGAGACATATCTGCAATGTATCTCCTCAATTGAGACACATGGAACACATCATGAAGATTATCAAGTGATGGTGAAAAAGAAATCTAATATGCCACTTCACCTACTTTCTTGGAAATTTGATAAGGACCAATAAAACGCGGCGTCAACTTACACGAATTCAATGCTCTACCAACACTAGTTACTGGAGTAACCCTTATAAATACTTGATCATTGTGATACGGTGGGAGAACTGACTTGGGTTTTGCGTTTGTTTTCGCAAATGTTTCGGTTGAGCAAGAGTCGCCACCGACTTTTTATTTTATCCTAAGGAAAGGTTAAAAAGCACAGCAAAAACCTTTGATATGTTTTCTTGGGTTCGGGGAGTAGATTATAGAAAGGGAAGGTATTAGCACCCTTTCTATCCATGGTTATCCATGGGCTCTTAGTTACTTGCTTAGATCAACTTGCCTTGATTTTAAATTGTTTGAAATGGTGCTATCAATTATTTGAAATGGTGCTTTGTGTGTGGGTTTTGAAGATGTTTTGAAAAGAGGCCAATGTGGTGGCAACCTTTGCAATGATCCATGTTTGGATGTATACAAAGGTGTATGTCTTTTTAGAAGTTTTCAATGTTTTTGAAAGTTGTTTTGAAAGTGTTGTTTTGAAAGTGTTGTTTTGAAAAATAGGCAAGGGTTTTTGTTTTGCAAGTTGGCAAGTAACCAAGAGCTATCTACCCTAAATTTCTCAAAGATCTTTGCTATGTTTTAACCCTTTTAACAATTTTGTTCCACCATTGTATTTGGTGGACAATCTTGTGTTAGGATGTAAACGGGACGGGCGCGGGTCATCGTTTAGACCATGATTGCAATGGTGCCAAGTATCTTTGGGCAATTTTTCCTTTAAGGGACTTGATCATTTTTTAGGCAACTTTCGAAAGCGTCATCAAGGGACGATGATCATTTGATTGTTTTGTTTTTGCCAAAGATACCTAACATGCAATATGGCCCATTTATTGAAGGCAACAAGTGGAGTAACCCTAAGGGGTGCAAGTGTGATTGGTGTTGTCCATTTTCATGCTTATTTATCTTGAAATTAAGTCAAACTATTTTTTGGTTAATTTTGCATACAAAATCCTAATTCTATCATGGTATAATTAGAAAGCTTTTAAATGCGAAAAATAAAAGGTCCTAAGTTATTACAACACAATATATGGGATGGGGGGTACAAATGTTCAAATGGGGGATATTTAGCAAGAAATTTAAACCTAAACTATTACATCCAAATTAAAATTTTACAAGGTATTTAATTGTACAATAATTAAATAAAAATACAATAAATATGCAAGATGCAAAAAAAAGATTTTTATATGTATGTAAAAAGTGTTTTTCATGTGTCAAATAAACAAAAATAAAATTAATTAATTTTTGGTATTTTTTATGTGTTTAGGGTAAAACCCTAATTTTATAAATAAAAGATATTTATTATATAATATATGTAATATTTATTAATTATGTACAAAAAATAAATAAAAAAGGAAGTATATTGTAAAAAGTGATTTTTTAAGTTAAACATTAATAAAAGTAAAAAAAGGTATTATTTTTGTTTTTTTTTATCCTAAATATTCTAAATATATATATATATATATATATATATATATATATATATATATATATATATATATATATATTTATATTATGTATTAAATATATTAAATATATACAAAAAATAAAAATATTTAATATTTACAAAAAAAAGTATATTTTTTATAAAATGTTTTCAAAAGATAAAATAAAATAAAAATCAGAAAATAAAAGTGTTTGTATTATTTTTAGTATTTTAAATAAAAGGGTATATATATTATTTACTTACATATATAACTAAATGAAGCAAATAAATGCCTAAAAAAATACAAAATGAAGGTAAAAAATATTTTTTTTTATGTTTTTCATATTTTAACAAAAATAACAAATCAGAAACAAAAAGAAAAAGTCAAAAAATGATAAAAATAAACACAATGGGCCAAGGGGGTGTATGTGAAAAATGAAGGTTCCTTCTCAATCCCTACCATCCAGGCTTTCATATCGAAGTAACCCTACTACCTAGGTTCCTTCTCAAGCCCTACCATACAAGATTTCATATCGAAGTAACCCTACTACCCAGGTTCCTTCTCACAACCCTACTATCCAGGCTTTCATATCGAAGTAACCCTACGACCCAGGTTCCTTCTCACAACCCTACTATCCAGGTTCCTTCTCATAACCTTACTATCCGGGTTCTTCCTCTCTTATCCCCAGACAGTAGTTAACAACACTGTAAGACCGGGACCCGATCAAACACGATTGGTTTCACATTTCCCCAGTAAGTCGTGGTGCAACATATAGCCTGATCAGATACGCAGTTCACTTCCTCTTCCCTAACCAAAATCATTCTCAGGTAGAGTAACAGACAACTGAAGCTCCTAAAAAGACAGATACCAGCATTCCCCAGCGAAGTCCTCCTCAACAACAGGTATACGGGTTCTCGCAAAGGAATCTCTTATGCGATCAACTTCCAAATGGCATCTATAAGCCCATTCTCGATATTGCAGTTCAAGTATCACTTCATGCGAGTGAAAATTTCTAGGCACTCTAGTGTTCAATCATCTTCCACCTTCAGATCACGAAAGGCAGACGAGCCAATCTATATCCTCAGGTTTAAGAAGATTGAACAGGGGCAGCTGTTGTACCCCAAAATTTGCCCTCCCATATTTCTCAATACATGGCAAGTGAGGTCCTCAAATTGCTCAAGGAAGTCCAAGGGTTGACCAGACAAACTCTCTCCTAAGACAGTCTACCTCAAATTAGGGTTTCATTTTGCATCAAGATGCTTGAGTATAAAGGATAAAAAATTCTCACCATTATCCTAATATGTTCTCAAGATCACCCATGTCAAGTTTCAAGCCTTGCAGAAGAAGTTTGCTCAGTCAATTGCTCAAAAGCCTGAAAATTAACTGTGCTAGGTCAAAAGTCAACTGTGGCCCACATACAGTCAAACCTCAAGATTTTTGGTTAACATCCTCATTTTGAAGTATCATTCATCATTTTATCAAGGGTTGATCATGATTCATCAAGGATTTCTCACAATTCATCAAAACTCAAACGTTGCTAAATTAGGATTTTGAAGGAAAAGTCAACTTAACTTTGACCAAGCATAACTTCTTCATACTTTATCTGAAATGACCCATCCAAAGCTCATTTTGAAGAGAATGCAATTAATTACAATTAATATTCATCTACCAAGTTCAAAATATGCACTCACAAAAAGTTATGAATTTTGACATTATAGGTCATTTTGGAAAGTCAACAAAAACACCTTTTAGGTCAAAGCTTCATACATGAACATGGAAGACTCAATTGAGATGGGACCAAAAGGGTTGCTTATAGGACATCCTAAGATTTCTAAAAAAATCCAAGAACACCTCTCTAGGGTCAAAATTGAGAGAGTTATGCATTGGCCAAGTTGACCTTTTTTGCAAAATTGCCAAAAGTCAAATATGCTCAAATTTGCATTTTTTGCTAAATGGGTCCAACTTTTTATGCTTGCACTTCAATGATAACATAGTCCACGACCTATGGGACCATACTTGCTTTATTTATTTATTTATTTAATTTATTTTGATTTTTATTCACTTAAAATTCAAATAAAATCAAATAAATCTAAATAAATCTTATAATGTGTTTTAGGGATGATTTTTGCATTGAAAGAAGACCTTGTGTGCTGTCAATTGAGAATCAATTCGTGCAAGGCTAATTTGGGTGGAAAAAGATTGAATTGAAGCAAGTTTGGAAAGATATCATATGCCATGAAAGACCAAATCAAATATTCATAATGGGCAAGATTGAATTCGTTTTTGTTGACCTAACATGTTGTATTACATACAGAGGAGATCTAAGGCGTGAGAGGAGGTTGAGCAGTCGTGCAGAGCAAGAACAAATCTAAAAAATTTTAAGAAAAAGTGGTTATCCAATTTCTATCCTAGAGGCCAATTCCAGCCATTCTCACGATACCAACAGATTCCTGGACATCTCCAGAAGGAATTCCAACCAATTGCAAGCTTTCTCACGCCTGGAATCAAATGTACAGAAGTCACGGTTTGTTTAAAAAATTTGTTTTTGTTTTCATTGATTTACGCATCATTTGCACGTTTTGATTACATATTCTTGTTCCTTAATGAGTTTGCAAGCTAATCATTATATTCAATTGCGTTTTTTATGATTGTATGAAAAGCTGCCATGGCTAGGATTTCTTGTTTAGTTTTAGGGCTTTGTAATACAGGTAAAATTGGACGTTGATTCTGGTACCATGATACACATGAGGATGATACGAGTTGATTGGTACCAGCCATGGCCATTTATATTGCCTGTGGATAATTTTTGAAATACACAGGTTTTTAGCTACAACGCCATATCCGTAGGTAAAGGTATCTTGGGCTAAGATGATGGTTGGGAGGAAGAAGATGATGAGTGGCGCTCCCTGGTTGGGTACTTTGAATTTAGCGTGTTTTTTCATTAATCATTGTTTTCCATATATTATATTTTGTTTTTATTATATACACAAATAAGTCAGATAGCTCAATTGGCAAGCAGGGAGTGGAAGTATGCATAAGGACCCGGGTTCGATCCCCGGGTCCCAAACTTTGTTCATATTATTTTGTTTCAGGAATTCAAGTACACTGCAGCCTCCAGCGTCCACCATGTACCCTCAACATCTGGTCATCAAACGCATCCCTGGCCCAGATCAACGTGCCACTCTTGGAGGACCACCATACGCCTCCAGTCAACAACCACATTGAATCAGACAAAGTCAAACAAGCCTTGATCTTTTGGGCTCAGAATCTCAACAACACCCCCCATAATTGCTAATATAGGCCCATTATTCCTTCCTTTTTCTTTTAGTTTATTTAAATCTTTTAATATTTATTTTTATTTTCTTTAATTCACAAATTAATATTTTTCATGAAAAATCATAAAACTAATAATTCACAAAATTAGGATTAGTTTTTTTTAATTATTATTATCAAATTAATTTAATTTAGTTTAACTTAGGAAATTGTAATTTGTTTTCATAAATAAAATCAAAATAGAAATTAGGTTAAAACTTTTGATTTAGTTTTATTTTTCTCTTTTTCTCAAATAAATAAAAATACACAAAAATAGGTTTTAGAATAAATTAATTTATTTTTCTTAATTTAAAATTAATTAGACTTGGGATTTTCCTTTAATTTAACTATTTTATTATTTTCTTAAAATAACAAAACAAAAACATTTTTTAACTAATCGCAATTAGGTTTAGGCAAGGGTCAAAACCCTAGTTGCTCCGTATTCGATTCATCGCGCACATGTTAATTATTTTTACCAATATTTCTGTAAATGCTCATGGTTTGTAATAGTTTAATCTAGGAATTTTTTACTTATCGCTTTTTCCCGGGTTTTTGACTATGTAATTAATCCCCCTCCCCGAAGCCTTGTAATAACGTAGATTTACTTTCTCACATTTTAATTCCCACAAATATTTAACTGTTTAGATGTATGTTAATAGGATTGTATGACAAGAATGCATGACAAATTTAATACAGTTAGAAAATCCTAATGTGCAAAGACTAAATAATTGAAAACAGATCACTCGCACATATCACTCTTAGGGTATACTCTCACTTCGGTTGCCTTTGGTAAACAATCATTAAGTATAGGGTGTCTTAGTGGTTGCCCTCCAGTCTAAAAAGATCAAAATGTCCCATTGGAATGTTACCTCAGAAATGTTGCCTCGGAAATGTTGCCTCAAATATGGTCTTAAGACTCTAGGATTATTACTAAGGTGTCCTAACATTGCTTTAATGATCGTGCATCCCTTTCGAATTGACCCTTACAAACTCCAACGACGGTGCTACCTATTTCTCAATAGTAGGATAGCGCTGTCTAAAGGAAACGAGAATAGAAATGATCTTTTTTTAGTAGGTAGATGCTAGTAGGTACTTGCTCAAGTTAAACTTTTCACACTTACACTTTCAAAACAAATTTCAAAACAACTTCGTCACACCTTTGAGGACTGATACAAGGGTTATCACGAAGTTAAACTTTTCAAAACAAATCACATACACAAGCAATTTTAAAAAGATGAGAAAGTACCTAAGAGACCATGGAAAACCATGGATAGAAAGGGTGCTAACACCTTCCCTTTCTATAATCTACCCCCCGTACTCAGAAACATCTCGAAAAAGGATTTTTCTGTACTTTTTTCCTTTCTGATTGGATGAAATAAAAGCCGGTGGCGACTCTTGCTTACCGCGACATTTGCGAATATAAAACGCAAACTAGCATTTCAAACAGTCAGTTTTGCCACCATATCACACATGTTTTCGCGCTTAGTAGCCTCCACCGTGCTAAGCGGCCCCTGCTGAACACAGAAAAATATGTTTCCGACAGCATCATGTCCTCTACGTATTGGGGTCACAAAACCCACTCTAAACAATCCTATTTCATGAATTAAATACATATTAACCTATATCTAACATGTATCATTAATTAGAAACATTAAAACATGATTTCTAACACCAATTCATGAATCTCGAATCGTAACATGTTATACACTAGAAATTAAAGAATAAATTCCTAATTTTATCTTACTATCCATTACATAGCATCATACAATCCCATAATGATAAAAAAATTCAGACTCTTACCTTGATTGTAGAATCTTCTTAGGGTTTCTCCTTCTCTTTTCCTCTTTTCTTCTCTTTTCTCCTCTTCTCTTCTCTTCTCTTCTTTTGTTTTGTTTTATGACAACACTAATTCTAATCCCTCTTCTTACTACTTTATTTCATTAATAGGCCTAATTTACTTACTAATTCTATTGTGACATAAAGCCCATTCTCAATTAATTTCTATTCTTAGTCATAAACCCAATTATTTAAATAACACATGTATACAAATAATTAAATAATTACCATGACACATGATAATTAAATAAATAAACAACTAATAAAGTAGCTAATAAAAATCAGGATATTAAACCTCTCCCTCACTTAAAAAAATTTCATCCTCGAAAATTACCTCAAACGAACAACTCAGGATACAAATCCTTCATATGACTCTCAAGCTCCCAAGTCACATTACCATCTCCTAGTCATCCATAACTATCCTTCACCAAAGCGATGTCTTTACCTCAAAGTTTCTTCACTTCTCTATCCTCTATCCGCATAGGCGATGTTTCAACGGTCAAATTATCTCTTACTTGCACATCATCTAATTGGACAATCATGAGACATATCTGCAATGTATCTCCTCAATTGAGACACCTGGAAGACATCATGAAGATTATCAAGTGATGGTGAAAAAGAAATCCAATATGCCACTTCACCTACTTTCTTGGAAATTTGATAAGGACCAATAAAACGCGGCGTCAACTTACACGAATTTAATGCTCTACCAACACTAGTTACTGGAGTAACCCTTATAAATACTTGATCATTGTGATACGATGGGAGAACTGACTTGGGTTTTGCGTTTGTTTTCGCAAATGTTTCGGTTGAGCAAGAGTCGCCACCGACTTTTTATTTTATCCTAAGGAAAGGTTAAAAAGCACAACAAAAACCTTTGAGATGTTTTCTTGGGTTCGGGGAGTAGATTATAGAAAGGAAAGGTATTAGCACCCTTTCTATCCATGGTTATCCATGGGCTCTTAGTTACTTGCTTAGATCAACTTGCCTTGATTTTAAATTGTTTGAAATGGTGCTATCAATTATTTGAAATGGTGCTTTGTGTGTGGGTTTTGAAGATGTTTTGAAAAGAGGCCAATGTGGTGGCAACCTTTGCAATGATCCATGTTTGGATGTATACAAAGGTGTATGTCTTTTGAGAAGTTTTCAATGTTTTTGAAAGTTGTTTTGAAAGTGTTGTTTTGAAAGTGTTGTTTTGAAAAATAGGCAAGGGTTTTTGTTTTGCAAGTTGGCAAGTAACCAAGAGCTATCTACCCTAAATTTCTCAAAGATCTTTGCTATGTTTTAACCCTTTTAACAATTTTGTTCCACCATTGTATTTGGTGGACAATCTTGTATTAGGATGTAAACGGGACGGGCGCGGGTCATCGTTTAGACCATGATTGCAATGGTGCCAAGTATCTTTGGGAAATTTTTCCTTTAAGGGACTTGATCATTTTTTAGGCAACTTTCGAAAGCGTCATCAAGGGACGATGATCATTTGATTGTTTTGTTTTTGCCAAAGATACCTAACATGCAATATGGCCCATTTATTGAAGGCAACAAGTGGAGTAACCCTAAGGGGTGCAAGTGTGATTGGTGTTGTCTATTTTCATGCTTGTTTATCTTGAAATTAGGTCAAACTATTTTTTGGTTAATTTTGCATACAAAATCCTAATTCTATCATGGTATAATTAGAAAGCTTTTAAATGCGAAAAATAAAAGGTCCTAAGTTATTACAACACAATATATGGGATGGGGGGTACAAATGTTCAAATGGGGGATATTTAGCAAGAAATTTAAACCTAAACTATTACATCCAAATTAAAATTTTACAAGGTATTTAATTATACAATAATTAAATAAAAATACAATAAACATGCAAGATGCAAAAAAAAGATTTTTATATGTATGTAAAAAGTGTTTTTCATGTGTCAAATAAACAAAAATAAAATTAATTAATTTTTGGTATTTTTTATGTGTTTAGGGTAAAACCCTAATTTTATAAATAAAAGATATTTATTATATAATATATGCAATATTTATTAATTATGTACAAAAAATAAATAAAAAAGGAAGTATATTGTAAAAAGTGATTTTTTAAGTTAAACATTAATAAAAGTAAAAAAAGGTATTATTTTTGTTTTTTTTATCCTAAATATTCTAAATATATATATATATATATATATATATATATATATATATATATATATATATATATATATATATATATATATATATATATATATATATATATATATATATATATATATATATATATATATATATATATATATATATATATATATATATATATATATATATATATATATATATATATATATATATATATATATATATATATATATATATATATATATATATATATATATATTTATATTATGTATTAAATATATTAAATATATACAAAAAATAAAAATATTTAATATTTACAAAAAAAAGTATATTTTTTATAAAATGTTTTCAAAAGATAAAATAAAATAAAAATCAGAAAATAAAAGTGTTTGTATTATTTTTAGTATTTTAAATAAATGGGTATATATATTATTTACTTACATATATAACTAAATGAAGCAAATAAATGACTAAAAAAATACAAAATGAAGGTAAAAAATATTTTTTTATGTTTTTCATATTTTAACAAAAATAACAAATCAGAAACAAAAAGAAAAAGTCAAAAAATGATAAAAATAAACACAATGGGCCAAGGGGGTTTATGTGAAAAATGAAGGTTCCTTCTCAATCCCTACCATTCAGGCTTTCATATCGAAGTAACCCTACTACCCAGGTTCCTTCTCAAGCCCTACCATACAAGATTTCATATCGAAGTAACCCTACTACCCAGGTTCCTTCTCAAACCCTACTATCCAGGCTTTCATATCGAAGTAACCCTACGACCCAGGTTCCTTCTCACAACCCTACTATCCAGGTTCCTTCTTATAACCTTACTATCCGGGTTCTTCCTCTCTTATCCCCAGACAGTAGTTAACAACACTGTAAGACCGGGACCCGATCAAACACGATTGGTTTCACATTTCCCCAGTAAGTCGTGGTGCAACATATACCCTGATCAGATATGCAGTTCACTTCCTCTTCCCAAACCAAAATCATTCTCAGGTAGAGTAACGGACAACTGAAGCTCCTAAAAAGACAGATACCAGCATTCCCCAGCGAAGTCCTCCTCAACAACAGGTATACGGGTTCTCGCAAAGGAATCTCTTATGCGATCAACTTCCAAATGGCATCTATAAGCCCATTCGCGATATTGTAGTTCAAGTATCACTTCATGCGAGTGAAAATTTCGAGGCACTCTAGTGTTCAATCATCTTCCACCTTCAGATCACGAAAGGCAGACGAGCCAATCTATATCCTCAGGTTTAAGAAGATTGAACAGGGGCCGCTGTTGTACCCCAAAATTTTCCCTCCCATATTTCTCAATACATGGCAAGTGAGGTCCTCAAATTGCTCAAGGAAGTCCAAGGGTTGACCAGACAAACTCTCTCCTCAGACAGTCTACCTCAAATTAGGGTTTCATTTTGCATCAATATGCTTGAGTACAAAGGATACCAAATTCTCACTATTATCCTAATATGTTCTCAAGATCACCCATGTCAAGTTTCAAGCCTTACAGAAGAAGTTTGCTCAGTCAATTGCTCAAAAGCCTGAAAATTAACTGTGCTAGGTCAAAAGTCAACTGTGGCCCACATACAGTCAAACCTCAAGATTTTTGGTTAACATCCTCATTTTGAAGTATCATTCATCATTTTATCAAGGGTTGATCATGATTCATCAAGGATTTCTCACAATTCATCAAAACTCAAACGTTGCTAAATTAGGATTTTGCAGGAAAAGTCAACTTAACTTTGACCAAGCATAACTTCTTCATACTTTATCTGAAATGACCCATCCAAAGCTCATTTTGAAGAGAATGCAATTAATTACAATTAATATTCATCTCCCAAGTTCAAAATATGCACTCACAAAAAGTTATGAATTTTGACATTATAGGTCATTTTGGAAAGTCAACAAAAACACCTTTTAGGTCAAAGCTTCATACATGAACATGGAAGACTCAATTGAGATGGGACCAAAAGGGTTGCTTATAGGACATCCTAAGCTTTCTAAAAAAATCCAAGAACACCTCTCTAGGGTCAAAATTGAGAGAGTTATGCATTGGCCAAGTTGACCTTTTTTGCAAAATTGCCAAAAGTCAAATATGCTCAAATTTGCATTTTTTGCTAAATGGGTCCAACTTTTTATGCTTGCACTTCAATGATAACATAGTCCACGACCTATGGGACCATCCTTGCTTTATTATTTATTTATTTAATTTATTTTTATTTTTATTCACTTAAAATTCAAATAAAATCAAATAAATCTAAATAAATCTTATAATGTGTTTTAGGGATGATTTTTGCATTGAAAGAAGATCTTGTGTGCTGTCAATTGAGAATCAATTCGTGCAAGGCTAATTTGGATGGAAAAAGATTGAATTGAAGCAAGTTTGGAAAGATATCATATGCCATGAAAGACCAAATCAAATCTTCATAATGGGCAAGATTGAATTCGTTTTTGTTGACCTAACATGTTGTATTACATACAGAGGAGATCTAAGGCGTGAGAGGAGGTTGAGCAGTCGTGCAGAGCAAGAACAAATCTAAAAAAATTTAAGAAAAAGTGGTTATCCAATTTCCACCCTAGAGGCCAATTCGAGCCATTCTCACGATACCAACAGATTCCTGGACATCTCCAGAAGGAATTCCAACCAATTGCAAGCTTTCTCACGCCTGGAATCAAATGTACAGAAGTCACGGTTTGTTTAAAAAATTTGTTTTTGTTTTCATTGATTTACGCATCATTTGCACGTTTTGATTACATATTCTTGTTCCTTAATGAGTTTGCAAGCTAATCATTATATTCAATTGCGTTTTTGATGATTGTATGAAAAGCTGCCATGGCTAGGATTTCTTGTTTAGTTTTAGGGCTTTGTAATACAGGTAAAATTGGACGTTGATTCTGGTACCATGATACACATGAGGATGATACGAGTTGATTGGTACCAGCCATGGCCATTTATATTGCCTGTGGATAATTTTTGAAATACACAGGTTTTTAGCTACAACGCCATATCCGTAGGTAAAGGTATCTTGGGCTAAGATGATGGTTGGGAGGAAGAAGATGATGAGTGGCGCTCCCTGGTTGGGTACTTTGAATTTAGCGTGTTTTTTCATTAATCATTGTTTTCCATATATTATATTTTGTTTTTATTATATACACAAATAAGTCAGATAGCTCAATTGGCAAGCAGGGAGTGGAAGTATGCATAAGGACCCGGGTTCGATCCCCAGGTCCCAAACTTTGTTCATATTATTTTGTTTCAGGAATTCAAGTACACTGCAGCCTCCAGCGTCCACCATGTACCCTCAACATCTGGTCATCAAACGCATCCCTGGCCCAGATCAACGTGCCACTCTTGGAGGACCACCATACGCCTCCAGTCAACAACCACATTGAATCAGACAAAGTCAAACAAGCCTTGATCTTTTGGGCTCAGAATCTCAACAACACCCCCCATAATTGCTAATATAGGCCCATTATTCCTTCCTTTTTCTTTTAGTTTATTTAAATCTTTTAATATTTATTTTTATTTTCTTTAATTCACAAATTAATATTTTTCATGAAAAATCATAAAACTAATAACTCACAAAATTAGGATTAGTTTTTTTTAATTATTATTATCAAATTAATTTAATTTAGTTTAACTTAGGAAATTGTAATTTGTTTTCATAAATAAAATCAAAATAGAAATTAGGTTAAAACTTTTGATTTAGTTTTATTTTTCTCTTTTTCTCAAATAAATAAAAATACACAAAAATAGGTTTTAGAATAAATTAATTTATTTTTCTTAATTTAAAATTAATTAGACTTGGGATTTTCCTTTAATTTAACTATTTTATTATTTTCTTAAAATAACAAAACAAAAACATTTTTTAACTAATCGCAATTAGGTTTAGGCAAGGGTCAAAACCCTAGTTGCTCCGTATTCGATTCATCGCGCACATGTTAATTATTTTTACCAATATTTCTGTAAATGCTCATGGTTTGTAATAGTTTAATCTAGGACTTTCTTACTTATCACTTTTTCCCGGGTTTTTGGCTATGTAATTAATCCCCCTCCCCGAAGCCTTGTAATAACGTAGATTTACTTTCTCACATTTTAATTCCCACAAATATTTAACTGTTTAGATGTATGTTAATAGGATTGTATGACAAGAATGCATGTCAAATTTAATACAGTTAGAAAATGCTAATGTGCAAAGACTAAATAATTGAAAACAGATCACTCACACATATCACTCTTAGGGTATACTCTCACTTCGGTTGCCTTTGGTAAACAATCATTAAGTATAGGGTGTTTTAGTGGTTGCCCTCCAGTCTAAAAAGATCAAAATGTCCCATTGGAATGTTACCTCTGAAATGTTGCCTCGGAAATGTTGCCTCAAATATGGTCTTAAGACTCTAGGATTATTACTAAGGTGTCCTAACATTGCTTTAATGATCGTGCATCCCTTTCGAATTGACCCTTACAAACTCCAACGACGGTGCTACCTATTTCTCAATAGTAGGATAGCGCTGTCTAAAGGAAACGAGAATAGAAATGATCTTTTTTTTGAGTAGGTAGATGCTAGTAGGTACTTGCTCAAGTTAAACTTTTCACACTTACACTTTCAAAACAAATTTCAAAACAACTTTGTCACACCTTTGAGGACTGATACAAGGGTTATCACGAAGTTAAACTTTTCAAAACAAATCACATACACAAGCAATTTTAAAAAGATGAGAAAGTACCTAAGAGACCATGGAAAACCATGGATAGAAAGGGTGCTAACACCTTCCCTTTCTATAATCTACCCCCCGTACTCAGAAACATCTCGAAAAAGGATTTTTCTGTACTTTTTTCCTTTCTGATTGGATGAAATAAAAGCCGGTGGCGACTCTTGCTTACCGCGACATTTGCGAATATAAAAAGCAAACCAGCATTTCAAACAGTCAGTTTTGCCACCATATCACACATGTTTTCGCGCTTAGTAGCCTCCACCGTGCTAAGCGGCCCCTGCTGAACACAGAAAAATATGTTTCCAACAGCATCATGTCCTCTACGTATTGGGGTCACAAAACCCACTCTAAACAATCCTATTCCATGAATTAAATACATATTAACCTATATCTAACATGTATCATTAATTAGAAACATTAAAACATGATTTCTAACACCAATTCATGAATCTCGAATCGTAACATGTTATAAACTAGAAATTAAAGAATATATTCCTAATTTTATCTTACTATCCATTACATAGCATCATACAATCCCATAATGATAAAAAAATTCAGACTCTTACCTTGATTATAGAATCTTCTTAGGGTTTCTCCTTCTCTTTTCCTCTTTTCTTCTCTTTTCTCCTCTTCTCTTCTCTTCTCTTCTTTTGTTTTGTTTTATGACAACACTAATTCTAATCCCTCTTCTTACTACTTTATTTCATTAATAGGCCTAATTTACTTACTAATTCTATTGTGACATAAAACCCATTCTCAATTAATTTCTATTCTTAGTCATAAACCCAATTATTTAAATAACACATGTATACAAATAATTAAATAATTACCATGACACATAATAATTAAATAAATAAACAACTAATAAAGTAGCTAATAAAAATCAGGATATTACAACTCTCCCTCACTTAAAAAAATTTCATCCTCGAAAATTACCTCAAACGAACAACTCAGGATACAAATCCTTCATATGACTCTCAAGCTCCCAAGTCACATTACCATCTCCTAGTCATCCATAAACATCCTTCACCAAAGCGATCTCTTTACCTCAAAGTTTCTTCACTTCTCTATCCTCTATCCGCATAGGCGATGTTTCAACGGTCAAATTATCTCTTACTTGCACATCATCTAATTGGACAATCATGAGACATATCTGCAATGTATCTCCTCAATTGAGACACATGGAACACATCATGAAGATTATCAAGTGATGGTGAAAAAGAAATCCAATATGCCACTTCACCTACTTTCTTGGAAATTTGATAAGGACCAATAAAACGCGGCGTCAACTTACACGACTTCAATGCTCTACCAACACTAGTTACTGGAGTAACCCTTATAAATACTTGATCATTGTGATACGGTGGGAGAACTGACTTGGGTTTTGAGTTTGTTTTCGCAAATGTTTCGGTTGAGCAAGAGTCGCCACCGACTTTTTATTTTATCCTAAGGAAAGGTTAAAAAGCACAACAAAAACCTTTGAGATGTTTTCTTGGGTTCGGGGAGTAGATTATAGAAAGGGAAGGTATTAGCACCCTTTCTATCCATGGTTATCCATGGGCTCTTAGTTACTTGCTTAGATCAACTTGCCTTGATTTTAAATTGTTTGAAATGGTGCTATCAATTGTTTGAAATGGTGCTTTGTGTGTGGGTTTTGAAGATGTTTTGAAAAGAGGCCAATGTGGTGGCAACCTTTGCAATGATCCATGTTTGGATGTATACAAAGGTGTATGTCTTTTGAGAAGTTTTCAATGTTTTTGAAAGTTGTTTTGAAAGTGTTGTTTTGAAAGTGTTGTTTTGAAAAATAGGCAAGGGTTTTTGTTTTGCAAGTTGGCAAGTAACCAAGAGCTATCTACCCTAAATTTCTCAAAGATCTTTGCTATGTTTTAACCCTTTTAACAATTTTGTTCCACCATTGTATTTGGTGGACAATCTTGTGTTAGGATGTAAACGGGACGGGCGCGGGTCATCGTTTAGACCATGATTGCAATGGTGCCAAGTATCTTTGGGCAATTTTTCCTTTAAGGGACTTGATCATTTTTTAGGCAACTTTCGAAAGCGTCATCAAGGGACGATGATCATTTGATTGTTTTGTTTTTGCCAAAGATACCTAACATGCAATATGGCCCATTTATTGAAGGCAACAAGTGGAGTAACCCTAAGGGGTGAAAGTGTGATTGGTGTTGTCTATTTTCATGCTTGTTTATCTTGAAATTAGGTCAAACTATTTTTTGGTTAATTTTGCATACAAAATCCTAATTCTATCATGGTATAATTAGAAAGCTTTTAAATGCGAAAAATAAAAGGTCCAAAGTTATTACAACACAATATATGGGATGGGGGGTACAAATGTTCAAATGGGGGATATTTAGCAAGAAATTTAAACCTAAACTATTACATCCAAATTGAAATTTTACAAGGTATTTAATTGTACAATAATTAAATAAAAATACAATAAATATGCAAGATGGAAAAAAAAGATTTTTATATGTATGTAAAAAGTGTTTTTCATGTGTCAAATAAACAAAAATAAAATTAATTAATTTTTGGTATTTTTTATGTATTTAGGGTAAAACCCTAATTTTATAAATAAAAGATATTTATTATATAATATATGCAATATTTATTAATTATGTACAAAAAATAAATAAAAAAGGAAGTATATTGTAAAAAGTGATTTTTTAAGTTAAACATTAATAAAAGTAAAAAAGGTATTATTTTTGTATTTTTTTTATCCTAAATATTCTAAATATATATATATATATATATATATATATATATATATATATATATATATATATATATATATATATATATATATATATATATATATATATATATATATATATATATATATATATATATATATATATTTATATTATGTATTAAATATATTAAATATATACAAAAAATAAAAATATTTAATATTTACAAAAAAAAGTATATTTTTTATAAAATGTTTTCAAAAGATAAAATAAAATAAAAATCAGAAAATAAAAGTGTTTGTATTATTTTTAGTATTTTAAATAAAAGGGTATATATATTATTTACTTACATATATAACTAAATGCCTAAAAAAATACAAAATGAAGGTAAAAAATATTTTTTAATGTTTTTCATATTTTAACAAAAATAACAAATCAGAAACAAAAAGAAAAAGTCAAAAAATGATAAAAATAAACACAATGGGCCAAGGGGGTGTATGTGAAAAATGAAGGTGCAAACAGAAAAAACACATTAGGCCCAGCCCAAGGCAAGCTTCTTCAACCTCCAGCCACTTCTGTTTCAAAAAACGCGCGTTTCCTTGCTTGATTCAAATATCCTGATTCTTTGATTTTCAAGCAAAACTCATAACACCAAAAATATAGAGCATTAAATCACGAATTCATACATATAAAGAACATGATCTAACTCTCAGAAATGAGAGAGAATTTCTTCTCCCCTAATTCCTGACCTACATTTTATTCAACATTCAGGTCCCAAATTCTCTCAGTACACTCAACATAAATGAAAAGTAATGATATGGGTGGATTCAAGGCCATGAGTAGGACATAACTTCTTCACAAACCTAAGCCTAAATATGCTTGGATAGAGAGATAGAAGTTCAAACTTTTACCTGTTCAACTTGAATCGTGTGCAGCAATGGTGGCACTTTCAATGGAGTTTGAGGACTTGTACAGCTTGCTTGAAGTTCAGGGATGCTATTCCAATGCTTGGTATGCTTTGAATCTTGCTGAATCACTCCATGGAAGTCCACCTGCAAGAGAGAAAGATGAAAATGGCCAATTGTGCTATGGCTGTTACAGTCTGTATCTAAGGTTGGGAATAGCTTGGATGGATGTTAGTGAAGGTGTTTGGGGAGGTTTCAGCTAAAACGCACGATAGGAATGGACTGGCCAAGTCAATCTGCAACAGGGACTCTGTTTTGCAGAAAAATGGTGTTTCTGTGGATGAGGGAGTTTCAGGGATGGCTTGGTCGTGTTTCAGGTTGGTTAGGGAGTATGGAAAGTGTGGAGAAAGTTTATTTTAGTTCTTGCTTGCAGGAAGTGAATGTTGGATCAGTTTTGCCAAGTTTCTTCTCACTTAAGCAACAAAATGTCAAGTTGATCTTTAGGCTTATGCAGGCCCCTCAAGTATGCTGCCTCAATCTCTCTTGATCAGTGTGTTATGTCCAAGAATCCTGTGTCCAAAGATATGGCTTTGTACTTCTTGATTCACAAACTTGACATAAAGCCATATTTTACAAAAATGGATAAAGTGCTTTTTCCAATTAAGGCTTAATTCTTCATGTAATGTCCAAATGCACAAAATAATGCTAACACACAATGGATTGGCATTTAATTATTGAGTGCAAATGGGATTAGAGGCCTGTAACTAGCTTATGCATGCTGATTTGAAAAATTGCACAAGTTATGAACATGTAAATTGGCCATGAACAAAGTGAGTTTTTCCCATATTGCCAAATTCGATTCTCTCTAACCATAAGGTTGTTTGATGAGTTCTTGGACATTTTGGAAAGCTTGGAATGTGTACTACAATACATATTTGTAATGCAAATTGAAATTACAAGTGGAAGCATGTGAAAAGTGGCCATGAAGTTAGGCAAAAATCCTGCCTAAAATAGGTCAAAATTTCTCTAAGTTAAGAATGGTTTTGCACCCTTAATCCAAAAATTGTAACTTGAGCTACAAGCTTCTTTTGAGGAAACTTTGTGAATCAAAGTTGTAGATTTGGCAATGGACTACAACTTTCATGTTTTGACTTTTGCTTGAATCCACATGCATCTTGATGAGAAAGTGGGACAAAGTTAGGAAAAAATTAGGGCTTTTCATATCTTAGAAAAATTCTAAGTTATGAAAATTCTTCATTTCAAACCCTAATTTGTGATTTTTGATTTCTTGATGAACAAGTTTCACAATTTGGCATGTTTTGATGAAAAATGAATCTTGACACTTGATTTTGACCAAAAAGTCAAAGTTTGACTTTTCAGTATACAGTCAAAAATTGATCAATTGACTGGGAAATTCATCTGTCAATCTTGTGCATTTGGGATCTTTTGAATTTGTTGAACATGTCAAGACAATTCCATTGGGTCCTTGAGTCCATATATGAGCTTGGTTTGCCATTGGTTAGGTCAAACAGTCAAAATTGCCTTTGTGCAGTCAAAACCCTAAAAATGACCATTTTGCCCTTTTGGTGATCTGATCAAATTTCTTGTGGAATTGTGATCCAAACTTGACCAAATGGTTTATATGAGTTCAATATGTTGATGTGGGTCAAAAATCATGAGGTTTGGCTGTCAATTGACCACAGTTGACTTTTTCCCCAATACAGTTGATTTCTAGGTCAACTGTCCAATTGACTGGGCAAAGTTTGGAACCAAGACTTGAAACTTGGTATGGATAAACTTGGGAGTCCAACATGAAGCATGAAAGTCATCTTAGGCATTTTAGGTCAAAACATCTTTGTGCAAATACAAACCCTAATTTGGGTCAACAGTGCAAGGAGGAGTCTTGAGCAGAGCAAACCCTAACTTGATCTTGAGCTCCAAAGGTCTTGTGGTGAGAAAATGTTGAGGAAATGGGAGGGCAAATTTTGGGGTACAACAATCATCCTTCTCAAACTCAAGTGCTTTCTTCTCCTTATCACGATAACTCTTGTGACGACTCTGAGAAATTCTCATCTTTTCTTGAATCATCTTAATCTTATTTGTAGTCTGTTTCTCAGGTCCAACCACAAAATCTCACCAGATTCATACCAACACAAAGGTGTCTTACATCTTCGTCCATACAAAGCCTCAAACGGTGTCATTCCAATACTTTAATGGAAACTGTTGTTATAAGTAAACTCAATCAAAGGCAAGTAACTATCCCAAGCACCTCATAGCTCCAAAACACAAGCTCTCAAAAGATCCTCAAGGGACTGAATCTTTCTCGCAGTCGGACCATCTATTTGCGGATGATTCGTCGAACCCAAACGCAACTTCGTACCAAAAGAAATTTGAAAACCTTCCCAAAAATTCGAAGTAAACCTCATATCTCTATTAGAAACAATACTCGGTGGAACACCATGCAAAATTACAAGCTTCTCAATATACAAATTAGCAAACCTTTCCATCGGATAATTCATCCTATTCGTAACAAAGTGAGCAGATTTAGTCAATATATCCACAATAAACCAAACAGAATCACAATTACTAAGAGTCCTCGAAAAACCCGAAACAAAATCAATAGAAATGCTATCCAACTTCCACTCAGGAATGGATAACGATTGCAACAACCCGGAAGATTTCTGATGTTCAATCTTAGACTTCTGACAGATCAAACAAGAATACAGAAACTCTGCAATATCTTTCTTCATACCAGACCACCAAAATAATTTCCTCATATCTTGATATATCTTAGTAGCTCCAGGATGAATACTCAATTCACTATGATGTCCTTCATCAAGAATCCTCTTCTTTAAATCTCCCACATCTGGAACACAAACTCTATCATGACACCTCATGATGCTATTCTAATCAATCTATAAATCACCACCTCGACCTTGATTGATCAACGTCAATTGATCAACTAAACTCAAATCAAATTTCTGACCTTCTCGAATCTCATCAAGAATACCACTAGTAAGCTTCAACATACCAAGATTAACACCAGAAGAAGTCTCTTCACAAACTAAAGTCGAATCTCAAAATTGCGCAAGTAAATCCAACTTTCGCACCATCAACATCGACATATGCAAAGACTTCCTACTCAAAGCATCAACTACAACATTCAGATTACTCAGACGTTAGTTAAAACCAAATTCATAGTCTTTCAAAAATTCCAACCATCTTCTTTGCCTCATATTCAACTCTTTCTGATCAAACAGATACATCAAACTCTTGTGATCACTAAATACATCAAACCTGCAACCAACTTTAAATCATGCGTCGGATAATTCCCCTCATGAAATTTAGGTTTCCTCGAAGTATAAGCTACCACTTGTCGATTCTGCATCAACACACCTCCTAAACCCATCAATGAAGCATCACAATACACCACAAATGATTATGTCGGATTAGGCAAAATCAAAATAGGAGTGGTTGTCAACCTTCTCTTAAGCTCTTGAAAATTAGCTTCACATTATGCATTCCAAATAAAATCTTGACGCATCCTAGTCAATTGCGTCAAAGGTAACGGCAACTTAGAAAAACCTTCAATAAACTTCCAATAATAACCAGTCAAACCAAGAAAACTTCTAATCTCAAAAATAGATTTCGGAGCTTCCCATTGAGATACAACCTCAATCTTTGTCGGATCAACGAAAATACCACCAATCGAAATCACATGTCCAAGGAAAATCACTTCCTTCAACCAAAACTCACACTTAGAAAGCTTTGCATACAACTGCTTTTCGTTCAACACAGATAATACAATCTTCAAATGCTCAGAGTGATCCTCTTCACTCTTAGAATAGATCAAAATATCATAAATGAACACAATAACAAATTGATCCAAATACTCATGAAAAATCATGTTCATATATTCTATAAATACACCAGGTGATTTGGTCACACCGTACAACGTTACAGAATACTCATAATGACCATACCTCATTCTAAAAGCAGTCTTCTGAATTATTCAACCTTCACACGAATCTAATGATACCTGTTCTGGACTGGGCCCGACAGGCCCAAAAGCATTGCAAAGGCCCAGTCCAAATGGACTTACAAGGGCCACGCCGACCAAAGAGTGAGACCGTGCCCGACGCGCAGTCGCTGGCTCGACGATACGCCTCCAGCTCGACATGAGGTGGTCCAGCACCACAATCTGAGGTCCAGCTCGACGTTACCTCGAGCACCCCAGCTAGGGCAGACTCAGTCCACTGTTCCCCAACGATACTCCGAAAAGACCGCGTCTCCGTCCGCCCGCACTTCACGCAGAACATCCAGGAAGGGGACCACGTGCGGGTCCCTACTACGCACGTAGAACCTGGCAGTTCCTCCATTGGGCCAAACCTGCCCGGCCTAATGAAGGAACCTTGGCCCAGCGCTGGGGGCTATAAATACCCTCTGCTTCCAGAGGGTCAGGTATTCATCATTCTAACCTTACACTTGCTATTATCTGCTCGTACTCCTACTTACTTCAGCATCAGAGTGCCTTGCAGGTACCCCCCCCACCTCGTTCAAAAAGCTTTCTGCTCGGAGCCAGCCGTGACGGTCCATTTCTGATCAGGTCAGATCAGTGGCGCCGTCTGTGGGAAACTAGCTTCCCCGTCTAACGAACAATTCTAAAGACCAAAGCCCAATTCAACTACCTGTCATGGCTGATCCAGCTCGCGACGAGCAGCCCGTCCGTGTCGCTGACACTAATAACGGTACCGCGGACAAGAATGGACACCTCGATAACCCCGGTGATCCCGGCCTCAGTACCATCCCTGTGACAACCGCCCCTGGACCTTCCTCCTACAGGGACGGGGCTACTGCATCATCCTCTTCGACCCCTCCAGCACTCGAAGACGACCCGGTAGCTCTCGCTCATTACAGAGCTGCCCGGTTCTATGAAGTCCCAGTTCCCACTGGGGCAGATGCCACGACTCAGGCACTGTTCGCGGCCATTAATCAGACGAACTATCTCATCTTCGCCCAAGGAGAAAGATTAAGGGCACTTGAAGATGATCGACGACCCCCGAGGAGGCATCGGAGGCCACACTCTCCACCTCCTCGGGTCACAGAAGTTCGACACCCTTCTCCCCCGCGGAGACACTACAGGGAGAACTCCAGGAGCCCCTCTCCCCGGCCAAAGCAGAGGCGGCCCTACTATGAGAGGCAGCCCGCCGTCACTGCCGGAGAACCCAGTCGCGACCCATCAAGGCACGACAAGAGGCACGCCGCGGACGGGCGTGTGACCTTCAACCACCGAGCATCACGCTCGAGGGAAACTCAGCACGATCACCGTGCCAGACATAACTACAGGACCCCTTCTCTTTCTCTGGAGAGGAGCGACGAGGACGACCCCCGCGGTCCCCTGTCGCAGGCCATCATGGATGCACCCATCCCCCCGGGCATGGAGAAGCCCCCGCACCTGAAGGATTATGACGGAGTAGCGGACCCGGTCGACCACATTGATGGGTTCGAAGCCATGCTCCACTATCATAATGTCGGGGGGCCCATCAAGTGCCGTCTTTTCCCCACGACTCTCAGGAAGGCGGCCATGGACTGGTATAAAGGACTCACCCCGGGCTCAATTACGTCGTGGCGGAACCTGAAGAACCAGTTCATCAGTTCCTTCACAGCTTCTCGGCGCCATCCGAAGACCGAGGCGGCCCTCGAGGCCATCATCCAAAGACAGGATGAAACCTTGAGGGAATTCATCAACCGCTTCAATCGGGAAGCAATACAGGTCCCCTGCGCGGACCATATGAAAAGATACTTGCTGGAGAGGGGTCTCCTCCCCGGCACAGAATTCAGAAAGGCTGTGGGTATTGAGCCGCCTCCAACTTTTGATGCCCTCCTCGACAAGGCCCGAGCATACATGGACTACGAGGAGAGGGAAGCTGCCAACAGGGCCCGAGACTCCAGGGCTCGCGCTCCCAACAACAGCAGCAGCTCACGACAAAAGCCTCCTCCCCGACGTACCGGGGAGAAAAGGAAAGAAGATCGACCCCGGGAAGTCCGGGAACAAAGGGGCCCCTCGGGCCGTTTCACCGAGTACACTCCGCTCACGGCTTCCCGCGAGCGTATTTTGGCGGAATGTGCCAGTACAGATTTCAGAGACGGTGGCGTCAAGCGTCCCCGACCTGCTCCCGCCAAGCCAGGGGCAGATAAAAATAAATACTGTCAATACCATAGGAGTCATGGTCATTTGACAGAGGACTGCGTCCACCTCAAGGACGCCATTGAAACCCTCATCAAGGGAGGGAGGCTCGCACAGTACAGGCGAAACGACGCTCCCCGTCGTGACGCCCATGAAACCAAGGAGCCCGAAGAAGATGCCCGACCATCAGACGAGTCGGTGCCTATCCAGACCGCCTTCTCGGTAACCAGGCCCGAAGATTTCAACGTTCCCGAGCTCTTGCAAGAGCCCCTGACAACACACAGCCGGTGGGAATACTTCCCCTCCGCCATGGTCATCAACGGGGGCGGGTTCAACGACCTCACCATCAACTCAGCTAAGAGGAAGTTGGATGAGCTGGTCGACATCGCTCCTCCATAAACTGTAACGTTCGAAAGGGTGAAGGGCAGGTCAGAGCCCATCACCTTCTACCTGGAAGAACTCCCCGGAGGAGCCCCGAACGCGGTCATCCCCTTACTGATAAGGACAAAAATGGCCAATTTTGACGTGCATCACATCCTGGTCGACGAAGGGAGTTCCGTCGACGTGATGTACAGCCAGCTGTTCCGGACCTTACAACTGGACGACTCACATCTCTCTCCGTATGTGGGTTCGGATCTTCAAGGCTTCAACGGCTCGACTTCCAAACCTTGGGGTTATGTCGAGCTCCTGGTTACGTTCAGAGAAGGAACAGCTACGAGACAGGTTAAGGTCCGCTTCCTCGTCATTGATTGCCCGTCTCTGTACAATTGCATCTTGGGGAGACCAACACTGGCGGAGCTGACAGCGGTGCCCTCGACTGTCCATCTGAAGATGAAGTTCTATACCAAAAGGGCACGGGTAGCCACCATCCAAGGAGACCTCGCCGCTGCCCGCAGGTGCTTCAGCGCTGCTTCAAAGGGACGGGATACCGTCGACGTCGGGACCAGACCCACCAAGAGGACAAAGCAGGAGCCCGACAGAAAAGCATCCCCCGAGGAAGAAGTCCAGAAGGCCCCACCAAAGGTCGACTCCATAGCCCTCGACGCTCGCTTCGATCAGGACGAGCCATCCAGCAGCGAGCAAATCCAACTCCGACCTATTCCGGACGGTGACTTTGAACTCGTTCCCCTCGGCGCAGACCCGACCAAGGGAGTGAAGATCGGCAAAGACCTCCCCGACTTGGCCAGGAAGCAAATCAAGGCCTGTCTGCGCGAGAATGCTGATCTCTTCGCCTGGAGCGCTGCAGAGATGCCCGGACTCGACCCTGAGGTCGCCTGTCACCACCTCGCCATTGATCCAGCCGCCAAGGCTGTAGTACAACGTAGGCGTAGGCAGTCTCCAAAAAAAACGGAGGCTGCTGAAAAAGCTGTAAAAGACCTCGTAGAGGCAAATTTTATTTCTGAAGCCCGGTACTCCACCTGGCTGTCAAATGTTGTACTTGTTAAAAAGAATAATGGAAAATGGAGAATGTGTGTTGACTATACCGACCTCAACCGGGCTTGCCCGAAGGATGCTTTTCCTTTACCTAACATAGACATGCTGGTCGACAACTCGGCCGGCTACAAGACTTTGTTGTTCATGGACGCCTACTCGGGATATAACCAAATCCCAATGGCTCTGGGCGATAAACACTGCACGGCGTTCATGACCAGCTCGGGCAACTATTACTACAACGTAATGCCCTTCGGACTGAAAAACGCCGGGGCAACTTACCAACGTATGATGAACAGAGTGTTCAACAAACAGATTGGCGACATGCTCGAGGTATATATGGACGACATGATCGTCAAATCCCGAGCAGACACCGATCACGCAGCTCATCTCAAGACAGTCTTCGCCCAAGCAAGACAGTGCAAAATGAGGTTCAACCCCGAGAAGTGCACGTTCGGGGTTAAGGCAGGAAAATTCCTTGGATTCTACCTAACAGAACGAGGGATTGAAGCCAACCCCGACAAATGTCGGGCATTCTCCGACCTCCCAACACCGACGTCGAAGAAGTCGATACAAATCATGAACGGCATGCTGACGTCACTATCCCGCTTCGTCGCGAAGTCCGCTCAGCACGCCCTCCCCTTCTTCAAACTCCTTCGAAAGGAAGCAGCCTTCGAATGGAACGAGGAATGCGAGCACGCACTTCGCCATCTGAAGCAGAGCCTGTCTCAACCGCCCGTGCTGTCTCGACCAGACGACGGGGAATCGTTGTACTTATACTTGGCCGTTTCTAACGAAGCCATCAGCGCAGCCCTTGTCCGCGAGACCCCCGACGGGCAGAAACCTGTCTACTTCACGAGCAAAGCCTTACAAGGACCCGAAAGCAGATATCAGCAGATAGAAAAGGTTTCTCTGGCCCTCGTCAACGCCGCGAGGAGGCTCAGACACTACTTTCTAGCCCACACCATCATCGTGCGAACCGATCAGCCGGTGAGGCAGCTCCTGGGTCGGCCAGATATGGCGGGCAGGATGCTGAAGTGGTCCTTGGAACTCTCCGAATTCGACATTCAGTACGAAAGCAGGAAAGCCCTAAAAGCGCAAGCCTTGGCCGACTTCGTCGCGGAGATGACCACTCACGACCTTCCCCTGGGGAAGGAACGCAAGTGGACCATCTTCGTCGACGGAGCGTCCAGCTCGTCCGGTAGCGGCGCAGGGATCCTCCTGGAAAACGAAGAAGGCGTAGTGATCGAGCACTCCTTAGTTCTCTCCTTCCCGACGTCAAATAACCAGGCAGAATACGAAGCCCTGCTTGCAGGACTGAGACTAGCCGAGGACCTGGGAGCCCGTGAGGTTCAAATTTACACCGACTCCCAGCTCGTCGCCTCTCAGGTACAGGGAAGCTACCAGGCCAAAAACGACAACCTCATCGAGTATTTGAACTTAGTCAAAAAATACATGGCAAAGTTCGTACGAGCAGAAATTTCTCATGTTCCCCGCGAGCAAAACACGAGGGCGGACATATTGTCCAAACTCGCGAGCACACGAAAGAAGGGCGGGAATAAATCCGTCATCCAGGAATCTCTGGCACGTCCAAGTATCGAACCACCCTCGACTACGGTCGAGATCTATGCCATCGGGGATGCCACGTCCTGGATGACCCCGGTTTATAATTTCCTGACAAAAGGAGAACTCCTGTCGAACCAGGCCGAAGCTGCCATAATCAAGCGACGAGCATGTTCCTATGTGGTTCTCGAGCAGAAACTGTACCGAAGAGGATTCTCCATTCCCCTCCTGAAATGCATCGACGAGTCCGCCATCCCCGACGTACTGCGGGAGATACACGAAGGGATCAACGCCCAGCACATGGGCGGTAAATCCTTGGCACGGAAAGCCCTTCGAGCAGGATACTACTGGCCGACGATGCTACAGGACGCCAAGGAACACGTGAAAAAATGTGATAAGTGCCAGAAGCACGGGGATATGCACCTCGCCCCCCCGCACGAGCTGAACACATTATCGTCCCCATGGCCGTTCGCCTGGTGGGGCATGGACATCCTCGGACCCTTCGTACAAGGAACCTACCAGAACAAATTTCTCATCGTCGCCGTGGATTACTTCACAAAGTGGATCGAGGCCGAGGCACTCGCAAAAATCACCTTGCACAATATCCTCCGTTTCTACAAAAGAAACGTCCTCGCCAGGTTCGGAATTCCGCAGGCCCTGATGACCGACAACGGTACCCAGTTCACCGACCACGGGTTCTGGGACTTCGTCACCAAACTTAGGACAAAACAACATTTCACGTCAGTCGAGCACCCTCAGACCAACGGGCAAGCCGAAGCCGCGAACAGAGTCATCCTCCGAGGGCTCAAACGTCGTCTAGGCGAAGCCAAAAGAGGATGGGTCGAGGAGCTCCACAGCGTCTTGTGGGCATACCGCACCACACCCCACTCAACGACGGGTGAGACACCATTTCGACTCACGTATGGCACCGAGGCTGTCATCCCGGTCGAAATCATGGAACCATCCCGACGAACGGAGGAACCCCTCGACGAAGAAATGAACGATGAAGCACTAAGGGATGAACTCGACCTAGTCGAGGAAATCTGATCGGGTGCAGCCCTGCGCGAAGCCACCCTAAAACAATGAGTGGCTCTGCGCCACAACGACAAGGTCATCAAGCGCGAGTTCGAAATCGGCAGCCTAGTATTACGTAGGAATCAGAAAGATTCCCGCGAAGGGAAACTGGCCGCGAACTGGGAAGGACCTTATCGCGTCCACGGCACCACGGGTACCGGGGCGTATTACCTCGAGCAATTAGACGGAGAACCATTACCACGACCCTGGAACGCTGCTAAGCTAAAGCAGTACTACAGTTAGAAACTTCCAACACCTGGGACCCTCGACCAACGGCACCCGCGCTCGGTCAACGAGGAAAAACGTCTGACTTCGTATAAAGGCTAAGGTACAAGCCCGACATACGGCCAAATCGCACAGCATCGCACAGTGAACGATGACGATCGATAGTGCCCGACGTGGACATCTATACCAAGCACCACCGTCGTTGTACCCATAAGGAAGAACACCCAGCTCGCGATGGGAAGTTCACGCCAAGGGCGAGTAGTCCCTACCGGGCTTCACGCCCGACTGAGCAACTTCGCTCCAAATGCCCGACAAGTCGTCAAGAATGACGGGCCATCTAAAAGGGTCAAAAGGGAAGTCTCTCCCCTCGAGCACAACACTTAGGTGACTCTGGCCAGCGACAGAGGGCCGGACACGCATACAAATGGTAGGCGGGCAGACTCGCTCGCCAAATCACAGCCACTTACGGGCACTCCTCGGGCCCACGACTTAGGCAAAAAATTCATGCAAATATGTAAGAGCTCAAGCAAGGGCAAAACATTCGAAATGTAAAACAGCATTCAGATAAAAATGCCCGAAGGCGACAAAACAATTATAAACCGACCAAGAAGGCCGGTGATGTTCATAACATACAACAAACGGGCACGCAGGCCCAAAGAATACAAATGTCAAGGGCACGCAGGCCCGCTATCCTAGTTAGGTTTCCCCAGAACCATCATTGTCGACGCTGGGAGAGTCGGGCGGAGGAACGATAACGCCATCCACGATCTGATGTGTGTGGCCGATACCCTCAGTAACCAGACCAGGGTTTAGCAAGGAGAGCTGACCCACCGCGGAGTTGAACCCATCCTCCAGGGCACCGACGCAATCCGCCTCGAGGAGCCGGATATGGGCGACAAGCTCCAACCGACTCTTCAAAGCCAATATGTCCTCGGGCTCGTCCTCGGCAGGCTGCATGGCAGCGTTCATTTCCTCGATCTGCTGGGCCAAGCGTCCGACTTCGGCCCCCAGACGATCCCTGTCTGCCCGGAGAAGCTCCCCCTCCTCGGCCAACTTCCCCGACTTCTCCTTCTCTAGGGTCAACATCTCCCTCTCAGCATCGAGCATCGCCGTCTACTCGCGGAACGTCTCCTCGGAGCGTTCCAGAGCGATCTTCAACTTCCGCGAGCTCGAGGTCAGGGCCGCCTTCTCCTGCTCGAGTTCTTCGACACGGGCAGGATCCCCTCCTTCCTCGGATAGCACCAAAGCCATCTCGGCCATTTTTACCAGCCCGTCCATGCTGGCGGCCAGATGCGTCTTCCGGGCCTCTTTACTCATCTTTTTTATAGCTGCAGCCTCGTCGGCAACCACTGTTAGAGGGAATCTCTCGAAGAAGACCGCCTCTTCGAAGCAAGGGGGGAAGGCGAAAGACTTAACGGCACTGGCGTCCTCGCCAACAGTCGGACCACTTTCCACACGGGTCCTCTTCCTCTGTATCAGGACGGTACTAGGGTCGACCTCTTCAACTTCTGGGGTCCCATCCGACGCGGCCCCCGAGCTTGACGGCGAGTCCACCCTCACCGGCTGAGGAGCACTTGGACTGTGTGGAAGGCCCATCCTCGTCGCCTGTGGGGCCTTCACGACCCTCCTGCCTCGCTTCTGGTCGCAAGATAATTTCAAAAGCCTTTCATGTCGACCAGCCATCGAACCTGCACAAAATAAAAGTTGGGTCAGTATCAAGCAAGCTCATGAATAAATAACGAGCAAAGAAAGCCAAGCAATAAACAACCTAACAGACGGGCAGCCTGCCTGTACGTCTGGCACTCCACGAGCGCCTTGGTATCAATTGGATGGGACTCAAACGTTGGGTAACCATCTTTGTCCAAGATATCATCCCCTTCCCGCGTAGCCCACGGGGCAGGGTGGAAGCTATCGAAAAACCGGCAGAGTGTGGCGTACGCCTCCTCGTCTTCCGAGCACATGTCCCCGACAGCAGTATGGTAATAACCAGTCCCGTGCTCGTAGTGCCGGAACATCCAGTGCACAGGGACTTTAGCCGTACGGGCCAACACAGGATTCCCATCGTCGCCCAAAACCGCCTCCCCGTCATCGTCGCTCAGGGGCTCCTCCTCCTCGAAAAGAGAACTTAAGGCAGAGGTGGTAACTGGCCGCACAACGTACCACTTGTCTTTAAAACCCCTTACGGAATCCATATACATTTTGAAGAGTCTCCTCGACTGCTTCAAGGAGACCCAGCTATGTTTCCCTCCTCGGGACTGGCGTTGCAGATGAAAAATCCGGAAGAAGAGCGGTATGGTCGCCCCGATCCTCAGATAGCGACACGTCAACTCAAACGCCCGGATGAAGGCGAGCGAGTTTGGATGTAGCTGGGACGGGGCCAGCTCCAGGTGAGTGAAGACCCCGACCTGGAAATCAGTGAAAGGCAGCCGCAACCCTAGATCTTTGAACGCGATCTCATACATCGCGAAGCTGTATTCCGGATAAACCGAGCAAATCCTTGCACGGGAGGACGGGCGCATGACTACGAAGTTCTTTTGGAAGTTGGGCTTGCCCTGGCCCGCTTCGATGACAACATATGGATCTCGGTCGCCACGGCTGTAGATCGACGCGATCCCTCGGGGCTCGACGCCCACCCAATCCAGCAAAGGGCCGGTCACAGTATCAATCAGGTTGACCGACTCATCGGCACTTTGTTCTTCACGATCGTGGCGCCCGGAGGAGCTTGGCTCGTCCGCCATGGTTACCTGCAGAGCACGGGAAACCAGTCAAATGGGCACGAAACCATACGCTCGACAAATCATGTCGTCCCATGCACGACCACTTAGCCCATTTCCACGAATGAACGCCTCCCCGACATCCTGAAACTCGATGTGGTCTCCCTCAAACCAACTACGCGGTCACTCTCCAACATGTCGACCCAAGGTATGAACATAGCGGGCCACACCATGAGGTCCACGGCCAAGGTCATGAACATACCGGGCGCGATCATGAATCAGGCGCCCTGGATCATGACGACCCCGGGCAACGCTGAGGTTCATCACCTAAAACTATGAATACGCCGACCACGAACATGCGTTTGCCGGTCCTAGGCATGAATACGTCGGGCTAAGTATGAGTTTACCGGGCTAATCCCACGCACACAGTCCCTAAATCATCTACAAACGCCAGAAATCATGCATTTTAACAGGAAATGAAGAAGATAGACCACTTACTTGAATAAAAAAGAAGGATTTGGCTACGGAGTAGAAGAATCGGTGACAGAAAGTCGCAACTGGAGAAGATCTGGAAAAGCAGCAGCAGAGAGAGCACAGAGAATAGAAACGTGTTATGGGGCCCAAGGTTCCTATTTATAGTGATGACGTGGAATACCAAACGTCACCTCGGGCAACCACGGACTCCCTCTCCTCGACGTGCTGCTCCCAACGCAATGATGACCCTATCCCCATAGGGTGGCGGCACAGTTCCCGAAAGATACCTTGTATGCTCGACAGACGCGCCCGGTAAGGATCCTCCAGGCATCCACCGCGGAAGATGTCTCCGAGCACGACACGAGGAGGCCTCGAGGGCCCACACCTTTGTCCCGGGCACGAGACCTCGGTGAGGAAGCGACCTGAGTTCAAGTCATGGCTCCTCACAAAGGAACCACGACTTGGGGGGCTCCTGTTCTGGACTGGGCCCGACAGGCCCAAAAGCATTGCAAAGGCCCAGTCCAAATGGACTTACAAGGGCCACGCCGACCAAAGAGTGAGACCGTGCCCGACGCGCAGTCGCTGGCTCGACGATACGCCTCCAGCTCGACATGAGGTGGTCCAGCACCACAGTCTGAGGTCCAGCTCGACGTTACCTCGAGCACCCCAGCTAGGGCAGACTCAGTTCACTGTTCCCCAAAGATACTCCGAAAAGACCGCGTCTCCGTCCGCCCGCACTTCACGCATAACATCCAGGAAGGGGACCACGTGCGGGTCCCCACTACGCACGTAGAACCTGGCAGTTCCTCCATTGGGCCAAACCTGCCCGGCCCAATGAAGGAACCTTGGCCCAGCGCTGGGGGCTATAAATACCCTCTGCTTCCAGAGGGTCAGGTATTCATCATTCTAACCTTACACTTGCTATTATCTGCTCGTACTCCTACTTACTTCAGCATCGGAGTGCCTTGCAGGTACCCCCCCCACCTCGTTCAAAAAGCTTTCTGCTCGGAGCCAGCCGTGACGGTCCATTTCTGATCAGGTCAGATCAATACCCATACCTCAAATCAATCTTACTGAACACACATTCACCAACCAACTGATCCATCAAACCATCAATCCTAGGAAGTGAATACTTGTTCTTAATAATCACCTTGTTCAGTTGTCTATAATCAACACACAACCTCATAGAACCTTCTTTCTTCTTTACTAACAAAACATGTTTACCCCACGGTGACACACTCAGGCAAATAAACTTTTTCTCAAGTAAATCCTCAAGTTGACTCTTCAACTCATTCAAATCAGAAGCTGACATCTGATAAAAAGCCATAGAAAAAAGACTAGTTCATAGAATTAAATCGATCCTAAACTCCACCTCACGCTGTGGAAGAAAATCACTTACATCTTTAGGAAACACCTCAGGAAAATCATGGACAACAAGCAACTCACCCATAGTTTGCATCTCACCAAGATTCAACATTGCCAACAAAGCAAACAACACAATATCATCTTGCACAGACTCATTCGCTTTACATACTATCAAGCTGGCGAGACAAGCCTATCCCATCCAATATGATCCAGTCTACTATCAACAATAGATTAAGGGCGACCAGTTCCTCAATTTATCAATAGGTAGCAGACAACCATAATAGAGCATAAACTATCATTACAAAACTATAATAGTGTTTCTCTTATGCTCAAAGTCACCTAAAACACCATGGTCCAATTCTTCACCCTGTAAACACCTCAGGGAAGCAAAGGTTCTCCCCCATTTGTTTTAAACCCACGCCTGCAACCAAGTAGCTATAAAAACAAGCAAGTATCGACAGTATATCAAACACATGTCACATACTAAGGAACAAACAATATTAGACAACCTGGTCGGGCGGACCAACCTGCTCTAATACCACTAATGGAACACCCCTTTCTAATCCCAAGTAATTAAAACATAATCAGAGTAAGATAACATGTTCAACATCAAAAGGGTGTCACATGTGTTTACAAAAAACAACAAACCAACAAAAAATACACCTGGTCATAATCATAACACATATTTAAACTTCATGTTTCATCAAACTATGCATATCACAGCGGAATAATTCTTTACTCAAATTATAATAATAATATTCCATACTATAATCATAAGCTAACATAACAAGTCATATGAATCCAAAACATTAGGCACTAAGGCCGCTCAACATGTTATCTCAAAAAACAAACTAAATAAGAGACTATAACAACATCTCTTCATAATAAAACATGAGTTTAACATATTCCCCCAATGTTACATGACCAGAGCATTGACTCGCTACCTAAACAAGTGGATAAAATCGAGCTAAGATCCTCAACTATCCTCGTGCAAAGCACCTCTATCTTCAGTACCCGCGTGATGTCGCATAGAACATCATTCTAACAGAAGGATGAGAACTCACAATCATTATAGAAAAGTATAACAATAAGTAATGTACAACATACAAACAACAATTGAATTCATCATACTTCACATAATCATATATTTAACATAATATAATCCAACATACATGTTCTCATATACAACATAGCTCATCGATTCATATTTCAAATGAAATCAGTCATAATCACCCCAAATGTATCAGTTAAATTCAACTATCATATTTTACATCGACACATGTGACTCAAATTCAACTCGATTCAACTCATACAAGTTGTACCAACATGAACATCTAGCTCATCTCACTCTCGATTCCATATCTAGAATCAGAGCCACGCTTCTAATCCTGACAAGATCAAAGCCCATTAATATGAACATATAGACTGCCGCTTCTGTTTCCACACAAGGATCAAAGCAACCAACTAGAATTCAATCTCCCTATGCATGCATGTGCAAACATAACCAAATATATGCAAATTAAGATTATCACCAAAATTTAATCATACCCTATATCACAATAATCCATCAAAATGAATTATCCCACCATTGCATAAAACATACATTTATCATATTATCATCATCAACAATGCAATTATTTAGCATTCACCATCACTACACATTCCGAATAAGATCTACCATTCAAGTCAACTAATTTTATTCACAACAATCACCAAAACTCAACATATAACAATTAATACGCAAACAATCATTCTAATTCACGATACATATAACATACACACACATATATATATATATATATATATATATATATATATATATATATATATATATATATATATATATATATATATATATATATATATATATATGTCATCTATCATAAATAGTTCATTCTCATAGTATTCATCCCTTTAACATATTACAATAACACATATCAAATAAAGCAAAACAATGTTATTCACATCCAACACCGATTCACAAACCAAACAACACAATTACAAGTCATTTACATAATCAAGTTATTATAAAATCACTTATTGCCAACAAGATCATTTTTATTGAAAATAAAATCACACTAGATTTATAACTCTTCGAACGGGATCTCAAACGGGGCTACGGTTCAAAAGTTATGAATATTTGAAACTTTTACAAATTGTAAATCTTGGCATCATACACTAACACCACAAAACCCCATTTAAACACCAATTAAATTTATTTTAAGAACATGAAACTATTTTTAAAAGAAATTACATTGTATTAGATTTCCCTAGGTTCAAACGGTGCATAAAACGGGCACTCGAAACTCAAGTTATGAATTTTTGAAGTTTTGAAAATTTTCACATTATAGGCAGTCGCGCTCAGTGACCTCCATCGCACTAAGCGGCCCCTACTGAACACAGAAAAATCTGTTTCGGACAACAAATTTTCCTCCACAAATTGGGATCACAAAACCCACTATAAACAACCCTATTCCATGAATTAAATACACATTAACCTATATCTAACATGTATCATTAATTAGAAACATTAAAACATGATTTCTAACACCAATTCATGAATCTCAAATCTAACCCTAACATGTTATAAACTAGAAATTGAAGAACAAATTCCTAATATCATGTTACTACCCATTACATATCATCATACAATCTCATAATGATAAGAAAACTCACACCCTTACCTTGATCGTAGAATCTTTTTAGGGTTTCTCCTTCTCTTTTCCTCTTTTCTACTCTTCTCTTCTCTTCTCTTATTTTATTTTATTTTATAATACCACTAATTCTAATCCCTCTTCTTACTACTCTATTTTATTAACGATCCTAACTCACTTACACATTCTATTGTAACATAAAGTCCAATCTCAATTAATTTCTATTCTTACTCATAAACCCAATTATTTAAATAAAACATATATTCAAATAACTAAATAATTACCATGTCACATAATTAAATAAATAAACAACTAATACAGTAGCTAATAAAAATTGGGATGTTACAACTATCCTCTCAATAGAACGTAAATCATCACTTTAGACACTATGAAATTAGCAAGAGAAGTTTATCCCATCCAATACGATTTTTCCTACTATTAACAAGAGATTAAGGGTGACCAGTTCCTCAATTTGTCAATAGGTAGCCGACAATCATGATGGTGGCATAAACCATTGATACCTAACTGCAATAGCATCATTTACCTTGTGCTCAAAGTTACCTAAGAATAATGTTCGGCAAACTCTCTAATGCTTATAAACGTTTTCTCAATTTTTTTATTTTGCAAACTCGTCCATGAGACATATCCAAGTTGAGGATTTTAACAACATCAATAAATTCTTAGTATTTATTTTAATCTCGTAACCTCGGTGATCCATATAATTTCACATTTGAATTTCATTCCAATCACAATCTCAATAATACAATCTCGTCATCTGGTTGGTGATAGAAACTTCCAAAATTTTCTTGACTCATGTCGATACCATGTCATCAATGACACACAATCCACTTTATCATTTAACTTTCTCTTTTCCTAAAAAATCTCTCCACTCTAACCATTCTCAATTGGTATAATCTTCACCTCCATTTGCTTCTCCAATACCTTCACATTCTTCCTATTACCAAACCTCTCATACTTGACCTCGTCTCGAACAACTGCGACAATAACCAGTTATGCCCAAAAAGAAAACTTCTAGCCTCTGTAACCAATTTCAGAGCCTCTCACTGTAGACCTGCATCTACTTTGGATAGATTCACAAATAACATCACCCAAAATAACATGCTCAGTAAAACTCATCTCCTCAAACCATAAACTACACCTTGATAGCTTAGCATAAAGTTTTCTCCCTTTTGAAACTGAAATTTAAATTGAAAGGTTTAACATGCTTATATTCTGACTTAGATTAAATCAAAATGTTTGCAATAAACACCGCAGAAAACTGATCCAATTATTTGTAATACCTATACCTAATTTTAAAATTTGTCCTCTAACTACCCTCACCCTTCACCCGAATCTGAAGGTAACCCAACTTCAATTCGATTATATTGAAGGCATACTCACCTACCAGTTGGTCCATCAAATCTTTAATACTTTGAAGTGGGTATTTAATCTTAATCATTAATTTGATCAACTGTAGATAATCCACACGCAACCTCACACCACCATCCTCACCAACATACAAACATCTGAGCCTCATCTCCTAAGATTTATCCCACTTGCTTAGCAGATGTATTCAAAAACATCCGGAAGGTACACACCACCGACATATCATTAACTGCCACATTATTCCAATAGAAGGGTGAGATTCTCAATCATATAAAGAATTCATATATATATATATATATATATATATATATATATATATATATATATATATATATATATATATATATATATATATATATATATATATATATATATATATATATATATATATATATACACACACACACACACACACACACACACACATATATATAAGCACTTAATTATAAAATCACTCATTCAATTATCAAACACACATACAATTCAATCGATTATTGCTTACTCCAAAGATTCATATTGCTAAATAACAATACAACATAAAATATTATGCAATGCAATGGGACTCCATATGCGAATCAATGCATGTGGTACCATTCAGCTCATAAGAACCCTCCAAAATAATTCTCGTCGAAATTCGGGTACATGGCTCACACCCCATATGGGCTACGATCATCCCACTCTTTGTCTCTCATACCCACATGGGCACACGACCAATCTCATTGCTCACTACTGAAGCGGTAAAGTGACAAGCAAAAAGTAAAGTATTAATTTACTAGGTGATATATAGGTTATATCATATGGTGTCCACAGAGATTAGTGCTTCTGAATTGTCGTTCCATAATCTCTCGTTAATGAGTTTGGGGTTTAATGGGTTGAAAGGAAAGATAAAAGATATCAACAGAAAATAAATGTATAAAAAGGAAAGATAAACTTATCCATCTCGAATGTACTCTACTCAACACAAACTTAAACCTATCAACCAATTATATATTCAACCTACAATATTCATCAATGTCAACACGTATCAACCGCAACAACCACTATATCATCTCAACGACGATCTCTCAACCAAACTCAACAACACATAACTCAACCGTATTGCTCGTGTTGGCGATATCTCAGAGAAACACAAACAACAGAGGCATTAAGCTCTAATACCCAAAGTGAATGTCAGCTCTAAATCTATCTTTAGAATCCAGAAACTAACGGATAATCTTCCTAGATAAGAATTTGAGAAATATATGTCTATAACAACCCAAATCCCTAACACAGAGTAAAAATCATGGACAATGTTGTACACCAAAATTTGCCCTCTCAATTCTCAAGGGTTTTTTCTCACAAAGATTCTTAGGATTTAAGCTTGCACAAGTGCATTGGGATTTGTCCAGTACCAAAATTAAAAGGAAACTATCAAAAAGGGAGAAAAAAAGTAAAAATAACATTTTGAAAAATTTGGAGGAAAATAGGTCTACTTCGATTCAGCACCCTTTGATTGACTCTTGGCCTCCTTCGATTGCTCAAAATGGCTACTAGCGTGCCTCTTTCGCATGGGCATGTGACTTCTTGTTGCAGGCTTCATTTTTGTCTTTTGCTGCCTACATTTCTTGCTTTAAATACCAAGTTTGCTGACCACAAGTTCCCCCTGCAAGGAAAACTCTTCGATTCACAAAGTGTGCTGCCTGCATGCTTGCTTTGAAAACCAATTTTTGCTGCCACAAGTGCCCCATGCAGGGCAAGCCTTTTGATTAGATAAGTATACTTCCTGCATGCTTGCAATTGAAGGCCATGACCTGCTGGCCACATGTACACCCTGCAAGGAAAAGTCTTCGTTTAGACACAAGTGCCTGCATGCAAGTATTTATTTGGGCACTCACCTCTTGCATGCCTGCATGCAAATCTTTGTTTGGGCACTCACCTATTGCATGTTTACATGAAAATCTTCGTTTGTGAACTCACCTCTTGCATGCCTGCATGCAAGTCTTCGTTTGGGCACTCACCTTCTACGTGCCTGCATGCGAATTTCAGTTGAGCAAGGGCCTCATGCAACTTGGGTATGTCCTTCATTTAGAACTTAAAGCTTCCTTCGAATGCAAGTTTAGGTACATCCTTCGTTTGGATTTGAAACCTCCTTTGAAGCTACCTGCTTGATCCATTTCAAGAAAACCTTCGACACACAAATAGAAAGTAAATTTTTTGAAAGATCACTGATCAAATCCATAAATCATGCTACATGATATTACTTTGCAGACCTCAATGCTTGTGCTTCACTCCATAATTAATTGTCTACACCATGAATTAAGCTATTATCCAGATAATTAAGCTTTTGGCCAAAATATTTTTTTTCATGAAATGAGCTTGCTAGTACAAAAGTTATCTTAAACCCATACTTTGCTAAAATACTGATTTTACTTCATCATAAAGTCATGGAAGTCAGCCCATTTTAACAACCACTTTAGCACTTCACCTTGGGATCATGGAAAATCTGACATAACTCAAATTTCACATTTTTAACCAAGCCATGCTTTTGTTCAAACTCCCACATCTTTTCTCTATAAATAGAGAAACCATCAACAAAGACAAGGACCCCCATATTTTGGCTGTATGAGAAAAATACTCTCAAACTCTTAAAATCTTAAATTCTCGAACTCAAAAAAAACTCTCAAACTCTAAAAAAAATATCAAACCCCTTTATTGCATTAGTGGACCTTTCTATTCACCTCCGTAATCCACATATATCAGCCATTCGATTCACCTTCCTAACCCACATATACCAGCCCTTCGAATCACCTTCCTAACTCACATATATTATCCCTTTAATTCACCTTCCTAACTCACCTGTATCAGCCTTTCGATTCACCCCTAGCTTCCATACACCAACTTTGGAATATTCCCAAAGCCCTCAAAAAACCACTCAAGGAAGTAAGTGAATCCTTCGATTCACTCCTAACCTCCATATACCAACCTTTGATTAGTGACCTTTTTCAAAGCAAAGCAGTAACTGAAATAGTTCCAGGGAGATCCCAGCCAAGCCTAATCCATCATCAAGCCATACACAGCGCCTTCGACTAGAACTTCAAGAGGTAAGTCTTTTCTTAACTTGAAACCTTTTGGTTCTAGCTTCATTTGTACATACATTGTAAAGGGAAAAATTTAGACATCATAGGTAGGACCGTGCCTTCACCTTTGATTACTACTGCTTGTTTGATGAGAATCTTAACTCTGATTTGTTAGCCTTTGGGTTGGGGCCAAACAAATTTATACTAATCCCTGGCCTGTTAGCTTTTGAAAATTACATTGTTAGATTCATTTCAAACTTTAGGCAGGGGTTTTCCATGTCCTTCGATTGGATGAATATTAAGGTCCTTCGAATCTCAATATGGGAGTCTTGGCACCCTTGTATTCGAAGGAAAATCTGGTTATTCTAAATCTTCAGAAGCAAGTTCATCTTGTATCTAATCATAGTCATCTTGTGAATGGATGAAACAGATCGCCCCAGTGATACAAACAGCGTGCGCAAAAGGTATCTATGTATAGGGTCCTGGGTTCAAACCTTGGCAGGACCAGAATTGTTTTTATTATTTGTTTGTTTCCTTTTCCTTTTTAATAAACCTCCAACATTTTTTAACCCATCAAAACAACCCTTTTGAGTTGATTTTTTGCACACTATTTATTTATACTATTTATTTTATGGACATATAAAAATATCATCAAAAATATTTTATTTTCATAATTACTTTAATTAATCAAAACCTTTTCCTTAACATAAAAATCCAAAACACAAAAGTCATTTCTTTTCCATTTATCTTCTTACATCATTTATTCAATTCCTGTATAATATTAAATATAGTTGTAATATATAATTAGGTTTAATTTTTTTTGCAATCCCCATTTGTAAATTTGTACACCCCCTCCCCTAATGATGTAATAGCTTAGTATATTTACTTTCCGCAATTTATCGCTTTATATAAATTCTAGTAAATTAGGGTTTGTATGGAAAGATTAAAATCAACAAGTTAGCAAACCCTAATTCAAGATTAACAATGCATGTAAATCAAACACATTTGCACACTTGCACCCTTAGGGTAATTCCACTTGTTTCCTTGCAAAAAATGGCCATGTTATGCATGTGGGATATCTTAGCAAAAACAAACAAAAATACAAGATCATGGTCCCTCGATGAAGCTACGAATATTACCTTACAAATGATCTTAGTCCCTCAAAGAGAAATGCTAAGATATCTTACAACATTGCTATCATGACCATACGATGCCCACGCCCGTCCCTTTACATCCAAAGATAAAACTTCTTACCAAATCAATGGTAAGATAGCAATATCAAAGGAAAGGAAGAAATAAACAAAAAGACTTTTGAGTAAGTAGATTGTTCCTAGTTGCTTGCTCACTTTCAAATCAAACATCCTGGCTCATTTTCAAAACAAGCACCAACACTTTCAAAAACACTTTCAAAACATTTTCAAAAACACTTTCCAAACATGAAATATTTTCAAAAGCTCAACACTTTGTATACGTTCTTACGAACAAGAACTATTATAAAGTTTGCCTAAACGAAGGCGCCTTTTCGAAATACTTTCAAAAAACATCACAAAGCACGTTTTCAAACAAAAGAAAGTGATCTAGCAAGCAACTAAGAGCCCATAGATAACTATGGATGAAAAGGGTGTTAACACCTTCCCTTTTCATAATCTATCCGCCTAACTCAAGAAATAATCTCAAAGGTCTTTCCTGTTCTTTTCAGCCTTTCTTTTTTTATAAAAGAAAAGTTGGTGGCGACTCTTGCTAACCGCAACATTTGCGATAAAACGCAAAACACCCAAGTCAGTTCTCCCATCGTATCACAGACAATATCCGAAAAAGTTTTGTCAAAACACTCGTAGCACACTACAATTCCCGCTTAGCGCTCCTGCTTGGACTAAACTTCCCAAAAATGGACTTTTATTCTGAAAACACGCATCCGGAGCCGTGTCTTTGACACCTTATTCCTCGGTGATCCAAATGTGTGACAAATACCTACAAAATAAGTAAAGTCTATCAAATGATACACAAATGAATCAAAAACTCAATTTATAATCCAACATAAACATATTTACAAACAAAGTCGGATTATTCACACGGTATCAACAAAAAGCATCAATAAGTGCAACAAAATATCAATACAAAAATAACTACAATTTACACTTATCACTCATACCCCACATGGGAACACAATGACACGATTGACGATTCCCATTAGAATCCAGATATATTGCTCACACTCCACATGCGCACACAATAATCCCATACATGTACATAAATGTATGCATGACATATGTACAATTCATACAACAACAACAACAACAATATGCACATCGACCTTCACCTCGGACGTGCACTTAGCCAATACCAGCTACCACACATCAAACCTCTTCCAAAACAGGCAGCAACATCAAACCAACAATATAGCGAGCAAATCATAAAGTATTTGCAAACATCCAACAACACATCATTATCTTATCATAATTCACCAAACATGTCATCGACTTATCATGTTATAATCAATAACAGTAACGCAACATCACAACATTATAATAACACAACATCATGGCATTACCATTCTCCAAACAATTTATCAACTCATTATGTTATATTCAATAACAATAACACAACATCACAATATTACAACAACACAACATATGAATACATGCCATTTTACATAACCATGCAGTAATTAAATCACCTACTGCCAACAAGACTATTTTTATTCAAAATAATATTGTGCTAGCTTTCTAACAATTTGAATGGGGATCCAAATGGAGCTACGATTTAATAGTTATGAATTTTTGAAGTTTTTACAAAATTGTCGACATTGCAGAGTAACAGGTTACTTGAATTAAAGTAACTGGTTACTTTAGCACAGAAGGAAAAATATGCATTTTTTTCCTGAGGTAACTGGTTACTTCATTTCAAGTAACCAGTTACTTCAACCCAGAATCATTTTTTTTTCCAATTTTTGGACATGAAAATCACTTTTGTTGAAGTAACCAGTTACTTCAACCCAGAATCATTTTTTTTCTTCAATTTTTGGACATGAAAATCACTTTTGTTCACCTATCCAAACAACCTCAAAAATCATAGAATACATAATTTGAATTCCCAATTTCAGTATACCACAACACACATCATTCACAATGATCAATTACATCAAAATTACAATTCAAATAATCAATTCACACAATGACACATATCATAGAAAACATTGACACTGACCATAGAAAACATTGACACTGACTCTGACACTGACACAATCACTTATCTCAAGAAACATTAAGAAGGATGATAATCCATGGAGAATAACAATTACCCATCCATATACATATCATAAAATCCCTATGAAATCAAAAACTCCACCCTTACCTTATAGTTTTCTTGAGATTCTTCTACTTCAACAATGATGATTGTCCCTTCCCTTGATCCCTATCTTTTTCTTTCTCTTCTCTCATTTCTACGATCTTTCTTTTTCCGAACAATTCTTCTTTTCCCTTGTTTAGACTAATCTAACCCTTGGACCCCTAAAATCAATATTCCCATTACGCCCTTTCTCATTTTAATCATATTAAAATAATGATTTAATTATTATTATTACTATAAATATTATTCTATTATAATAACAATGAAATAATTCCAATATTAATCTCCCTTCACCCCTATTTCTCTACACTTTTGGTCATACACCCCCAATACCTTATTTTCTATATTTTCCAAGGTAACTACCCATCAATTAAGGAATTATAACACATAACAAGACTCACCAATGCATATAAATACACCACATCACATAATTAACTTATAAAAATTAATTAAATGAAATTGGGGTGTTACATATACCGTTGAGTACAATGAATGTAAGGGGTGCTAATAACTTCCCCTTGCACAATTGACTTCCGTATCCTTCTCTTGGTTGCATTGACCCTCTTATCCTTCCTTTTAGGGTTTTCTCAATATTTTTCTTTCCTTCGGGATAAATAAAATTCGATGGCGATTATGTGTTTTTTTTGCGGTTCGACAAAGTATATTTAGGGTTTTTCGTGTGTGGAAGTGTGTGAGAATGATTGGTGTGTGTGAATTAAATTTTGTTCCCGTTTTTGAAAGTATTATAACTGGTCTCTCGCTAATCGATACTTTCTGTGCTAGTTGAGAACTCTCATTTTAGAATTTTTGACTTTTGGTTTCCCACTAGGTACCATAACCGAGATCTGGCATGTGCCAAAGTTTGATTAGCGAGCTTCCCTACAACTTGCTTTGACATTTTTATTTTCTCTCTGTAATATTTGATATAACTAGAAAAACTTTAAAAATGGGTTAGATTGCATCCCGATAAGCGTTTGTTTATCTTCAGTAGCTTGACAGTTGTCAGTGTCACGTAATACATATTACCTTAAAAAATTCCTCATTGTCTTTGATTCTAGCCTTCACTTGACCTTTATCAATATCCACCAGCATCCTCACGGTCTTCATGAATGATCTTCCTCTAATGAGAGGTATTTTTTGGGCTTGCCTCAATATCTAGTACCATGAAATCTACATGAAATGAGAACTTATCATTCTTTACCAGTACATCTTTGATTGTTTCCACCGGTTTCCAACAAGTTTTGTTTGCCATTGTTGTACCCAAAAATTTTCCCTCTCATTTTATCAAAATTTCTCATCACAAAGCTCTTGGAACTCAAGATCAAGCTAGGGTTTGCTCTGCTCAAGACATCTCCTTGCATTGATGACCTAAATTAGGGTTTGAGTTTGCACATGGATTTTTGGACCTTTAATGCTCAAATTGACTTTCATACTTCATATTGGACTCATAAGTTTGTCCATACCAAGTTTCAAGCCTTGAATCAATTTTTTGCCCAGTCAATTGGACAGTTGACCTAGAAATCAGCTGTATTGGGGAAAAAGTCAACTGTGGCCAATTTACAGTCAAACCTCATGAATTTTTACCCACATCAACATTATGAACTCATATGAACCATTTGATCAAGTTTGGACCACAATTCCACAATAAATTTGATCAGATCACCAAAAGGGCAAAATGGTCATTTTTAGGGTTTTGACTGTACAAAGGCAATTTCTGACTTTTTGACCTAGCCAATGGCAATTCAAGCTCAACCATGGACTCAAGGACTCAATGGAATCATCTTTACTTATTCAACAAGTTCAAAAGATCTCAGATGCATGGGATTGACAGATGAATTTTTCTGTCAACTGATCAAAATTTGACTGTACACTGAAAAGTCAAACTTTGACTGTACACTGAAAAGTCAAACTTTGACTTTTTGGTCAAAATCAAGTGCCAAGGGCCATTTTTCATCAAGATGTGTCAAATTATGACATTTGTTCATCAAGAAACCCAAAATTGCAAATTAGGGTTTAAAGTTGAAAATTTTCATAACTTCGAATTTTTCTAAGTTATGAAATTTTCTTAATTTTTCCTAACTTTGTCCCACATTTTCACCATGATGCAATTGGATTAAAACAAAACTTACAACATGAAATTTTTAGTCCTCCACAAAGTCTACAACTTTTATTCACAAAGTTTTCTCAAAAGAAGCTTGGATCTCAAGTTATGATTTTTGGAACAAGGATCCCTAAAACTTTTAACTTAGTGAAATTTTGCCCTAGTTTAGGCAGGATTTTGATCTATCTTCTTGGCCATTTTTCACATAGTTCCACTTGGAGTCTCAAGTTGCATTTCAAAGATGGATTATAAGGAATGTTGCAAGCTTTACAAATTGTCCAAGAACTCCTCAAACACATTTGTGGTTAGGGAGAATCGAATGCTTGAAGTTGGCAAAAACTCATTTTGTATCCATGGCAAATTCATGTTCACTCAAGTGGCATTTCAAACCAGCATGCTTTGTACTAGTTTGCAGGCCTCTAAACCATTTCACACTCCTTATGAAATACAAATCCATCAGTCTAAGCTTTTGTTTTGGCCATTTGGATATTGTACACAAGATTAGGCCTTAAGTAGAAAAAGGCAAATTCCCATTTTTGCAAAAGTGTGCTTTATGTCAAACCATGATCTTTGAGCATAGAGCCAAGATCTCAGAAGCCAAATCAAATCCACAAATTGAAGGGACCAAGAGGATTGTATGCGGCATATTTGATGGCTTGTACAGGCCTGTAATCACAACTTTTACTTTCTTGCTCCAAGAAGAAGAAACTTATCAAAATCCTCACAACTTGAAAACCAGCCAAGGTTAACTTACACAAACATTTCAAACATTTTTCACACAACCCTTTGAGCAAGAAACACGAGTGCTTGAGCCCCAAAACCTCCCATAGCCAGAAATTACACTTCTTTGGCAAAACAGGGCAGGTGCTGCAACTTGAGTTCTCCAGCTCATTTTGCTCGTGCGTTTTTCCCCATTTTGCTTCAAACACCTTCCATTCAACTCACTCAAGGTATCCCAAACCTCCATTATCAACTGTAACTCCATTTATAATGTTCACCATTTTCATTTCAAGCTTGTGCAGGTTGAGTTCTATAGGCTGATTTAGGGACATTCAAGGCAAGCTAGCTATTGGAAAAGATCAAGTGAAGTTCAGGAAAGCTACCAGACACCTCAAAACTTGTTGAGAAGCATTGCATTGCCCTACACGAATCCAACTGAAACGGGTTTTTCTTCACTTTCTATCTCTCTATTTAGGAACATTTAGCCTTAGGTTTGTGAATAAAAAATGTAGTGTTCATTGCCATGAAGCTGTACATATGCTCAGTTTTCATTTATATTAAGTGTGCTAGGAGAATTTCATCCATGAACATGCTGAAAAAACTAGGTCAGATTTTAGGGCCAGAGAAATTCTCTCTGGTCTTTGAGAGTTAGGACTAGTTATTTATATGGTTGGAATCGTCTTGAAATTCTCTACAAGTTTGATATTGTGAGTTTTTGCAATAGATCACGTATACAGGATGTCCAAGTTTGTACAACATGCGCACGTTTTTTCAAAGTGCTGGAGGTTGAAGATGAAGATTTGGGTTGGGCTTGGCTTGCTTGCTTTTGACACCCCTCTTTTCATTTTTACACCCCCTGGCCCAATTTCTCATATTTTTACATTTTTTCATTTTTGTTTTCTTTTCTGATTTTGTTTATTTATTTCCAAATATAAAAAATGCCTAAAAAATATTTTCATAATTTTTTACATTTATTTAGCATTTTATTTTAATTTTTCTAATATAGAAAACATTTTAAATACTTTTATATTATTTACTTAAACTTGAAAAATAATATCTAAATTATACTTTTATTTTTATTTCTTATTTTTATTCACACTGAAAATATTATTTAAAATATAATTTATTTTTATACATATTTTATTTTATTTTATACATATATATATATATATATATATATATATATATATATATATATATATATATATATATATATATATATATATATATATATATATATATATATATATATATATATATATATATATATATATATATATATATATATATATATATATATATATATATATATATATATATATATATATATATATATATATATATATATATATATATATATATATATATATATATATATATATATATATATATATATATATATATATATATATATATATATATATATATATATATATATATATATATATATATATATATATATATATATATATATATATATATATATATATATATATATATATATATATATATATATATATATATATATATATATATATATATATATATATATATATATATATATATATATATATATATATATATATATATATATATATATATATATATATATATATATATATATATATATATATATATATATATATATATATATATATATATATATATATATATATATTATTAAATACTTAGCATAAAAATATAAAAATATTACATTTTTAATTTTATTATTATTCATACTTAAAAATACTCTTTTTTAAGTATATTTTATTTTTGTATATATTAATATATTTTTTGTATATAAATAATATATAAATATTTATTTTTAAAGAAATTAGGGTTTCATCCCTTAAACAATTAAATAAACATTTTATTTATTTCTTTATACTTTTTTTACATTAAAAATACTTTTGCATACATAAACAAACACAAATTCTTTTTTGCATAATACATTTAATTTAATATTTATTTACTTTGTTTATTTAAATATTATCCATTTAATACTTATGCTTTGGAAATTCAATTTGGATGTAATAGTAAACTAGGGTTTATGTTTCTCGTCAAATACCCCCATTCAAAATTGTACCCCCATCCCCATAATCATGTTGTAATAGCTTAGAACTTTAAATTCTCGCATTTTACGCTTTCAATTATGCCATGATTAGAGAATTAGGGTTTGTATGCAAAAAAATCAATCAACAAATAGTTTGACCTAATCAAAGACAAAAATGCATGAAAATCAAACACAATGCACACTTGCACCCCTAGGGTTACAATCCACTTGTTGCCTTCAAAAATGGGCCATGGTATGCATGTTGAGTACTTTGGCAAAACAAAAACAAAACAAAAGATCATAGTCCCTCGATGACGCTATCTTGGTTGCCTAAACAAAAATGATCGAGTCCCTCAGAAAATTGCCAAAGATACTTGACACAATTGTTATCATGGTCTATACAATGACCCGCACCTGTCCCGTTTAACATCCTAACACAAGGTTGTTCACCAAATGCAATGGTGAAACAACACTGTCAAAAGGGTTAAAAACATAAGAAGGATCTTTGAGTAAATAGGGTAGATAGCTCTTAGTTACTTGATCAAAAGCTTGCAAAAACATCCTTGCTATTTTTAAACACACTTCACAACATAATTTCAAAACATTTTCCAAATCAAACTTTCAAACATTGAAATCTTTTCAAAAGACAAAAACACCTTTGTATACATTCAAACAAGAATCATTACAAAGGTTGCAACAACGATGGCCTCTTTTCAAAATATATTTCGAAACCACACACAAAGCACCATTTCAAACAATTGAAAAGCACCATTTCAAACAATTTGAAAAGCAAAGCAAGTGATCTAAACAAGTAACTAAGAGCCCATGGATAACCATGGATGAAAAGGGTGCTTGCACCTTCCATTTTCATGATCTACTCCCCGAACCCAAGAAAACATCTCAAAGGTCTTTCCTGTGCTTTTTGACCTTTCCTTAGGATAAAATAAAAAGTCGGTGGCGACTTTTGCTAAACCGAAACATTTGCGAACACAAACGCAAAACCTCAAGTCATTTCTCCCACCGTATCACAGAACTGGAGACTCTGTTGGGGAAAACTTTAAAAGTGGAGTAACCTTACGGTTTAGATCACCTTTGCATGCTTATCTTGATTGCTTTGATTGATTTACATTTGGTTCTCTTGTTTAGGCTTGAAATCCTCTACCCGAATTTGGGAAACATTCATAGGTAAATAGCAATACGTTATGGAAACTGTGCGGGGTATACCGACATGGTTGAAGCAATAGCTATATTAGTGCGACATATTTGTGAGTACCAGTAGCCTTTGAGTCAATCAAAGAGAATACGGGGCCGCTGAGTGATGTCATGAAACACTAATGAACTCTTAGAACCTTACTTGACCATCTTGGCCTTTTTTTAAGAGTAGTGAGATGACCGGATTTGGTGAAGTCCGAAGTTGGTAGATACTCGATACTACACTCATTGAGGTTTGTTTTCTTGGAATATTTCGGTCGCCAGTTAAATGGCTAAACCAAAACAATGAACACAAAATAATCCAGTGATATTGAGCTCCTTAGAACCCAATTACTATTTATAGGACAGGTTGAGCCAACTAACTTCAAGAGGGTACTTACCTATGAAACCTCATGCAAGCCTGAAACTAGGGTCTTGTGTGATTTGCTTGTACACGTGCTTGTGCATACATCATGAACATCATAAAGCATCATATGCATCCACTAACCATTTCAAGGGTTTGGATCTTCATCTTTGTTCTTGTTTTGTAGGTCATGGAATCTCTTCGCAGGAAAACAATCCAAGTAAACCTTGTGAGAATCCCTCCTCAACTCAAGGAGCTTACTTCCAAAATTCCGGAGAATTCTCCTTTCAGTGAAAGACATGGTAGACTTCTCAACTTGGTCAACTCCAACATTGAAGAAGACCTGGTGAAAGTTCTCTTCCAGTTCTTTGACCCCCTACACCACTGTTTCACATTCCCTGATTATCAACTAGTACCTACTTTGGAGGAATTTTCTCAACTCCTGAGGATTCCTATTCTTCATCAACTACCCTACAACGGTACGGAAAAAGAACCAAAGCCTGAAGATGTTGCTCAAGCCTTACACTTGCAACCATCTGATATCAAAGGTCATTGGGAAACCAGAAGTGGTGTCAAGGGTTTCTTGGCAAAGTTTCTGTTTGAGAAGGCACAAGACTGCTGGAATTCTCTAGATCTACAAGCTTTTGAGGAGATTGTATCACTTCTCATCTATGGGTTGGTCTTATTCCCAAACCCTGATCAGCTTATAGATGTGAATGCTGTCAAGATTTTCATATCTCGGAATCCTGTACCAACGTTGCTTGGGGACATCCTACACTCATTTCACACACGAACAATGAGGAAAAAAGGTGTTCTCATGTGTTGTACTCCTCTTCTAGCAAGGTGGTTTATTTCTCACCTTACCCAAACAGTTTTGAAGAATGATCAGGGTATAAGGTGGTCACAATGATTGATGACCCTCACACATTCTGATGTTCATTGGTGTTCTCGGTCCAGAGAAAATGTCATCATCATTGATCGTTGCGGGGAATTCCCTAATGTCCCACTACTTGGCATTAGGGGAGGCATTACCTGCAACCCTTGTTTAGCTTTAAGGTAATTTGGATATGCCCGGAGGGATGTCCCTCATGATATGCTGGTTCCTGACCTAGTTTTTTACTTCGACAATGATGCGCAAGGACTTCGACAAAGGTTTATTCGAGCTTGGAGGATGCCCAACAAAGTGGATAGTAAGACACTGGGGCACACAAATTCTATCCCCCTTGAGCCTTATCTGAAGTGGGTACGAACCCGCGCCCAGAATCTTATGATGCCATACCCTCACATTCTCCCCGTGATCAAAGAGCCTATTATAGAAGGAGAGGTTCCATACACCCTCCTACATCCAGACATGCCAACATCATTGGAAGAGTTGCAAAAGAGTTAGATACAGCTCAAGGAAGAACGGAATACTTTTGAAGCCAGCTTCTATGCAAGTGAGAAGAAGGTTTTGGAGCTTACCCGCGGACTTCACGAAGAGGAGACTCTTAACACTTACATCGCACTAAAGAGGATGCGCAATGTCTTTTTACATTAAGAATTTTGTAATATTTTTCCCATGGGGCATTTATGTACTAACAAATTTCTTCTTAATATAACGTGCGTTCTTTTTGTTTGCAACAAATTTGAATTTCTGAATCCTTGAATGCATTACATGAATAACATATCATTCATCATATGCATAAACAGGTCTTCACACCAGGTTTCCTTATCTCTCTGCTGTTTATTTCAGCAAGATGGATTTGGAGCAGACGGTTAAAGATCTACAAGCACAGAATTCGCAATTCCAGCAACTCCTCATGACCTTAGCAAAGGGTCAAGAGGACCTTAAAGCACTGTTGGAAAAAGGGAAAGACAAAGAGAAAAAGAAGAAAAGGACCGGTATGGCCACTATGGGGAGAAGGTTTGAAAACCAGGCTAGAAGGATCCTTGAGTTCCCCTCAACGTCTAATGAAGCGGCTGGTAAAGGTAAAGGAACTGCAATGCCCTCCGAATCTGAAGCTGAAGAAGAAGAAGAAGAGGAAGAGGATGAAGATTACTCCGAACAGCAATATCCCCCTGCGGATGATAAGTATAAAAATCTTGAGGATCGGTTGGCAGCCATGGAGTTGCAAAGGGTACCTGGTTTAGATTTCGAAGAACTAGGGTTGGTTGCTGGGATCGTCATTCCTCCCAAGTTCAAAGTACCTACATTTGCTAAGTATGACAGTTTGTCCTGTCCAAAGATGCATCTGAGGTCCTACGTCAGAAAGATCCAACCTCACTCATCTGATAAGGATCTTTAGGTCCACCTTTTTCAAGATAGCCTGTCGGGTACATAATTGGACTGGTTCTATCAACTTGAGAGAACTGATGTTCACAATTGGGAAGATTTAGTTGCTGCTTTCTACCGACAATACCAATACAACGCGGATTTAGCGCCCACTCGTACTCAACTACAAAGTATGGGTATGGCCTATAATGAGGGATTTAAGGAGTATGCCCAGAAGTGGCGGGATTTGGCTGGAAGGGTGCAACCACCTTTGTCGGATAGAGAGTTGGTTGACATGTTTTTAGGGACTCTGTCAGGTCCATTCTTGATTCATTTAATCGGGAGTTCATCTGCAGGTTTCACTGAATTAATTCTGACCGGTGAAAGGGTCGAAGCTGGCATTAAAAGTGTTAAAATTCAGAAGGATGCCTTCGCTTCCACCGCTATTAAGAAGACCTTCCCAGCCAAGAAAGAAGCTTCTGCTATTTATTCCATGAAAGATCAAAGAAGAACAGAGCGCCGACCAACGGTGGGGGCTGTGATGATCCAAAACTCTTCAACCGATCAACCTCGCAGCAATCAACCAAGAGCTAATCAGCAAAGGGTAGAAAGGCCACAACGGCAATTCACCCGAACCAACATGACACCGGCTCAAGTCCTCCCTCATCTGTTAAAACTAAACCTTACCAACTTGAAAAAAGCGCCGAAAAACCCTAATACCTCTTCTCCTTATTACCATTTCAATGCAAAATGTGCATACCACTCTGACAGTGTAGGGCATGATACCAACAACTGTTGGGCTCTAAAAAATAAGATCCAAGACTTGATAGACGCCAAGGAGGTAGAATTCGATGCGCCTAAAAAGCCGAATGTGATTTCTTCCCCAATGCCCAAGCACGGTCATAATGTCCATGTCGTTATGGAAGATCTTCATGTTACCAATGTTGCTGACGTTTTGACTCCGTTACCAGTGATTAAATTGAATTTGATGAAAGTCGGGATATTCCCAGGCTGTGGAAAAGAATATTACTTTTGTTCAAACTTGCAAACTGACTGCCCACTGTTGAAATCAGGCATCCAACGCCTGATGGATACCCAAGAGATCCTCTTTCAAAAGACTCATGTTGATGCTATCACTCATGTTACTCCTGTTACCTTTGATACTCCAACCAATGACATTGCCATAATAACCATCTCCGACGATCTTTCTAAGACCTGCAAAAGGCCTGTTAAGATTACGCCTGATCCTAAGTTTGTATTGTTGAAAATCACCATGCCGGGGCTTGTCCCGTATAAATCTAACAAGACGATACCATGGAATTACGGAGGAGAAATCTTCTACCATGGTGTCAAACAGATTGAATCAGTCCAAGAGAATTCCGATGATGAAACCCCTGATATAGGGAATATTGCGGGAACGAGCAAGATAACTCGCAGCGGAAGGATCTTCTCTCCGGAGATTTCTCTTCCACGGGCAGTCTTCGGACCCTCGAGAGTTTCTGTGCCTGTCAAGCCATCTGTGCAAAGCCCGGTAATTGAAGAACTTGATGCTCCTGAAGTTAGACCCTCTGATGTTACTACCAAAGGTAAGGGGATACTAGAAGCGCCTGTCAGGACGAAGGCTCAGACTGTGGTAATCCCCGAGACTACCGAGAAAGAGATGGAAGAAATCTTAAAGATAATAAAGAAGAGAGACTACGATGTCGTGGAGCAGCTAGGGCAGACCCCTTCCAAAATCTCCATGTTGGCTCTCCTACTCTACTCTGAGGCTCATGCCAAGGCCTTAATCAAATTTCTAAAGACGGCACACGTGCCTCAAGAAACTTCTGCTGATCAGTTTCAAGAGTGCGTGGCTAGCCTTACCGCTGATAATGGTCTCGGTTTTTCTGATGCTGGTTTGACCCCTAAGGGAAGGAAGCACAATGACGCGCTGCATGTCTCAGTAGAGTGCAGGGGAACCACACTTGCCCATGTCCTGGTGGATACCGGTTCATCTTTGAATGTGCTACCAAAAAAGGCGTTGGACAGATTGGACTGCGAAGGTTTGACCCTAAAGCCCAGTAACATCATTGTTAGAGCCTTCGACGGTTCTAAGAGGATGGTTCACGGAGAAGTGGACATTCCAATCAAGGTGGGCACAGAAATTTTCAACTCTACCTTTTATGTGATGGACATCAGTCCTTCATATTATTGCTTGTTGGGAAGGCCATGGATCCACAATGTTGGGGAAGTCACTTCCTCTCTGCACCAAATGCTAAAGTATCCAGTTCAGGGAAAGATCATAGCGGTTCACGGTGAGGAAGAGTACATGATAATTCACCTTAACTCCTTCCGCTATGTGGAGTTGGATGGCGAATTCATAAAAATGCCTTTCCAGCATTTTGAAGAGGTTCCTCTTGAAGTCGCAGTTGCAAAGACAATGACTGATGTGCCTATCATTTCCAAGCCTGTGTCTAGGATGGCATCCCTCAAAGATGCAGAGGCTGTAATCAAAGAAGGAAGGAGTACAGTGTGGGGGCAACTGCCTGATTTTCCTCACAAGACTGACAAGTTCGGACTAGGTTTTACTGCTGCTGGCCAGAAAGTTGTGCGTCGCTTCCGGGCTGGAGGACCACCCGTAAAGATCACTCACCATGGAATTAATGCCTTAGAAGATGATAATGAAGAAGACAACTTTGAAGATTGGATCTTTCCAACCGTTGAAGGAGGATTAAGCAACTGGGAAGCGAAAGACTTTGTTCCCATCACTTTCATCAACCAGTAATTTATCTTTGAACAATTTCCTATTTTGGTCTGTAATAATTAAACAATTCGTACACACTCTTTTCACCTTATGCCTTACCCGGGGCATATAGGTCCATTTGTAAGGGCTTGATTTCTTCATTATCATATGCCATATTTAATGAATCATTGGACGTTTTCATCTATAAACTGTTGTGTTCATTTTCTTTCCTTTTACATTTTGTTTTGTTTAAGAATGGTTATCCCTTACACACACCCACACTCACAAAATGCAGGTACCCATCCACTCCGGATTCCATGGGTGACTATTCTGCTTTAGCCTTCGGTGACTCTGAAGATTTGGTCAATCATGCCGAGTACGAAGGTGATAAAGACTGCGAAGTGCCTGGAGAGCTAGCCAGACTTTTGCAACAATAGGAAAGGGCTATTCTGCCCCATGAAGAGTTGCTAGAGACCATCAATTTGGGAACAGAGGAAGACAAGAAAGAGGTTAAGGTGGGTGCCAACCTGGAGCCAAGTGTCAAAGAGCGTCTAATTCAATTGTTGAAGGAATATGTCGAAATCTTCGCCTGGTCCTACGAAGACATGCCAGGACTAGATACAGATATCGTGGTTCACCGTCTCCCAACAAGATAAGACTGTCCACCGATCAAACAAAAAGTCCGCCAAATGAGGCCCGACATGTCTGAAAAGATCAAAGCTGAGGTGATGAAGCAATTCAATGCCGGCTTTATGGTTGTTACTTCCTATCAATAATGGGTTGCTAACATTGTGCACGTGCCTAAGAAGGACGGCAAAGTCATAATGTGTGTGGACTATCGGGACTTAAACAGGGCCAGCCCTAAAGATGATTTTCCACTACCACACATCGACATCTTGGTTGACAACACAACTCAACACAAGGTATTTTCCTTCATGGATGGATTCTCGGGATACAACTAGATCAAAATGGCCCCTTAAGACATGGAGAAGACTACTTATGTTACGCAGTGGGGTGCCTTCTGCTATAAAGTGATGCCATTCGGACTTAAGAATGCCGGGGCAACCTATCAGCAAGCCATGGTAGCTTTGTTTCATGATATGATACATCATGAGATCAAAGTCTACGTAGACGACATGATAGCCCGTTCACAGACAGAAGAAGAACACCTCGATCATCTACAAAAGTTGTTTGTCAGATTGAAGGAGTATAAGCTCAAACTGAACCCGAGCAAGTGCACTTTTGGAGTCAGGTCTGGTAAACTTTTTGGATTTATCGTCAGCAACAAAGGCATTGAAGTTGATCCTGCTAAAGTCAAAGCTATACAAGAAATGCCTTCCCCCCGCACTGAAAAGGAGGTTAGGGGTTTCTTGGGACGCTTAAACTATATCGCAAGGTTCATCTCTCACCTGACATCTACCTATGAGCCAATCTTCAAGCTATTGAAAAAATATCAGGTAGTTGAATGGAACAATGATTGTCAAGTTGCTTTTGATAAGATCAAGGAGTATTTGCTGGAACCTCCTATCTTGATGCCACCCGTTGAAGGAAGGCCGTTAATCATGTATCTGACTGTTTTGGATAACTCAATGGGGTGCGTACTGGGCCAACATGACGAGTCTGGCCAAAAAGAGCATGCCATTTATTACCTTAGCAAAAAGTTTACCAACTGTGAGACTCGCTACTCACTGCTCGAGAAAACTTGTTGCGCTTTGGTATGGGCTGCTCGCCGGCTAAGGCAGTATATGTTGATACATACCACCTTGCTTATTTCTAAAATGGATCCGATTAAGTAGATCTTCGAGAAGCCTGCTTTATCTAGAAGAATCGCTAGATGGCAAATGATCCTGACTAAATATGATATCTAATATACAACCCAAAAAGCTATAAAGGGGAGTGTACTAGCTGACCATCTAGCTCATCAAGCCGTCGAAGATTACCAATCTATGAGATTCGATTTCCCTGATGCGGTACTCATCTCTCTAGAAGGTTTCCATACACCTTTCACTGCAAGACTCTGCTTCAGCTGCACCAATAACATGGACGAATACGAAGCTTGTATCTTTGGTCTCAAGGCTGCAATTGACCTAGGAATCAAATCTTTGGTCGTATTTGGGGACTCAGCTTTGGTTATCACTCAAATCAAAGGAGAGTGGGACACTAAAAATCCTAATCTTATCCCATACAAAGAACATGTCCTGACATTGTTGCCTCATTTCGAGCAGATTACCTTTGAGCACTTCCCGCGAGAAGAAAATCAGCTAGCTGATGCTCTGGCTACAATGTCTTCCATGTTTAAACTCAACTGGGATAATGAGGCTCCCCAAACCACCATCGAATGAATGGACAGACCTGGGCACTATCATGAGATTAATACCGAAGAAGTAGTGGAACAACCATGGTTTCATGAAATCAAAAGGTATCTCCAGACTCGAGAATACCCTGAAGGAGCTCCAGTCAATGACAAAAAGTTCTTAAGGAGATTTGCTGCCAAGATCTTCGTGAGCAATGGTATCCTATATAAGCGCAGCCATGATTGTGTTCTACTTCGTTGTGTGGACAAGGTTGAAGCAGAGTTGATCATGACCGAAATACACATTGGCACCTTTGGCACCCACTTGAGCGAACATACGATGGCTAAGAAGATTCTAAGGGCAGGCTACTACTGGTCTACCATGGAAGCTGATTGTCATCAACATTCCCGTACTTGTCACAAATGCCAAGTCTATGCTGACAAGGTACATATTCCTCCTGTTCCTCTCAACGTTCTAACAGCTCCTTGGCCATTCGAAATGTGGGGAATCGACATGATTGGAGAGATCAAGCCTACAACATCCAATGGACATCGCTTCATCTTGGTCGCTATTGATTATTTCACCAAGTGGGTCGAAGCAGCTTCCTTTGCCTCCGTTACAAAGACTGTGGTTGCCCGCTTCATCAAGCAGAACCTCATATGCCGGTATGGTATCCCCGACATGATCATCACGGACAACAGTACAAATTTGAACAACACTGTGATCACTGCTCTGTGCGAGCAGTTCAAAATTCAACATCACAATTCATCTCCCTATCGGCCAAAGATGAACGGTGTTGTTGAAGCCGCGAACAAAAATATCAAGAAGATCATTCAAAAGATGACAGTCACCTACAAGGACTGGCATGAGATGTTACCGTTTTCTTTGCACAGATATCGTACCACGACGTGTACTTCAACTGGGGCAATCCCCCTTTTCTTTGGTATATGGCATGAAGGTTGTTTTACCTATGGAAGTTCAGATTCCTTCTTTAAGGATTAGGAAGGATGTTGGTTTAAATGAATACGATTGGATTCAAACCCGGCTTGATCAACTTAATTTGATCAACGAGAAGCGACTTACTACTATTTGTCATGGTCAGACGTATCAAAAATGGATGATCAAAGCTTTCAACAAGAAAGTCAGGCGTCAGGTATATCAAGTCAGAGATCTTGTAATCAAGCGGATCATCTTGCTGCAAAGTGATCCCAGGGGCAAGTGGACTCCTACTTATGAAGGACCATTTGTGATCAAGAACATCTTTTCTGGTGGGACAATGATTCTGACCACCATGGACGGCAACGACCTGCCGCACCCTGCGAATGCAGACATAGTCAAAAGATACTACGCATAAAACGACCCGACAAGTTGAAAACCCGAAAGGGCGACTTGGGCAAAAATGGGCATCCCGGTGAATCGAAAACCCTAAAGGGCGGTTCAGGCAAAAATTAGGGATAAATAAAAAATTTGTACACCCGGCAAGTTGAAAACCCGAAACGGCGACTTGGGCAAAAAAGGGTTTCCCGGTGGATCGAAAACCCGAAAGGGCGGTCCAGGCAAAAGTTAGGGAATTAAAGCGTATGACATGTCTCGTCGGATCACTTTAAGGACAATCTCTTCACCAACAAGCTCCAAGCTTCTGATCTATCCAATCACCTTTGGACGAAGCAACATGGACAAAATACTCAGAGTTGTGAAGGCTATAGCAGAATGGGAACCCCATGAAATTGTTACACATAGCCATCTTTCTTTGTATAAAATTTTTCTCAATTTTTAAGACAACATTCTCTTACTAGGATGTCTGTCTCCTTTGTAAAAAAATACTTACAAAAGTTAATACAAAAATACTTCAAAGTGCAGAAATTCGCTTGTCTTTTCTTTCTTTTTACAATTATGTTTTATTTGAAAACGTCCAATGATTTGTTGAATGAGCATATGCATTTGAATATAATCACTGCTTACAAATAAAACGAAATGAGAAAAGATAATTACTGATAGGTTGAAGGTGTAGGAAAACGTCTTTAGGCTATTCCAGAAGAAATCCCCTACAGTATGTCATTCAGATCCTCAACAAAGCTAAAACCTTGAAGTACACATCCCCAGCGGAGTCAAATTTCAAAATTCCCATCAGAGTTAAGTTTCTAAAAACTCCCAATCCCCAGCGGAGCCAGAATACTCTAAACTCCAGATCCCCAATGGAGCCCGAAAACTTTGAACTACAGATCCCCAGTGAAGACGAAACTTTCTTCCCCAACGGTGTCCAAAATTCCAAATCTTAAACCCCGGTGGAATACTATCTAAATTCCTCCTGCAGAATGAAGTTTCTCATTCTCAATTCCCCAAGCAGAGTTCTCCATAAAACAAGGAATCCCCAGTAGATTGGCATACAACCCAAGATCCTGATTTCCCCGGAAGAATAGTCACTCTCCCCCATAGAGTTATTTCCCGACAGAACAAAGATTCTGGTTCCCGTTTCTCCATTTGAAGCCTCCTAGGTTTTAATTTCCCAGTAGAGGTTATTGGATTTTTCCTTATTTCCCCAGGAAAGTCATGAAGGATTCTCACATCAAAAGTTATCAGAGTTTTGATAATCCCCGCAGGTTGCCAAGGATTTTCTATCCCCAACAGTAATTAGCAAGGTTCTCTCATCTTCAACAATCAAAGATTTTTGGAATCCCCAGCATCGGTCAAAGATTTATTTTCCCCGACAGCCGTCGAAGATTTCATTACCTCCAGCTATCAAGGATTTATTTTCCTCAGCAAGACAGCTAATCAGCTTACATGCACATCCATTACATTCATATATCATAAACATTGATGGAACACATTTTATTGCACCATACATATCATGCAACATAATTTTGTGCTTTAGCTAACATTCTACCCTTTTCAGGATAAGATTAAAAGCTACCTTTAACAAATATTCAAAGATTTCAGATACAGTATGGATACACCCCCAGACACGGTAGTCATTCTATTACTCATTCAGAATTTCAAGTCAAGATACAGTATGGATACACCTCAGACACGACAGTCATTCTATTACTCATTCAGACTTCAGCAATCAGATACAGACTAGATACGCTCCAGACACGGAAGCCATTCTACTTCTCATTCAGATTCAACCATCAACTTCAAGTTCAGATACACTCCAGACACGGAAGTCATTCTGTCACTTGTCCGGATCCCAGTTACAGTACGGATACACTCCAAACACGGAGGTCATTATGCTACTCATACATATCTAAACTTCAGATACGGTCCAGATACGCTCCAGACACGGTTGCCATTCTGTCACTCATTCAAAATTTATCCCCAACACATAGATGCTCCATACACAGATGTTTCTATGTTACCCATTCAGAATACAGATATACTCCAGACACAGCAGTAATTCTGATATTCATTCAAGAATCAAATACAGTTACAGCTCAGATACGCTCTAGACACAGACGCCATTCCTTTGCTCATACAAACCCAGTCTCCAGATACAACTCAGATAAATTTCCAAGAACCGAAGAAATTGAGATGAAAATAGATATAGGAAAAGAGAGAGAATGAAAAGTGAGGATGATCTAGTTTTGGATGAAGCTCTAAATTCAATAATTTGTTTAAACATAGATATCTAACAAGAAAATATTCAACAAAATTTTGTCCCTAAGAGTTACTTTAGCAACAAGGAAGATGGTAGATAATAAATTGATATAGTATTAGATACTATTTATGCCTTGTTCAATACTATAAAGTTGAAGAAGATATGGAAGCATTATCTTTAATATCTCAAGTTCATGAGATTCCAACCAAACAAAAGGAAGAAGAATGATGAGGTGTTTTTTTCCATATATGTCTCCATAATAGAGAATCAAATGGTCAAGCTAAGGACCTTAAATAAGTGTTGCATGGGAGGTAACCCACATATTTTTGTTATTTCTTTTTCTTTTGTTTTCTTTAAAGTTTGAATTTTAATATTAATAAGAACGCTTTCCCTGTTTGTAAATGCATGTTCTTTGTTTAACAATTGAATTTTTTCTGTTGTGTTCTTCAATTCAGATTATAATGCTTTACCAATGACAAATTATGAGGTGCTATGTTATGGATGAACTTGTAGTCGCAAGGGAAGTCCTCAGAAAAATAGAGGCGGGCTTTAGTAAACTTTTTTGGTGACATATGCTAGGTCAGTCCACATTGAGTGGGCTAGTCATTCTTTGCGGGAGAAAATGGCTCGTGGGGCATATTCTCTTCAAGAATTACTATTGTGCCATCCTTTAGATCCTATGAAGAGCTCCCATCTTGCTTTTGGACCTTTGGGGAAGGCTTCGTCAGGGTCGTGGCCTTTAACATTCCTTTTTCTCCCTTTCTTCATTAGAGGACATATGCGATTCTTAGGATTATTTGTCATTTGACTCTCATCCTTTTCTTGGTCATTTCCAAGGAAAGTTGGAAATAGGTTAACAATTGTGTTCATAATAAAACAATTGATTGAAAAATTATTGTATTAAGGCTAATCATCATTTTCAATATCATTATGTGGTTTACACATAACTGAGTTTCTAATAGTCGATTCAGTTTAGACAATTTGTTCGATCTAGGCTTAATCTTCTATTTGCCATAGTTTTTGTTTTATTTTCAAAACAAAAATTTAAATACTTAGTTTTTTGTGTGGGTATTTATTCATCCCTTATAGATAAGTTATCATCGCCTAACAAGTGATGTTTCTATTATAATTCTAGAAAGGTAGAATTGTATACATTCACCAAGGTAACTATGTTTATAAACCTTGGTTGAATATTATCCACATATTGATTATATATGTGGTTTGAAGATAAACACGTTAAAAGCTTATAGTTGAAGATTATGTGATTAGCTCATATATATATATATATATATATATATATATATATATATATATATATATATATATATATATATATATATATATATATATATATAGGTTGAGTATTTTCCAGCTTTGATAATCTTCCCTTATTTATTGGTTTGTTGAAGATTAGCGATATAAAAATATTCAAAGGTTTGAGATTAGCCCGATTAAAGTCTCAGAGGTTGTTGGTTATCCCGTTAAACCAATATTGAGCTCAGATATATTTAGAACTCGAAGACTAGCCTCTACAAGGTTCGTGTTCGTGGAGAGAAGACTAACCGCTTCAATCTATAGTTGGGAAGGAAGCTTGGATACTTCAGTTTCAACGAGTTATTAGAGAAAAGACACAAACGCTAATATAATTTGTCTTGTAATATTTTGGTTGTAGAAAAACCACAATTTTCTTGTATAATGGTGTTCGTGAGCCTTTCCTACTAAAAGCTCTCAAGTGTTAATGGAAACTCTCAAAATAAAATTTTGGGCACATAACTAAGTCATTTTTTACTAAACCTGTATAATCCTTGGTGTTCTCCTTCTTCCCTCAACTCTTTAATTTCCGCACTTTAATTTCTGGTATTTACTTTCTGCTACGTACGATTAGAAAATGTTTTCAAACTATGATTTAACTTGCCAAAACTTTTCAAAACCACATTTTTCCAAACCACACAATTCACCTCCCCTATTGTGTGTAAAGTCTTAAGAAGAACAAGTGGTATCATAGTCTAACTCCTGTTTAAGGACTAATCGTCTCAGGAGGAAGATGACTTCCAAAAAAAGATTGTTTTAAACACACCACCACTTTTTGAAAAAGATACTTTTGATATTTAGAAAAACATATTTAAAATTTTTCTTCAAAGTTTAAATCATGATTTATGGAAAATCTTAATCAATGGTCTAGTTTACCCTACTCACCAAGTAAATGATAAAGAAGTGGAAAAACCCTATTCTCCTTGGACCGAATAAGAAAAGACAAAATTATATTTTGATCTCAAATCCAAAAATTTCATAATAATGTCTTTAGATGATAACAACTTTTTTTATGTTCGTCATTGTAATATCGCCAAAGAAATGCGAGGTACTCTAGAAAAGATATATGGATTTTCTCCAAGTATCAAGATAGAGAAGATGAACACACGAGGAGAAGATATTAACTATAAATATTTTCCTAGCACTAAACTCATAGGAAAATTTATTATAAATTATTTTACTAACATATATCTAAGAATTAAGAATTGGCGATTTTATCCAACTCTTAAATCTATAGATGAAAACCTTCATGAATTTCAGGAAAAATAAAAAAAGAAGGAAATCATAAAGAAGATGGATGAGATGATTCAACTACCCAAAGATGAACAAAACCAAACTAAAGAGTTATCATCCTCGCCCTGTTCATATCATACAACTCCAATTCAATCATTCGAAAGAACATACTCTATCCTTGAATGATCAACATCAGACGAAGGATTCACTTGTTCAAAGAAAAAAAAGAAGACGAAGAAGTTTCTTCATTAGTTGAACAAAGATGAGGAAATACATTAACCTTAGGGAGAAATGTAAAATAATCATCTACCAACGAAGAAAATAAGATATGCTCAAATGTACCATACAAGGAAGATATATTCTGGATAAAAAAGAAAAAGCGTACAACATACAAACGCACCTACTGTAAGAAAGCGAGACACTTAAAATATTTTTATTTTAAACTAAAAGGATATAAAGGTAAAAACCTTAGATCTTCTGTGACTAACGAACATGAGTTCAAGAAGTTGATATAACCACCTAAGGAGAAACCTTAAACTTTTTGCAGGTTATGTTTTACAGCTTAAAAGTTCTAAGAAGAGATTATTTGAAAAAGATGTATAAAGCAGAAGTATACTCTAGAAGTATACATGTTTCAATTCTTTGATCCTGAAGATGAACGATGAAGACAAATGTCTACCATTATGATCAAAGCAATATATTTCAAGCGTTTATAAAAAATGATCTGAGATGATCAGTGGAAAGAATAACCTATAATGGACACTCCATTGTGGTGTTTTTCCAAAAGGGGTTTTCATCAAGAATTTTATTGATAGGTAAAATTATTTTAAGATTGAAATGATCAGTTAAATCTGATTAAACCCTTAAAATAATAATTTTAATTACTGTTGCACATGATTTAAAATTCATTTTTCAATTTAATTATTTCCAACCCATAAAAATGAGTTTGTCCAAGTGTCTTGAGCTTAGGGGGTACTAAAAGCATCAATTAGAGGTGTCAAAGAAGCAACAAAGCCCAACAAACAAACTAAAACACCGACAAGGCCTGAACGAATAATTATAACCGATTAGCACAAATTGCTAACTAATTATAATTATTTGAAACATACAATTTCAAGTCAAATCCAAGTCATCCTAGCGGGCCTAAAAGATAAAATATCAGCATTAATGAAAATCTCATCAAAATCTGAAAGATTGAGAAAACCAATCGATTAAAACAAAATCCAACCGATTAGAAGACCTAAATTTGTGTATTTGGATATGATTTTTGGACAACACAATCCTCATTTAATACTTGCCCCAAATACAACTCCAAACCCATCAGAATGCACTCAATAAATATGTATTGTATTCTTACCTTCTCTTTCATCTCACGCTTTCTGTTCTCTACATACCAATACCTAGGATTATACTAAAAAAGTTCATCATGAATCCTAGAAGATTAAGTTTCACCTCTTTCTCACTCACTGATAAATTTACAACCAAACAATAAGAAACTAAATTCTTAAAACAGTTTTCCAACCGAACAACCATGAGAGTTCATACCTTAAATCCCGAAGATTTAAACGAGTACAACTTCTTCAAAATCCTAGAAGAACTCAAACTCTCGAACTTCCTTTGCACACCCTCAAAAAGAATTTATACCACTCTAGTGAAAAGATTTTTCCCAAACCTTCGTCTAATTGATAGAATTCTTCAGAGCAAAGTAAGAAAATACCATATAAACATATTTGTAGAAGAATTTGGGAAACTACTAGATCTCCCTCTTGAAGATTATTTCACCGAGTTAGGAGACAAAACCAATAGGTACAACTATGTCGCTGGTGCATCTTCTTTAATGAAAAAAGTATGTTTCACACATTCATTATCCACTCATAGCATGATATATCATTCTTGAAAGCAGGATTATTCACTACAAAATGACTCACATCCTCTTTCCCATAATAGGAAAGTTCGGTCTCCTAACCCAAGTCGAACCATGTGGTTTATTGAAAATAAATTAAAGATCAATTGGATCCAACAAGTAATTAACTACATGTTCGAAAGCATAACAAAAGGAAAATAATTGCCTTATGGTAACATGGTTACAAAAATATTAGAAGAGACATGATTCAACTTTAAGGAACAAACATACTTTAAAGAAGAAACAAACATAATAGGAAAGTATGTCTTGCCCTTAATGCAGTATGAGTTAAAAGATGGAAAAATCATAGAAAAGACACCCTCGGACCAAAGAAAAAGAAAAACCATAAGTCAAGACCTACCCATAGAAATCATCGAGTGTGGAGATTCCCCTCCTTAAATACATAAAATCAGAGGCCTAATGAAAATCCTATATGGAAAGATATATATCCTCAATGACAAAATAAACTTCATTGTGCACCACTCCATTCGTGACCAATCCAAATTACCTCATCACATTTTTCCACCATGATGATATTGAAGAAGAATAGTCCATATTAGACATACTAGCAAGATTTCTGCACTTATATTTTCGAATTTAGTTTTGAATTATGTACTTCATTTTCCCTTCTTGTACTGCATTTCCCTTTTGTAATTCAAATTTAATAATATGTTTTTCCTTTCCTAAATAATTATCTTCCTATCCTTTAAAAATCTACCCTTTAAATACATAATGTGATAAATGTAATACTTTGTTACTATACATGCTCCGCATAAACTTAAACATGATATACTTAAACATGATATGCGTCCCTTGGTTTGCATGATAACCCTTGTTTAACATATTATGAAAAATACTTTGAAATAAATGTTTATTTTTCTAAAAATAGGTATGTTATGCTTAAGTATATAATGCAAAAAAATATTTTAATATGATGTTTATATCAAATTAATCCCTATACTTGTTTACCTCAAAAGATTCAATATGATATTTTCGTTTCTTGCTATATCATATACACATGTTTGCATATTTAAAATTTTCCCTAATTTTATTTTTTATCCGCCTTTTTGATATTGACAAAGGGGGGAGAAGTATATTCTCAAGGGGGATATATATTCTATCTAACTCAGGGGGAGTTTGTCACTCCAAATATATCTTATATCTTTTACCACCTCCCCTGAGAGATGCGTTATCATAATCAAAAAATGGGAGAATGTGGAACCTTATTTTACAGATTATATACTTTTTAGCAAGAAAGTATCTTTTGATGATGACAACTCTAAAGAAAAGAATAGAGATATCCATCATGGTAAAGATGCAACCTATGATAAGTCAAAGAATGCACTTAAGCGGTTAAATATACAAGCCATGAGAATAAAGGTTTGATAAACACGACTATCAGATAAAGGCCAACAAACTTGATTTTATCAAAAGCCTCAATAGATCACAAGAAAGTGTCAATGCAAAAAAGATTATAACCAACAAAGGCATAGAGAAAAAAATCTTAAATTAGTAAGTGAGTGAAACTATGTAAAAGCAAAGAGAATTTTTCACAGAAGTACATGGCTATAAGCACACTGTGATACGGCGGGAGAACTGACTTGAGGGTTTTGTGTTTAATCGCAAATGTTGTGGTTAACAAGAGTCGCCACCGACTTTTCTTTTATCCAAAAGGAAAGGTGAAAAAGCACAGGAAAAACCTTTGAGATTATCTCTTGTTTTCGGGGGGTAGATTATGAAAAGGGAAGGTATTAGCACCCTTTTCATCCATGGTTTTCCATGGGCTCTTAGTTACTTGCTAGATCACTTGCTTTTGTTTGAAATTATGCTTTGTGTGGTTTTTTGAAAGTATTTTGTAAAGAGGCAATTGTTTAGGCAACCTTTCTAATGATTCTCGTTCGTAAGAATGTATACAAAGATGTCGATCTTTTGAAAATATTTTCAAGTTTTGTTAGATGTTTGAAAGTGTATGAGTTTACTTTGAAAATAGCAAGGATGTTTGTTTGAAAGTAGAGCAAGTAATTAGGAGCATTCTACCTACTCAAAAGTCTTTCTTGTTCATTTTCTTTTCCTTCGACATTGTTGTCTTACCATTGATTTGGTAAGCAACCCTATCTTTGGATGTAAACGGGACGGGCGTGGGTCATCGTATAACCATTATTAGCAATGTTGTAAGGTATCTTAGCATTCTCTTTTAGGGACTAAGATCATTTGAAAGGCAAATTAGATAGCATCATCGATGGACTATGATCTTGTATTTTGCTTGTTTTTGCTAAGCTACCTTACACGCGTAATATGACCATTTTATATAAGGCAACCAAGTGGAATAACCCTAGGGGTGCTTGTGTGCAAGTAGATCATTTTCATGCTTGTTTTTGTCTTGAATTAGGGTTTTCTAAGTATTGGTTTTAGTCTTTCCATACAAACCCTAATTAGTAGCATTTATATATAAAAGCGATAAATTGCAGATTTTAAAGTTACTACGCTATTACAACATTTGTGAGGAGGGGGTGTACAAATTGTATGGGGATTTTAAGAATTTAAAGCCTAATTAGTCTATTACAACCATATTGAATTGATATCAATGTACAAGGAAATAAATAAATTCAAACTACAAAATGAATAAATGTACAAAAAATGCAAAATGTAAAGAAAGTGTATCTTTGTTTGATGTTCATTAAAAAAAAGATTTTGTCTTAACCTAATTAAATAAAGAAAATAATTAATTCATTTTGAATTTTATTAAGAAAATATTTTAAATAAAACCCTAGTTCTATTAATTAATCAAAAGAAAATAAGTTTAAGAAAAATGTGTTTTTTTGGTATTTTTATCTTAAAAGCATTATAAAATATTTCTAGTCTTTTTTTACATCAAAAATAATGTATTTAAATTAGTATGAAAGAAAATAACTACTAACCTAATTTTAATTATATTTACAAGATAATAAGTAAAAATTAGATAAAATATAGTTAATACAAATATTTTTTGTGAGAAAAATAAAATAAGCTAAGTCAAAATATAAATCTATCATTTTTTTGTATTTTATGATTTTTTTAATATTTAGAAAATATATTTAAGAAAAATAAAAATGAAATAAAAAAGAAAATAAATAAATTTGGACCAGTGGTGCCAATAGGAAACAGGGGGTTAGCTAGCAAAAATAAGAAAAATAAGCCAAGCCCAAAGAGGCCCAGCGCCCTACAAACAAAAAAGTCAGAATTGTAAAACATGTAAAAAAATGCAAAAGGGTACCACTTAGGCTCGAACCCGAGTCCCATGGGTTACAAGCGCGCGCTTCTACCACTGAGGTGGCTTTACATCCGTTAACATAAGCAAAACAATAAATATACAAGGCAAAACGCTCCCTGATAACTTCATCTTCAACCTCCAGCCAGACCAACTGTAACTTGCTCATTTCTCATCAAAAATGAAAACTGTAAACATGAAACTTGTAGAAAATTTTCTCACGATTCTAGAAATGTAAAGTATTAAAATTATAGATCAAAGATAAGCATGAATTTTAATGGCCCTAATCTGAACCCTAAAAATTTCAGAAATTTCAGTTTCAAAATTCTCTAAGCTGAAGCAAAATTAATGGAAACTATGGACATGATTAGCTTCAGGGCAATGATATCTACATGTTTTGTTCATAAATAAACTATTGAGGATGCCTGTATGAAGAGTTCCAAGTTGATAAAACTTACCTCAAAACTGGAAATCGTGTTTTGAGTTTGAGCTTGTTTCAAGTGATGGTGATGATCAGGTTAGCTTCCTTGAGGTCCTAGGAAGCTAATGCAATGGTTTGCCTAAGTTGAGAGTGGCTGAAATGACTTGGAGAAGTCAATGTGCAATGCTCTGTTTTTGGTTATGGAGGATATAGTAAATGGTGTTACAATAATGAAATAGGGACAAGGATAGGTTACACTTGATTTAAGGAAGCCTTAGAAACTAAAAGGCCAAGAAACGCACGAGGGAAATGTGATTTTGATGTTCAAGGTCAGAAACTGTGCAACAATGGAGTTTTTGGGAAATTTCTGATTTGAGAGAGTTTTGGTGTATTTCAGGGTGCTTAAGCTCATCCTCTAGCTCAAAAATAGTGACTCTATTTATAAGCAACAAGTTTGGAGACCTCTTGTTGATCAGATCTCAAAATCACAAGTTTATGCATAACATGTGATTTTTGAGAAATTCAAGTTTCAAAGCCTTGTGTACTTGCTAAGATAGAGTGGTTATGCTTTAAACAAGCTTGCTTCTGACTTTGTGGATGGAGTGTGATCAGAGGGAACAAGTTAGAAGCTCAAGAATAAACATTATGCAAAAGGATTGCTTTACAAGAATGGCAATGTTAGCTTTGTGCCATTAATGGAAATGCAACTTGGATAATAGCTCAATTGCTTGGATCAAAGCCCTAACAGCTGTGTAAACATTTAATTATGGAGTGACAAACAATTTTGAGGCCTGCAAAGCAAATATTATGCAGCCTAGCATGGATTTGGTTCATGTGTTCATAAAAAATGACTTGTAATTCAAGTGATGAAACCCTAACTTCATCTCTTCGATTCTCCCTACTCAAGAATGATCTCAAGGAGTTCTTGGACATTTTGGAAATCTTACAATGTGATATAAGACTCATATTTGAATTGCTTTTGAATATTCCCCTTGGAACTATATGAAAAAGTGTCATGAAGTTAGGTCAAAATTCTGGCCAAATTAGGGCAAAATTTCACTAAGTGTTTAGTTTCATGACCACATGTTCATAAAATTATAACTTGAGATACAAGAACTTTTGGAAGGAGTTGTGTAAAGAAAAGTTGTAGATTTCATGGAGATCTATAACTTTCATGTTGGAAGTTTCTCTTGAATCATCTTGTATCATGGTGAAAATTTTGCTCAAAGTTATGAAAAAACATGAAATTAAAATTTCTAAGTTTAGAAATTTTGACTTTTAAAAATGAAATCTTGACTTTTTGATTTCTTGATGAATAAGTTTCATATTTTGACATGTTTTTATGAATTATGATATTTGGCACTTGAATTTGACCAAAAAGTCAAAGTTTGACTTTTCAGTATACAGTTTACTTTTGATCAGTTGACTGAAAAATTCATCTGTCAATCCAATGGACTTGCAGTGTTTTGAACCATGTCATTAAGTCAAAATGATGCAATTGGACTCTTGATTTCATGCCTTAAACCAATTGACCATTTGCTAGGTCAAAAATCAGAAATTGCCCTTTCTCAATCAAAACCCTAATTTTGACCATTTTGCCCTTTTAATGATCTGATCAAATTTCTTGAGGAATTGTTGTCCAAACTTGATCAAATAATACATATGAGTTTATAATGTTAATATGGATCAAAAATTATGAAGTTTGATTGTAAATTGGCCACAGCTGACTTTTTTTTCTAATACAATTGATTTTTAGGTCAACTGCTCAATTGACTGAGCCAAAATGTGATCCAAGGCTTGAAACTTGACATGAGTGATCTTGGGGGTCCATAATGATCCATGAAAGTCATATGAGGCATTGAAAATTCAAATGTCCTTGTGTAAACTCAAACCCTAATTTTGGTCATCAGTGCATAAGGAGGTGTCTTGAGTTGATCAAACCTTAGTGCAGTCTTGAGCCCAAGGGGATCTTTGTGAGCAAATTATTGATAAGTGAGAGGAAAGATTTTGGGGTACAACAGCTGCCCCTGTTCAATCTTATTAAGCCTGAAGAGTTAGATTGGCTAGTTTTGTCATTCGTGACTCGAAGTTGGAAGATGATTGGGCACTAGAGTGCCCAGAAATTTGTACTCGGCGATGTGATGGTAGAGGGAATAGGCTTAAAGATTCCATTCGGAGAGGTGATGGAAATTTGTTGGATATGGGCTTGTAGATTCCATCCAAAGTGATTGCTGAATTGTAATTTGTAAGCTGAAAGAATGAGTATCAGAATGGCATCCGTATCTGGAGCGTATCTGTACTGCATCTGGAGGCTAATTTCGAATGAGTATTAGAATGGCGTACGTGTCTGGAGCATATCTGTACTATATCTGGAAGTTGAGAAATGAATGAGTATCCGAATGGTATCCGTGTCTGGAGCGTATCTGAACTGTATCTGAGAAGTTGAATCTGAATGAGTATCAGAATGGCATCTGTGTCTGGAGCGTATTTAAACTGTATCTGAGAAGTTGAATCTGAATGAGTATCAGAATGGCATCCATGTCTGGAGCCTATCTGAACTGTATCTAAAAAGTGGACTCTGAACGAGTATCAAAATTACATCCGTGTTTTGAGCGTACCTGAACTGTATATGAAAGTTGAATCTGAATGAGTATTAGGATGGCATCCGTGTCTGGAGCGTATCTGAACTGTATCTGAAGACTTTGAACATTGTTAATGGTAGCTGTTGATTAATCTTATCCTGAAAAAGGTAAAATGTTAGCTAATATGAAATGTTATGTTGTATGAAATGCATAGTATAATGCATTCGTGTTATCAATGTTTATGATATATGGATGCGATGTATGCATATGTGAGCTAATTTGCGGCACTGCTTGTTGGATTTGGGGAGGATAAATCCCTGACTGCTGCTGAGGATATGTAAGTCTTTATGTTGTGAAGTTGAAGTGTTGATGAATTTCCACTTAGAGAAATAAACTTTGTTGCAAGGGAAATATGTGTACTGCTTGTACAATCTTGTTTAGAAATCCTGAGAAATTGGACAACTTCTACTGGGGATTGATAATTGGAAGCTTTGTTCCGCTGGGGATTAAACTGCACACTGTGGGGGATTTTATGGAAATAGCTTAGGGGGATTTCCCTACCTCTTAAATCCATCAGTGATTGTCTTTCTCTTTTGTTTATTTGTAAACAACAATTATTTTCAAATGCATATGTTCAAAAATGAATCATTGAACGTTTTTGTAAACAAAACACAAGCGTAAAGATAAACAGATCGTCTTTGTGCTTTAAAAGGGATATCTTTGTATTGACTTTGAGTAAGTATTTTTGTACAATGAGACAAACATTCTAGTAAGATAATTTCGTCGTAAAAAAATTAAAATTTTAATTCAAAGAAAAGATAGCTATGTGCAATAATCCCATGGGGTTCCCATTCTCCTATAGCCTTTGTATCTCTGAGCATCTTGTCTATTTATTGCCTCGTCCGAAGATGACTGAATTGATCAGAACCTCTGAGTTTGTCAGGTTGTTCGTAAGGTGATCCAACAGAACATAGTCATACGCTTTAAATCCCTAACTTTTGCCTGGACCGCCCTTTCGGGTTTTCAGTCCATCGGGATACCTTTTTTTTCCCAAGCCTCCCTTTTGGGTTTTCACCTTTCCGGGTGTACAGATTTTTTTGTTTTCTCCCTAATTTTTTCCCGAACCTTTTTGGTTTTCCGGTATGCCCTTGTTTTGCCTAGGTGTGTCAACCTAGCGGGTCTCTTATGTGTAATATCTTTTGACTATGTTTGCGTTTGTAGGGTGCGGCAGGTCGTCGCCATACATGGTGGTCAAGATCATCGCTCCACTAGAGAATATGCTTTTGATTACAAATGGTCCTTCGTATGTAGGAGTCCATTTTCCCCTAGGATCACCTTGTGGAAGTATGATACATTTGATCACCAGATCTCCAACTTGATACACTTGGCATCTGACCTTTTTGTTGAAAGCCTTGATCATCCGTTTTTGATACGTTTGACCATGGAAAACAGCATTAAGTCTTTTCTCATCAATCAAATTTAGTTGATCAAGTCGAATCTGGATCCAATCGTCTTCGTTCAGCCTTGCATCCTTCATAATTCTTAGAGAGGGGAACTGGACCTCAATAGGTAAGACAACCTCCATGTCGTATACCAGAGAATAGGGTGTTTCCGCGATTGATGTGCAAGCTATGGTATGATATCCGTGGAGAGCGAATGGTAGCATCTCATGCCAGTCTTTATATGTGACTATCATTTTCTGTATGATCTTTTTAATGTTCTTATTCGTGGCTCCGTCAACACCATTCATCTTCGGCCAATAAGGGGAAGAATTGTGATGCTAGACCTTGAACTGCTCGTACAGGGCGGTGATCATAGTATTGTTCAGGTTCGTACCATTGTCTGTAATGATCTTCTCTGGGATACCGTATCGACATATGAGATTCTACTTGATGAACCGGGCGACAACATTCTTGGTGACGGAAGCAAAAGAAGCTGCCTCCACCCACTTTGTAAAATAGTCAATGGCCACTAAGATGAAGCGGTGTCCATTGGAGGCTGTTGGCTTTATTTCCCCAATCATATCAATCCCCCACATAGCAAAGGGCCAAGGAGCCGTCAAGACATTCAGAGGAACCAGGGGTACATGCACCTTGTCAGCATAAATCTAACACTAGTGGCAGGTTCGAGAGTGTTGATATCAATCTGCTTCCATGGTAAACCAGTAATAGCCCGCCCATAGGATTTTCTTTGCCATCGTATGCCCACTGGAATGGGTGCCAAAAGTGCCTTCATGTAATTCAGTCATGATCCTTTCAGCTTCAACCTTGCCTACGCACCGAAGTAACACAGAGTCATGGTTACGTTTGTAAAGAATGCCATTAATAAGGAAAAATTTAGCAGAGAATCTCCTTAAGAACTTCTTGTCGTTTACTGAAGCTCCTTCTGGATATTCTTGGGTTTCGAGATACCTCTTAACTTCGTGAAACCAAGGTTGGTCCACTACTTCTTCAGTATTAATCTCGTGACAGTGTGCTGGTTCTTCCCTTTGTTCAATGGTGATCCAGGGAGCCTCGTTATCCCATTTAAGTTTAAACATGGATGACATTGTGGCTAGTGCATCTGCTAGCTGATTTTCTTCTCGTGGGAAATGCTCGAAAGTAATCTTCTCAAAGTGTGGGAGCTATGTCAAAACATGTTCTTGTAAGGGATAAGGTTAGGGTGTTTGGTGTCCTATTCTCCTTTGATCTGGCTGATAACCAAAGCTAAATCTCCGAATACATTCAACAATTTGATCCCCAAGTTTATGGCAGCTTTGAGACAAAACATGCACGCTTTGTATTCCGCCATGTTATTTGTACAGTTGAAGTAGAGCCTTACCGTAAAGGGAGTGTGACAACCTTCCGGAGATATGATTACATCACCAATGCCATTGCCGAGTGTGTTAGATGCCCCATCAAAAACCAGGGTCCATCGAGATCCTTGTTCAGGTTCGTCATATGGCCTGAATTCTTCATAGTTGCTTACCATCATGATGTCCTCATCTGGGAATTCAAACTTCATGGATTGGTAGTCTTCTACAGATTGGTGAGCAAGGTGATCGGCTAGTACACTGCCCTTTATTGCTTTCTGGGTAGTATATTATATATCATATTCTGTCAGGAATATCCGTCATCTTGCTATTCACCCAGAGAGAGCAGGCTTCTCAAAGATGTATTTTATCAGATCCATTTTAGATATCAACAAGGTAGTATGAGTCAGCATATACTGTCTTAGCCGGCGAGCAGCCCATGCCAGAGCGCATCAAGTTTTCTCGAGTAGTGAATATCTTTTTTCACAGTCGATAAAATTTTTACTCAGGTAATAAATGGCGTGCTCTTTTCGGCCAGACTCGTCAGTCTGCCCCAACACACACCACATTGAATTTTCCAAAACAGTCAGATACATGATAAATGGTCTTCCATTGACTGATGGCATCAACATAGGAAGTTCTTGTAAGTACTCTTTGATTTTGTCAAAAGCAATTTGGCACTCATCATTCCATTTGACTACCTGATCTTTCTTCAGTAGTTTGAAGATTGGTTCTCAAGTAGCTGTCAGGTGAGAAATGAATCTGGAAATGTAGTTCAAACGTCCCAAGAATCCTCTGACTTCCTTCTCAGTACGAGGATCAAGCATCTCTTGTATCGCTTTAACCTTGGCAGGATCTACTTCAATACCTTTATTTCTAACGACAAAGCCTAGGAGCTTACCAGACCTTACTCCAAACGTTCATTTATTTGTGTTTAACCTTAGCTTGTACTTCTTTAATCTCTCAAACAGTTTCTGTAAATGATCAAAATGCTTTTCTTCTGTTTGAGATCTAGCTATCATGTTGTCCACATAGACCTCTATTTTATGATGTATCATGTCGTGAAATAGAGCGACCATGGCACGCTGATAGGTTGCCCCAACATTCTTCAGTCCGAATGGCATCACCTTGTAGCAGAATGTGCTCCATTGTGTGACAAAGGTTGTCTTCTCCATGTCCTCAGGCTCCATTTTGATTTGGTTGTAGCCTGAGAAACCGTCCATGAAGGAAAACACATTGTGTTGTTCCGTATTGTCAACTAAAATATCAATGTGGGGAAGTGGGAAATCATCCTTAGGGATTACCCTATTCAAATCTTATAGTCCATGCACATTCGTACTTTACCGTCCTTTTTGGGCACGGGAACAACATTGGCAACCCATTATGGATAAGAGGTGACGACAAAGAATCCAGCGTTGAACTGTTTCATGACTTCTGCTTTAATCTTCTCCAATATATCTGGTCGCATACGACAGACCTTTTGCTTTACTGGTGGGCAATCCTCTTTTGTAGGTAGACGATGTACCACAATATCTGCATCAAATCCTAGCATGTCTTTATACGACCAGGCAAAGACCTCAACATACTCGTGTAACAACTGAATCAGACGCTCCTTGACACTGGGTTCCAGATTGGCACCCATCTTTACTTCTCTTTTGTCTTCTTCGGTACCTAGACTGATTATGTCCACGGGTTCCTCGTGAGGCTGAATGGCCTTTCTTCTTGTTGTAATAACCTGGCGAGTTCCCCTGGCACTTCACAATCTTCCTCACATTCGTCTTTGGCATGGTAGATTAGATTTTCGAAGTCACATAAAGCCATAGCAGAATTGTTACCCATGGGATCCCGAATGGATATAGACCTGCATTGTGAGTGTGAGTGCGTATAAGGGTATATCTATCTTTGAAAGAAATGAAAATGTAAAAGAAAAAAATGATCACAAAGTTTTTATGCAAAAATGTCCATGATTCATTGATGTCATATGGAAATGAGATGATAACCCTTACAAATGGACCATTGTGCCTCGGGTAAGACACAAGGTTTTAAGAGTCTGAATTGTTTTAATATTACAGATCCAACAAAATGTAAAGACAAATTACTCTGGGATAAAAGTGATCGGGACAAAATCTCTAGCCTCCCAGTTGCTGAGCCCTTCACTGACAATTGGGAAAATCCAATCCTCCAGGTTGTAGCTGTCTTCATCATCCTCCACCACATTGACTTCGCGGTTGCTGATCTTCAATGGTGGTCCCCCGACATGAGCACAGCGTACAACCTTATGGGCACCTGAAATGAAACCCAGACCGAACTTTTCAGATTTGTATGGGATATCTGGGAGTTGTCCTCAACTAGTGCACCCACCTTCTTCTATCACTGCCTTGGCATCCTTTAAAGACGACATCCTGACTGGAGGCCTTGTGATCTTGGGAATTTGAGACATAGCCTTGGTTACTGCCACATCTTGCGGGACTTCTTCAAAGTGTTAGAATGGAGTTTCAATAAATTCACCATCTAACTCCACATATCTGAAGGAATTGAGATGGCTGATCATATACTCTTCTTCTCCATGAACGGTGATGATTTTCCCTTAGATCGGATATTTCAGCATTTGGTGCAGCGTAGAGGTAACATCGTAAGCATTGTGAATCCATGGTCGGCCTAGTAAGCAGGAATATGAAGGGCGGATATCCATTATATAAAAAGTTGAATCAAATGTTTGGGTTCCAACCTTTATGGGGATATCCACTTCCCCATGCACCATCCTTTTTTAGCCGTCAAAGGCTCTCACTACTATGTTGCTTGGTTTGAATGTCAATTCTTCGCAGTCAATCCTATCAAGATCCTTTTTAGGCAACACATTCAGAGACGATCTGGTGTCCACCAAAACATGAGCTAAGGTTGTGCCCCTGCATTCAACTGAGACATGCAATGCCTCATTATGCTTCCTCCCTCTTGGCGTTAAATCAGCATCTGAAAAACCTAAACCATTATCCACAGTCAAACTGGCTACGCATTCTTGGAACTGATCGGCTGATGTTTCTTGGGGTACATGGGCAGTTTTCAGGAATTTTACCATGGCCTTTACATGCGCCTCAGAACATAGTAGTAAAGCCAGCATGGAAATTTTAGATGGAGTTTTCCCCAGTTGCTCAACTAAATTGTAGTCGCTTCTTTTTATGATCTTTAGAATTTCCTCCATCTCTTTCCGGGAGGTCTCAGGGATAGCCAATGATTATGCCTTCGTTCAGACAGGCTCAAACAAAATACTTTTACCTCAAGTATCAGTTGACTCGGTAGCAGGAATGTCAGTAGGAATGATATCAGGGGTTGTATCAGTTTTGTCAGTTGGAGTATTAGCAGAGATGATTGTAGGACTAGAAATAACCTTTGGAGGAGAAACAACAACATGAATGATTACGGGTCTAGAAACTGCTTTTGGAGGAGCAATTTCTGGAGAGCACATCCTTCCGCTTCGGGTAATCTTGCTAGTCCCTGCAATATTACTGATATCAGAGTCAATCTTCTCAAAACTTGAATCTTCGGCAGCTGGTCAATCTTGCTTGATACCGTGGTAGTAGACATCCCCTCCATAATTCCATGGTACGGTTTTGTCTGACAAATACGGGACTGGTCCGGGCATTGTAATTATCAAAGGGGCTACTTTAGGAATTAATGTAATTCTAACGGGTCTTTTGGTGGAGACCCTGGAAGAATTTTTGGAAATGGTCACGATGGAAACATCATTATAAGAAATAGGTGTAACAGAAGTCTTTTCGAACAAAATTTCCTTGTTGTCTATTAGGCATTGAACGCCTGCTCTCAATAAAGGACAATTGGTTGGTGAGGACAAACAGAAATGACTGCTTTCATCACAGCCTGGGAAAACACTAGCATTCAATAAGTTCTTTTTGATAATCAGGAGTGGGGTCATAAGTTCATCAACTGAAGTAACAAACATATCTTCCTCAATGGCGTTGGTATTATGGCCGTGCTTGGGCATAGGGGCGGAAATGACATTGGGCTTTTCTAGCGCATCGAGTTCAATCTCCTTGGCTTCAAGGAGGTATTGTACTTTGTTCTTTAGAGCCCAATAGTTGTTATTGTCATGGCCGGGACTCTCAGAGTAGTATGCACAACGGGCATTAGGATGATAGTGAGGAGAGGTTATGTTAGGGTTCTTTGGAGCTTCTTTCAAGGTCACTAGGTTGGATATTAACAGATGTGGAAATACTTGAGAGAGTGTTATATTAATTCTGGTGAACTGTCTGACTGGTCTTTCCATTCTTGGTTGGTTGTTTCTTTGTTGATCAGGCGCAGGTTTAGGAATCATAACAACCCCTACCATTGGACGACGTTCGGCCCTATCTTGATTTCTCTGAGGATACACATCAACCACTTCTTTCTTTCCGATGAATGGCTTTCTTATAGTAGCAGAGGATGCATCTTTTTGAATCTTCCCATTCTTTATCCTGGCTTCTACCCTTTCTCCGGTCAATATCAATTCAGTAAAATCTGCCGATGAACTCCCAATTAAGTGATTGAAGAAGGGACCGGACAAGGTGCCCAAAAAAATTTCCACCAACTCTCTTTCAGATAGGGGAGGTTGAACTCTTCCGGCCAAGTCTCTCCATTTTTGTGGATAGTCCTTGAAGCCTTCACTTGAAACCATGGACATACTCTGGAGTTGAGTACGGGTAGGCGCAAGATCAGCATTATATTGTATTGTTTGTAAAAGGCTGCAGCAGGATCTTCCCAGTTATGAACATTAGCTCTTTCTAGCTGATAAAACCAATCAAGTTGAGTTCCAAACAGACTGTCTTAGAAGAAGTGTACCTATAAATCTTTGTCAGCGGTATGGGGATGGATTTTCCTCACATAGGACCAGAGATGCATTTTGGGGAATGAGACTCTGTCATATATGCCAAACACAAGTTCTTTGAATTTTGGAGGAATGATAATTCCCGATACTAATCCCAACTCCTCAAAGTCCAATCCAGGAACTTTTTGAATTTCCATCGCACTTAACTGTTCTTCTATATGCTTATACTTGTCGTCCTCCGGAGGGTATTTGTGATACAGTGGGAGAACTGACTTGAGTTTTTTGCGTTTGTGTTTGCAAATGTTACAGTTTAGCAAGAGTCGCCACCGACTTTTCTTTTATCCAAAAAGGAAAGGTGAAAAAGCACAGGAAAGACCTTTGAGATTGTTTTCTTGAGTTCGGGGGGTAGATTATGAAAAGGGAAGGTGTTAGCACCCTTTTCATCCATGTTTTTCCATGGGCTCTTAGTTACTTGCTAGATCACTTGCTTGTTGTTTGGAATTGTGCTTGGTGTGGTTTTTGAAAGTAGCAAGGATATTTGTTTGAAAATAGAGCAAGTAACTAGAAGCAATCTACCTACTTAAATGTCTTTCTTGTGCATTCTCTATTCCTTTGACATTGTTGTCTTACCATTGATTTGGTAAACAACCTTATCTTTGGATGAAAACGGGACGGGCGTGTGTCATCGTATAAACATGATTAGCAATGTTGCAAAGTATCTTAGCATTTTGAGGGACTAAGGTCATTTATAAGGCAACTTTGAATAGCGTCATCGAGGGACTATGATCTTTTGATTTTGTTTGTTTTACCAAGATACTTTGCATGCGTAATATGGCTATTTATGTATGAGGAAAACAAGTGGAGGAACCCTAAGGGTGTTTGTGTGCAAGGTATGTTTGATTGCATGCTTTTGTCTTTGATTTTTTTTTGGTGGTGTATTTATTGATTTTATCTTGCATTTACATTTGAAAGCGATAAATTGCGGAAATGTAAAGTCCTACGCTATTACAATATTTAGGGGATGGGGTACAAATTTATGAATGGGGAGTACCAGCGAGAAAAATAAAGAAAATAAAAAAGAGAAGAAAAAAAATAAAAAAAGAAAGAATTAGCGTGCTGCTGAAAGGAAGTCAGAAGTTTTGACCCTGGCCTGCTGTAGAACAACAACCTGTTAGTGAAAATGTATAGGTCAGAGGTTCTGACCCTGGTACGCTGCAAAACAGAAACATGTTATTGAAAATGTATGGGGTCAAAAGTTCTGACCCTGCTGGGAACACAGTAATTTTCAGAAGTTCTGATATTACTGATGACAAAACAGGCCCCATATGTGCTGGCGTCAAAGTCAGAACTTGGTCTCCCTCTATGCTAGTCAGAACATCTGCAATTTGGTTATTTCTCCACAAAACAGAAGACATGCCTAGAACAGTTTTAGCAGGTGTCATAGCATTTCAGAAGTCAGAACCAAAAAATCAGAGGCAAGCTCTAAACTGATTCATTTTCTACTTAAGCATACAGATGCGTGAAAATCTCAGAACATGCACAACATCAGAAGCATGATATCTACATTGTGTTTTTGAGCATGAAAATCTGGTGATACTTAAGCAATGTGGTGAGGGTCAGCAAGTGCTTACCTTGGAGTTGGAAAAAGTTCTGTGAACTGGAGTTAGCCTTAACTCTGATGATGTTTTGAACATGTTCTTTGAATGGATGGATGGAGGGTATGTAGTGGTATGGATACAGAAGTTATGGCAGTTTCTAACGTCTGGGTCAGAAATTGTATGGGTATTTTTGGTCAAGAAATATTTTGAGAACAAATGGAGTTTGAACGCAAGGGATCCAAAGTTAATGGTTTGTATGATGTGTTTACGGTTTTTGAAACTCTGGGAATTTTGGGCAGAGATTCAAGGTGTTTTCTTGCTAAAACTTTCTGTTTCTTTTCCGCAATTTTTCTGAACTTGGACCGGGGCTTTTCAATGGACAATGGTTTTCTACTTATAGGCAAAGCTTTGTGGGTTTTTAAAACGTTAAGTGGCACCAATATCATGCATTAGATGCTGACTTACTCTTGAAGAAAGTTCATAAAAAGTTGTGATGATTGACATCTTTTAGCCTAGGCTGGAATAGTAAGCAAGGATTAAGGAAAAGTGACACCTATGAGCGAAAAGTAGCACATGAATCCATACCTAAATTTGTACAAAGGGGTTTTTATGCTACACGTGGAGACACCCCGTGGACAAAGACTCAAAAGTGGTTGTGAGCATTAATGAGCATTAAATGGTGATGAGATTTGTCAAAATCAGAAATCTTGTAATAGGGGATTTTGCATCATTGCCAAAATCTAGGCCAGAAGTTCCATTTTAACGTAGTATTGAACAATGCACCCAGGTTCTGATCTTGGCATTCTGTTGTCTCAGCAAGTTCTGAGGGATCTCCAGGCTTTCCAGTAACTTTCTTTGATTTACCTCTGAAGACTCTGAACTTAGAGATTCTGCTTCAGTGTAGCACCCAATCTTCTGACCCTTTTACCTTCTGATTCCAGCATGTTCTGAAGGAGCATTCAGATTTTTTTCATCATGTTTTATAATCTTCTGGCAACTTCTGACTGAGCTGGCGTAGATGCTGAAGAGCTACATTCTGACTGAATATTATGTGTTGAGCTATGTTTGCATCTTCTAACTGCTCCTGCCTGGAGGTTGGTTCAGAAGTTCTGAAATATCATTTTTCTTAAATACTTTAGAAAAATTCTAAGTATTTAGAATTTAACTTTTCCAAAGTAAAATTTGACTTTTGAGCTTCTTGATGAAACAAACTTCATATTCCAACATGTCTTGATGAAATATGATTTTTGTGTTTTGATTTTGATCCAAAAACCAAAGTTTGACTTTTCAGCTTGCAAATGACCATTTTGCCCTTGTAAATGGCTTACTTGGAAAGAAATGATAATTTCAGGCTTGGATTCGTTTAAGAGAAAACTTTGAGAATCCAGGGTGATTTCCTGAGAAATGAGAGGGAAAATTTTGGGGTACAACAACTGCCCCTGTTCAATCTTCTTTAACCTGAGGAGTTAGATTGGCGAGATTTTCCATTCGTGACTCGAAGGTGGAAGATGATTGGACACTAAAGTACCCAGAAATTTGCACTCAGCGAAGATATGAGGAATGGGCTTAAAGATGCCATTTGGAGAGGTAATAAAATCTTGTTGAAGATGGGCTTGTAGATGCCATCCAAGAATTCTTGTTGAGATGTAATCTGTAAATCGAACCTCAGAATGGCATCCGTGTCTGGAGCATACCTGAAGGCGTCTTTGAATGAGTATCAGAATGGATTCCAGGTCTGGAGCGTATCTGAACTGTATCAAGAGGTTGAATCTGAATGAGTATCAGAATGGCTTCCGTGTCTGGAGCGTATCTGAACTGTATCAGGTAGTGTCCTTGAATGAGTATCAGAATGGCTTCTGTGTCTGGAGCGTATCTGAACTGTCTTTGAATGATTATTAGAATGGCTTCTGGGTCTAGAGCGTATCTGAACTGTATCAAGAGGTTGAATCTGAATGAGTATCAGAATGGCTTCCGTGTCTGGAGCGTATCTGAACTGTATCAGGTAGTGTCCTTGAATGAGTATCAGAATGGCTTCCGTGTCTGGAGCGTATCTGAACTGTATCAGGAGTGTTGAAATCTGAATGAGTATCAGAATGGCTTCTGTGTCTGGAGCATATCTGAACTATATCAGGTAGTGTCCTTGAATGAGTATCAGAATAGCTTCCATGTCTGGAGTGTATCTGAACTGTATCAGGAGTGTCCTTGAATGAGTATCAGAATGGCTTCCATGTCTGGAGCGTATCTGAACTGTATCAAGAGGTTGCATATTGTTAACGGTAGCTGTTAATCTTATCCTGAAAAGGGTTAAATGTTAGCTTAAACACCAAGTTATGTTGCATGAAATGTATGATGCAATGTATTGGTTTCATTTGATGTTTATGATATATGGATGCAATGTATGCGCATGTGAGCTGATTTTCTGTATTGTTGTCGGTTTGGGGAAAATAAACCCCTGACCGTTGTTGAGGATATGTAAGTCTTCATGTCTTGAAGTCGAAGTGTTGATGAATTTCTGCTGAGAGAAATAAACTCTTGTTGTAAGGGAAATGCCATGTATTGCTCGTAAGATTTGCTTCAGGAAACCTGAGAATCTTGACGACTTCTTCTGGGGATTAACCAATGGGAGTCTTTGTTCCGTTGGGGAGCATTGAAAACTCTGGGGAAAAAGTTTTGTTCCTGCTTGGGGAAAAGAATTCGGGAGTCCGTTTGTCTGTTGCTTTACTGGGGAATTATCCTTGGCTGGAGATAATCAAAAGTTAGTTGTTATCTGGTCGGATTCCAGGCTTCATAATAACCTGCTGGGGAATTTGGAGAAATTGGGCGATTTCCACCGGGGATTGATAAACTAGAAGCTTCGTTCTGCTGGGTAGTTGGGAGTTTTGTTCCGCTGGGGATTTATTGAAAACTCCGTGGGGAGAGAGTTTATGGAGTGGCCTAGAGATATTTTCCTATCCTTTCGACCCATCAGTAATTGTCTCTTCCTTGTTCTGTTTATCTGTAAACTGTAATCATGTTCAAATGCATGTGTTCATTAATGAATCATTGGACGTTTTTTGCAAACAAAACACAATTGTAAAGAAAGGACAAATAGTTTTTGCACTTTCAAAGGGATATCTTTGTATTGAATTCTAGTAAGTATTTTGTACCAAGGAGACAAACATTCTAGTAAGAGAATGGTGCCATAAAACAAGGAAAATTTTATACAAAGAAAGACAGCTATGTGTGATAGTCCCATGGGGTTCCCATTCGGCTATAGTCTTCGTATCCCTGAGTATATTGTCTATTTTTTGCTTTTTCCGAAGATGATTGGATTGATCGGAGACTCCGAGTTTATCGGTGGGAGTCAAATGTGATCCGTTAAGTGATCCGACGGGACATAGTCGTACGCTTTTATTCCCTAACTTTTGCCTGGACCGCCCTTTCGGGTTTTCAGTCTACCGGGAAACCATTTTTTGCCCAAGTCGCCCTTTCGGGTTTTCAACTTGCCGGGTGTATAAATTTTTTATTTTATCCCTAATTTTTGCTCGAACCTTTTGGTTCGCCGGGATGCCCTTGTTTTGCCTAGGTGTGTCAACCTAGCGGGTCTCTTATGCGTAGTATCTTTTGACCATGTCCGCGTTCATAGGGTGTGGCAGGTCGTCGCCGTCCATGGTCGTTAAGATCATTGCCCCACCGGAGAATATGTTTTTGATTACAAATGGTCCTTCATAGGTAGGAGTCCATTTTCCCCTGGGATCACTTTGTGGCAGAATGATACATTTGATCACTAGATCATCCGTTTTTGAGTTGTTGAAAGCCTTGATCATCCGTTTTTGATACACTTGACCATGGCAGACAGCAGTAAGTCTCTTTTCATCAATTAAGTTCAGTTGATTAAGTCGAGTTTGGATCCAATCGTTTTCATTCAAACCTGCATCCTTTATAATCCTCAGAGAGGGGATCTGAACCTAAATAGGTAAAACAACTTCCATGCCGTATACCAAAGAATAGGGTGTTGCCCCGATTGATGTACGAGTCGTGGTATGATACCCATGGAGAGCGAATGGTAACATATCATGCCAATACTTGTACGTGACTGTCATTTTTTGTATGATCTTTTTAATGTTTTTATTTGCAGCTTCGACAACACCATTCATCTTTGGCCGATAGGGGGAAGAATTCTGATGCTGAATTTTTAATTGCTCGCACAAGGCGGTGATCATAGTGTTGTTAAGATTTGTACCATTGTCAATGATGATCCTTTCTGGGATACCGTACTGGTAGATGAGATTTTGCTTGATGAAGCAGGCAACAACATTCTTAGTAACGGAAGCGAAGGAAGCTGCTTCGACCCATTTGGTAAAGTAGTCAATGGCCACTACGATGAAACGGTGTCCATTTGAGGCTGTAGGCTTGATCTCCCCAATCATATCAATTCCCCGCATAAAAAAGGGCCAAGGAGCTGTCAAGACATTCAGAGGAACCAGAGGTACGTGCACCTTGTCAGCATAAATTTGACACTTATGACAGGTCCGAGAGTGCTGATAGCAATTTGCTTCCATGGTAGACCAATAATAGCCTGTCCGTAGGATTTTCTTCGCCATCATATGGCCATTGGAGTGAGTGCCAAAAGTACCTTCATGTAATTCAGTTGTGATCCTTTCCGCCTCAACCTTATCCACATACCGAAGCAAAATGGAGTCATGATTGCGTTTGTACAGGAGGCCATTACTAAGGAAGAATTTAGCAGAGAATCTCCTTAAGAACTTCTTATCATTGATTGAAGCTCCTTCTGGGTATTCTTGATCCTCGAGATACCTCTTGACTTCATGAAACCAAGGTTGGTCCATTACTTCTTCAGTATTTACCTCGTGACAGTGTGCTGGTTCACCCATTCGTTCGATTGTGATCTGGGGAACCTCGTTATCCCAATTAAGTTTAAACATAAATGACATTGTGGCTAGAGCATCTGCTAGCTGATTTTCTTCTCGCGGGAAGTGCTCGAAGGTAATCTCCTCAAAGTGTGGTAGTAATGTCAAAACATGTTCTTTGTAAGGGATAAGGTGTGAGTGCTTAGTGTCCCATTCCCCTTTGATCTGACTGATGACCAAAGCTGAATCTCCAAACACATCCAAAGATTTGATTCTCAGATTTATGGCAGCCTTGAGGCCCACGATGCATGCTTCGTATTCTGCCATGTTGTTTGTACAATTGAAGCAAAGTCTGGCAATAAAGGGAGTATGACACCCTTTCAAAGATATGAGTACAGCGCCGATACCATTATCAAGTGCATAGGAGGCCCCATCAAAGAATAGGGTCCATCGGGATCCTTGGTCAGGTACGTCATATGGCCTGATTTCTTCACGGTTGTCTAATGTCATGATGTCTTCATCCGGGAACTCAAACTTCATGGACGGATAGTCTTCTACAGCCTGGTGAGCAAGGTGACCATCCAATACACTGCCCTTTATAGCTTTTTGGGTAGTATATTGTATGTCGTATTCTGTTAGGATCATCTGCCGTCTAGCTATTTTCCCCGAAAGAGCAGGCTTGCCGAAGATATATTTTATTGGATCCATCTTAGATATCAACAAGGTAGTATGAGTCAGCATATACTGTCTTAGCCGGCGAGCAGCCCATACCAGAGCGCAGCAAGTTTTCTCGAGCAGTGAATATCTGGTTTCACAGTCGGTAAAATTTTTGTTCAGGTAGTAAATAACATGCTCTTTTCGGCCAGACTCGTCATGCTGCCCCAATACACACCCCATTGAGTTTTCTAAAACAGTCAGATACATGATCAATGGTCTTCTCTCGACTGGTGGTAACAACACAAGAGGCTCTTGTAAATACTATTTGATCTTGTCGAAGGCAACTTGGCATTCATCATTCCATCTGACTACCTGATCTTTCTTCAATAGTTTGAAGATTCGCTCACAAGGAGCTGTTAGGTGAGAAATGAATCTGGTAATATAGTTCAGGCGTCCCAAGAATCCTTTGACTTCCTTCTCAGTACGAGGAGCAGGCATTTCTTGTATTGCTTTAACCTTGGAAGGATCAACCTCGATACCTTTGTTGCTGACGATAAAACCTAGGAGTTTACCGGATCGTACTCCGAATGTGCACTTGTTTGGATTCAACCTTAGGTTATACTTCTTCAGTCTCTCAAACAGCTTTTGCAAGTGATCGAGGTGCTCTTCTTCAGTTTGTGATCGGGCTATCATATTGTCTACATAGACCTCTATTTCATGGTGTATCATATCATGAAACAAAGCTACCATGGTGCACTGATAGGTGGCCCCGACATTCTTCAGTCCGAATGGCATCACCTTGTAGCAGAATGTCCTCCACTGTGTGACAAATGTAGTTTTCTCCATGTCCTCAGGTGCCATTCTGATTTGATTGTAATTTGAGAATCCTTCCATGAAGGAAAACACCTTGTGCTGGGCTGTATTGTCAACCGAGATATCTATGTGGGGAAGTGGAAAATCATCTTTAGGGTTGGCCCTATTCAAATCTCTATAGTCCACGCACATTCGTACTTTGCCGTCCTTTTTAGGCACAGGAGCAATGTTAGCCACCCATTGGGGATAGGAAGTGACAGCCAAGAATCCAGCATTGAATTTTTTCATGACTTCTGCTTTGATCTTCTCTGACATGTAAGGTCTCATGCGGCGGAATTTTTTTTTACTGGTGGACATTCTTCCCTTGTTGGTAGACGATGTACCACGATGTCCGTATCAAGTCCCGGCATGTCTTCATATGACCAGGCAAAGATCTCAACATAATCATGCAGCAGCTGAATTAGATGCTCCTTGACACTAAGCTCTAAATTGGCACCCACCTTGACCTCTTTTCTATTCTCCTCGGTATCCAAGTTGATTGTATCTGCCGGTTCCTCATGAGGTTGAATAGCTCTTTCCTCTTGTTGTAGTAGTCTGGCCAATTCCCCTGGTACTTCACAATCTTCCTCATCTTCGTCTTCGGCTTGGTAGATTAGATCTTCAGAGTCACTAAAGGCCATAACAGTATCGTTACCCATGGGACCCGGGATGGAGGGGTACCTGTATTTATGAGTGTGTGTGTGTGTGTAAGGGTATAGCTATCTTTTAAAAGGGAAATAAATATAAAAGAAAAACCATGAGCACAAAAGTTTGTATGCAAAACGTCCGTGATTCATTGGATGTCATATGAAGATGAAATGACAACCCTTACAAATGGACCATTGTGCCTCAGGAAAGACACAAGGTTTAAAATGTGCGAATTGTTTGCAAATATTACAAATCCACAGAAATGTAGAAGATAAATTATTGAGGGACGAAAGTTATCGGAACAAAGTCTCTGGCTTCCCAATTGCGAAGTCCTCCGTTGATAGTAGGAAAGATCCAATCCTCCAAGTTGCAATCCTCTTCACCTTTTTCCACTGCATTGACCTCTTGGTTGCTAATCCTCAAAGGTGGCCCTCCCGCACGGGCATGGCGCATAACCTTCTGAGCACTTGAAGAAAACCCTAATCCAAACTTGTCAGATTTATATGGAATGTTCGGAAGTTGCCCCCAGATGGTGCATCCTCCTTGCTCAACTACAACTTCGGCGTCCTTTAGAGATGACATCCGGAGCGGAGGTCTTGTGATCTTGGGAATCTGGGACACCGTTTTGGTTACTGCTACCTCTTGAGAGACTTCTTCGAAATGTTGAAAAGGAGTTTCAATGAATTCGCCATCCAATTCCACATACCTGGAGGAATTGAGGTGACTAATCATATACTCTTCCTCTCCGTGGACCGTGATAATCTTTCCATGAACCGAATATTTCAGCATCTGGTGTAGTGTAGAGGTGACAACATCGGTATTATGGATCCACGACCGTCCTAGCAGACATGAATAAGAGGGGAGGATGTCCATTACATAGAAAGTTGAGTTGAAAGTCTGAGTCCCCACCTTTATGGGGATGTCCACCTCCCCGTGGACCATCCTCTTTGAGCCATCAAATGCTCTCACGACTATGTTACTGGGTTTCAACGTCAGTCCTTCGCAATCCAATCTGTCGAGAGCCTCCTTCGGTAAAATGTTCAAAGATGAGCCAGTGTCCACCAAGACATGGGCCAGAGTTGTTCCTCTACATTCCACAGAGACATGCAATGACTCGTTGTGCTTTCCTCCCCTTGGTGTCAGATCAACATCAGAGAAACCTAGGCCGTTATCAGCTGTCAAACTGGCCATACAATCTTGAAATTGGTCAGCAGACGTCTCTTGAGGCACATGGGCTGTCTTTAGAAACTTCACCAGGGCTTTCGCATGTGCCTCCGAGATTAGTAGCAACACTAGCATGGATATTTTGGAGGGAGTCTTCCCCAACTGTTCAACTACGTCGTAGTCATTCTTCTTTATTATTCTCAGGATCTTCTCCATTTCCTTTTTGGAAGTTTCGGGGATAGTCAGTGGTTGAGCCTTCGTCCGGACAAGCTCTTCTTGAATACTTTTTCCTCGAATTTCAGCAGTAGGGGTGTTGATAGGGATAACAGTAGGGGTTGTGTCGTCTTTGTTAGTAGGTGTTGTACCCCAAAATTTGCCCTCCCATATTCTTCAAGATTTGCCAAGTCAAAGGTTCAAAAAGCTCCCAAGGGTTGCACAGTTCAAGGGCCTCCTAACAGTCAAGAATTAGGGTTTTGGTTCTGGCAAAGTAAATGAAGTTTCCAAGGGTCCAATCAAGTCCCACTTGCTTACAAACATGGTCAAGCATCCTCATACCAAGTTTCAAGACTTACAGCACAAAATTGCACAGTCAAAAACCCTAATTGCACTACAGTCAACTGTAGGGGCAAAATGGTCATTTGACAGTCAAAAGTTCAAATTTTTGGTCAACATCTCATTTTGAAGCCACAAACATCATTTTATCAATGCTTGATCATGATTCTCAAAGCTTGGCTCAAAAAGTCTCAAGATGCAAAGGTTTCCATATTTGGACAGTTGAAAAAGTCAACTGTAACTTGACCAAGGCATAACTTCCACATGGATTATCAGAAAAATTCCATCCAAATCTCATTTTGAAGAGAAAGACATTTCCTACAACTCCTCTTCACACTTCAAGTCCAAGAAATGCTCTCACAAAAAGTTATAAATTTCAACATTATAGGTCATTTTCAAAAGTCAACAAAAAGGGACTTTAAGTCAAAGGCCATAACTTGAGATTGGCAAGTCAAAATGACATGGGACCAAAGGCATTGGTTATAGGACTCAAAGACCTTTCCAAAATGTCCAAGAACATGAGCAAAGCTTAAAAATTGAGCAAGTTATGCCTTGTGGAAGTTGGGAAATTTTTGGGTATTTTGAAAAGTCAACATTGCTTCAAAAGTCTTAAAAATGCTAATGGGCCTCTTTTTCTTCCAAGATCCATCATCCAAAACATGTGCACGACCATTCGGCCCAAAGGGAAGTTTTTCATCATTTTTATTTTATTTATTTGAATTTTTAATTGCTAGAAATTCATTTAATTAATTAAAATATATGAAAAATACCAAACCTAAGTTTTTAAATCTTTTTATGCATGGAATACACTCAATATTTCGTGCATGATCATATTTGGAAAGAATCCATGTGATTGGACATGATTGGTATCAAATTAGCATGAAAAAGATTGAAAAATTATGGCATGAAAATCAAATATTTTCTCATCAATTCATTGATTCTTTGGACCAAATTTTGAACCTTAATCATTCACACATATATACTCATGCCAACCCTAATGCTCATGATCTCTAAGCTGCGCCAGAAAAGCATAGCCAAGTTTGAGTTTTTTGCCAAAAAATTGAAAACTGAAAACAATATTCTAGCACGATTCAGAGCAAGAGACCAATTGCAAAAGCTTCCTAGTGTATTACTGAACCTAACTGCATTGTTTTTCAACCCTTACACGCCCAGAATTGGTATACAAAACTCAAACTGTTTCCAACTTTATGCATATTCGTATTTCAATATTCAAGCATTCTCATTGCATTTTTTTATGGATTCATACTAATTGATTGATTCTGAGACTAACCATATGATTTAATTGAGTTTTCACGCGTTGTATGAAGAATTACCATTGAAGCACCTTAGGGTTTCAGACCTGAAAAATTAGGGATTCTTTCGTCCAGAAAAATTGGCTAACCTAAGTGGCATCATTGGAATCAGGAGATCATGACAAATCCAAAGCACTAGTCGCGCTCAATTTATGAGCGACAGATTCCTAATCGCTATTTTCGTGTTCATCAGATTGTGGGGGTTTAAAACCCCCGCTATTTAAATGTATTTTTGTTTCAGGTACAAAGGCCATGGAAGAAGATGATGATGTGTAGGCAGGTGGTTGGTACATTTGAATTTTCGCGCTAAAAGTTCCACTAACCATTGATTTATCTTATATTATTTGTTTCCTATTATATAACCAAAACGCGTAGTTGGAGCAGTTGGCAAAGCATAGTATTGGTAATCCCTGGGACCTGGGTTCGAATCCCAGGTCCCCCTCCCTTTCCATAATATTTTTCTGACGTTATCCTGTGCAGTTTACCTCCTGAGGCTCATCCTACGCCCAATGATCCAAACGTGCCACACGTCCAACAACCTCCATCCAATGGCCAGGATCTGAGGCCCATGAAACGCTGCAGTCAACGCATACGCATGCTCCCATGAAAAGTCAGAAAAGGCCTTAAGCCACTGGGCCTAATTGCTACTATCACACCTCCAATTGGGGACAGAACCCCCCAAGGTATTGTATTTCTTTTCTTTTCTTTATTTTATTTGTTTCAATTATTTCTTTTTTTTTATTAATTCCTTTAACTTAATTTATTTTTCATAAAATATAAAAATAATACAAAAATTAGAAAAGACTAAAATCAAAATATATTTTATTCAACTAATATTATCTTTTTGTAAATAAATCTCACTAACTAATTAGGTTAAATTTAGGTTTAAATCTTAATATTTTTTCTAATAAACTTAAAATTTGTAGAATTAGGTTTTAATTATTTTAATTACTTTTTTTTCTTTTATTTTTTCCTCACTAATAATTAATTATTTATTTTTATAAATCAAGTTGCATTAATTAATTAGGTTTAATTTTAAGTAATTTTCATATTTTCTTAATAAATTGAAAAATAGCTAGAATTAGGTTTAAACTTCATTTAATTCACATAAAAAACCATAAATACCAAAAACCTCAAAAATAATTTCTTTTTCATTTTAATTTCATTAATTTAATAATATAGTTTGATTTCATTAAAAAAGGGTCCAACGCCCTCGCTTTCAATTTCAATTCCATTCGCACATTTTTATTCCTTCTTTTAAATATTTATGTAATTCTCCCAAAGCCATGTAACTCGGACAATTTATATTTCTCGCACTTTATTTCTTTATTTTTATGTCAAATCGGGTCCTGGATTAAATTTGGCGATGTGGACCCGCGCCCTTGTAATAGTTTAGGAACTTTACATTCCTCGCAACCTTTTAACTGTTAATAAATGCATGCAAGAATGAATGACTAAAATAAAAACAAACGCGTAGATCACCTATGACATGACAAGACTAAATATCTGAATCTGACACATAAATCACACACCACCCCTAGGGTACGCCTCACTGTTGCCTTGCCTCGAAAGGTGATCGTCGAGTAGAGGATGTCTTAGTAAGTCCTCATGATCCGGGAACCTGGCATGAGGGTAGCTTCTAAGGTGTCTTCCCATTGCTCTGGTGATCACCATGTCCCGAACCTCGAATTGACCCGAACACCTCCAACGGTGGTGCTACCTACCTCTCAATGGTGGGATGGCGCTACTTTAAAGGACATTTACACAGACGAATTCCTTAGGGTAGGTAGACGACTCTAGATACTTGCTCTAATTTCAAAACAAATTCAAAAACACTTTTCACACCGACACCTTTTCAAAAAGCTTTCGAAAGCAACTTTTCAAACACTCTTGAGGACCGATACAAGAGTCGAACTGGAATTTTCAAAGAAACTTTTTAAAACCCACAGTTGAAAAGCAAACAAACCATTTTTGAAAACACAAATGAGCAAGTATCTAAGAGCCCATGGATAACCATGGATAGAAAGGGTGCTAACACCTTCCCTTTCTATAATCTACCTCCCGAACCGAGAGCAGTCTCTTTAAGGAATTTTTCTGTGCTTTTGTCCTTTCCATTTGGAGAAAATAAAAGACGGTGGCGACTCTTGCTTCCGCGACATTTCGCGAACCAGCGTTAAACAGTCAGTTCCAGATCCACCGATCACAGAACTGGCGACTCTGCTGGGGAATTAACTTAAAGTGAGGTGTACCTTAGGGTTTAGTTCATAACTGTGTTTTCAATTGTATTGATTTTCTTGCTTTAAATTGTGGGATGCATGGGAGTTACATAGATCCTAACCCGGATCTGGGGATACCTTGTTTAGGTAGCATAAGCTGTGAGGGACCTGTCCGGCGTAGACCGACACGGGTGAAACAGTGGCTACGTTGGTGTGGCACCTTGGTCTGTACCGATATCCCTTGTGTCGCAACGAGGAGAATATGGGTCTTCTGAGGAGTCATTAAGCACCAACAGACCTTAGAACCTTAAATGACACAACTTGGCCATTAGAACAGTAGCAGTATGCTACGCCCATTGAGGCTAAACTCTCGTGATGGTTTTGGCCGCAAGAAAAGATTGTGATGCTGGAGTTATGACCGATTAAGGGTAGTCAATGATATTGGGATCCTCTAAGAACCCGGTTACTTTTGATAGGACAGGTATGAACCAACAAACTGAAAAAGGGTAGTACCTAGACCTCATGCTGGCCTAAACTCTAAGGGTTTCTCTTGTGTGACTTGTGTGCCTTTGTACTTGCCTACTTGCGTGCTTGTTAGCTGACACATGAACTACTTGCAGGTTTTGTTTATAGTCCTTAATTAGGACTCATAACAAGGTTTACCGAGTTTCTTGCAGGTTTTGTTTTAGTCCTTAATTGGGACTCATGACAGGTTCTACTTGAGTTTCTTGCAGGTTTTGGTTTGCAGTCCTTAATTGGGACTCATAACAGGGTTACTTACATTACCCCATGCATAACATAACATCATACCATTGCATACATCCTAACCCATTTCAAGGACCTCAAGGGCTTGTGATGCAGGTCATGGTGAATCAACTATCCCAGCAAGGGGCAAAGAGGATTTATTTTCCTCTAGCCAAGGTTGTCAGGGGCTATGACCCACTTGATATGGTGAGCTCTGACTCTCGAAGAAGGTTCCTCTAACCAAGGTTGTTTGGAAATCAAAACCAGACATGATGACTAAAGTCAGGGGCTATGACCCACTGGATATGGTGAGCCTTTGACCCTTTGAAGAAGGATTCTCAATAACATGCAGTTCCTTCAATCAAGCTATCGGACTCCAATTCTAACAAGTTTCTTTGTTTACCCCGCGAGATCCTTGAAAACATTGCATGCATATCATACATATCATTGCATTACAGGTACACTTGTTGCAGGTCACTTACCTTCTTCGCTGTTTATTTCAGCAGTCACCATGAATCCTGAATCATCCGAGGGACAAACTATCAAGGCCCTCCAGGCCCAGAATGCCCAGTTCCAGGAATTGATTATGAGCCTAGCCCAGGGTCAAAAGGAATTGAAGACTCTGATTCAGAAGAAGAAGAACAAGAGGACTGTTTTGTTCAACCCTAGACGCAGATCTGGGAACACACTGCAGAATGAAGCTGAGAGGACTACTCCATCTGTTGGGGAAGGCAGTCATCAAGAGGAAAGGGTTCCCAGCCCAGTGGTCTCCGACAACGAGACAGATTTCAATGATGAGCAATACCCTCCTGCTGAAGACAAGTACAAGCAGTTGGAAGACAGGCTAAATGTAATGGAAATTCAACAAGTGCCTGGTTTGGATTTCGGAGACTTGGGTCTAACTTCTGGTGTGGTGATCCCACACAAATTCAAAGCACCCTCTTTTGCTAAGTACGATGGGGCATCCTGTCCCAGGCTACATCTCAGGTCTTATGTGCGGAAGATTCAACTGTATACTGTGGACAAGAACTTGTGGATCCAATTCTTCCAGGAAAGTCTTTCAGGGACTCATCTCGAATGGTTCTATCAGCTGGATGGAACCAAGGTTCGTAACTGGGAGGAGTTGGCTACTTCTTTTTACAAGCAGTATCAGTACAATGCCGACCTCGCTCCTACGCGTACCCAACTCCAGGGTATGTCGCTAGGATCGGGAGAAGGTTTTAAAGAGTATGCGCAGAAATGGAGAGACCTGGCCGGAAGGGTACAACCACCGCTGACTGACCGTGAACTTGTGGACATGTTCTTGGGGACCCTGTCTGGTCCATTCTACAAACACCTGATTGGGAATTCGTCTGCTGGATTCACAGATCTTATCTTGACTGGAGAGCGAATAGAAGCTGGCATCCGGTCTGGAAAGATTTAAGAGGCTGCACCTTCTGACAAAAAGCCTCATCATGGAAAGAAGGAGTCCAATGCTGTGCATGGTAAAAAGAGCCGTCATGAGGTAGGGGCAACCCAGATCTCCAATCCTAGACCGGCTCAACAGGGACAGGGGCAGCAGCGCAAGGAGGTCGCACCCAAACGACAGTTCACCAATATCAACATGTCGCTGGATCAAGCAATACAACAAATGTTGAAGGCAGGGCTGATCACCTTAAGGGCTCCTCTTCGGAATCCGAACACTTCTGCTCCGAACTACCATCCTAATGAGAGGTGTGCCTACCACTCTGATAGCCCGGGGCATACTACGGACAACTGCTGGCCTCTCAAGAACAAGATTCAAGACATGATCGACGCCGGAGAGATTCAATTTGAAGTACTTGAGACTCCGAACATAATCATTGCTCCGTTGCCCAATCATTGAAGACCTTTTGTTTATTTGAATTTCCGAGTTGTATTTTTCTTTGCTCATACAAACAATTAATGTCATAGCAAACTCTTTTATTCTATTAAAGCATCGCATATGTCTGTTTTGGAATTAATACAATTGTTTTCATTATATTCAAAATTGCTTTCATTTTTCTGTGATGATCAACTCTCGGTTAATAATTTCTAAGCCTCTTGAGGGAGGACGACGAAAACGATACCACGATCTACAGTATGCTTTTGAACAGACCCCGCTGATGAGGTACAGGCATTGTTTCAATTCCTAAACACTGGAGTAATAAGGAAGATAATCCCTCGTCAACCCCTCTGAGCCAAAGAAGTATGAGTTTTTCTTTTCGAAAATTAAAACCCTTTATCATAACCTGGGGCAGGGTAGTCTCTCAGTTGATCCAAGTGCATAACTAATGGCACCAAAGAGGTCCTTAAATAAACAAAATACAGTGATGGTTCCGAATAATCAATAAAGAAAGGCAGTCATTATATCTCAAAAAATAAAAACTCATTAAGTCAAAACCCATGAAGGAGACTTACAAAACTGGGGCATCCCGCTGACTGTAATTCCAAAAAAGGAAACAGTTCAGGCAAAAAAAGAAAGGGATAACAAAAATCAGACAAGAAAGAGGTCTTACAAACCCTCAATAAAAAAAAGGAATGACTGCCTATTCAAAATAAGTTATCAACATCCGAATCATCACCGGAAAATCAGAGCAAAGACTCAAACAAGGTCTAACGTATGATCAACTGAGTTTAGGTTTGGAGAACATCACGAAGAGCGGGTGGGTACAAATAAAATTTGAGCCTTTATCCTTTGTTTCTTAAACCGTGAACCAGGCCACGTTATAACCCTTAAAAGTCCTAGCTGAAGCATGGGTTAGTTCGAAAGCATAATGTTACGAAAGGTATCCTGACTCCTGAAAGTCTGTTACAAATCTTGAGTTGACATCACAGTCTACAAGAATTGCTCGTTTTACAAAAAATGCATTTTCAAAATTCAAGACAGACATAAGCTTTGCATTTTTAACATAACTTTGTTTGCATATGACTTTTTGTTTGAACAGCATAGAAGTTCGCACGACGAATGCCTAATGAACGAAAGTACCTCCAATCAAGGGGCATGACATGATCATGGTCTATCATCTGGGGCAGTCCAATCAAGATTCGGAGAATCTCTCAAAGGCCAAATAGCCTGGGGCAAATCTCCGCCTGAGTCACTTGGGGCACTCCAACAACGAATCTTGCCTGATTAAACATCTTCTGGGGTATGACAAAACATTTCTAACAGGGGCAGCTCCCTACATCCTGAGAGCGTGGACATAGTCGAAAAAATACTACGCAAAATCAAAGACCCGCTAGGTTGACATACCTAGGCAAAAGTAAGGGCTTCCCGGCGAACCAAAAGGGTTCGGGCAAAATGAGGGATGAAATGAAAAAATCTGTACACCCGGCAAGTCGAAAACCTAAAAAGGCGGCTTGGGCAAAAATGGGTATCCCGGTGGACTGAAAACCCGAAAGGGCGGTCCAGGCAAAAGTTAGGGATCAAAGCGTACGACTATGTCCTATCATCTTGTCACCTGCCTACCTGAAGAAGGTTTGACCCTCAACAACTATCAGCACCTCACCGTTCTTCCTCTCCCACATCAGAAACAGGGGCAATAAAGAGTTGTCTAAGAAATCTGATTGTTCTGTCCTCCAAGGTATCAAGGTAGGTTCCGTTAAAGAACATAACCAATACAGTTCAATACTTCCCCCAGGAGAGTCCAATCCAGTTTCCCCAAGAAAGTTGGAATCCATCTCCCCAAGCAGTAAGCTTATCCCCAGTAGATTCTGGAAGCTTATCCCCGCGGAGCACGAACGCGTCCCCCGGCCTTTATTCAAAGAGTTATTTCCCTACCAAGATATAGCTGGGTTATCCTCAGCCAATAGCCATGAGAAGATCGTCCTCGACAAAGTCTTCTTACCCCCAGCGGAGTCTATTAGCACTTCCAACATAACAATGGTATCCCCAGCGGAGTTATCATCAACCTCAGCGAAGTATTCCTCTCCCCACAGAGTATTCCCCGCAGAGTAATCTGTTCGCCAAGTTTGTTCCCCAATGGAGTCATCTTCTCCTGCCGGTATTCTTGCAACTATCATCCCCAGCGGAAACAACAAAGCATTGTTCTCCAACATCAGCCCAGGATAAGCTCATGGCATTCGTCAAGGATTTATTTTCCCAAAACGGAAATGCATCACATCTTCATACATTATAGCATGCATATGCATCATACTACACGAATCTCATCAATTTTGAGGACATCCTGAAATCATGCAGTTCATGCATCATGATCTTGCATACAACTGATGCTTTACCTTTTCAGGAAAGGTCAATAAAAAGATGATTACTATCAACTATCGCAACTCTTTCTAGATATAGTTCAGATGTGAACCAGATATGGCGACGTTCTGATACTTCTTCCAGATTTCCTTCTAGATATGGTTCAGATGTGACCCAGATATGGCAACGTTCTGATACTTCTTCCAGATTTCCTTCTATATATAGTTCAGATGTGAACCAGATATGGCAACGTTCTGATACTTCTTCCAGATTTCCTTCTAGATATAGTTCAGATGTGACCCAGATATGGCGATGTTCTGATACTTCTTCCAGATTTCCTTCTAGATATGGTTCAGATGTGACCCAGATATGGCAACGTTCTGATACTTCTTCCAGATTTCCTTCTAGATATGGTTCAGATGTGACCCAGATATGGCAATGTTCTGATACTTCTTCCAGATTTCCTTCTAGATATAGTTCAGATGTGAACCAGATATGGCAACGTTCTGATACTTCTTCCAGATTTCCTTCTAGATATAGTTCAGATGTGACCCAGATATGACGACGTTCTGATACTTCTTCCAGATTTCCTTCTAGATATGGTTCAGATGTGACCCAGATATGGCAACGTTCTGATACTTCTTCCAGATTTCCTTCTAGATATAGTTCAGATGTGAACCAGATATGGCAACGTTCTGATACTTCTTCCAGATTTCCTTCTAGATATAGTTCAGATGTGACCCAGATATGGAGACGTTCTGATACTTCTTCCAGATTTCCTTCTAGATATGGTTCAGATGTGACCCAGATATGGAAACGTTCTGATACTTCTTCCAGATTTCCTTCTAGATATAGTTCAGATGTGACCCAGATATGGCGACGTTCTGATACTTCTTCCAGATTTCCTTCTAGATATGGTTCAGATGTGACCCAGATATGGCGACGTTCTGATACTTCTTCCAGATTTCTTTCTAGATATAGTTCAGATGTGAACCAGATATGGCGACGTTCTGATACTTCTTCCAGACTTTTTCTAGATATAGTTCAGATGTGAACCATGCATCGCAACGTTCTGATACTTCTTCCAGATTTCCTTCTAGATATAGTTCAGATGTGAACCAGATATGGCAACGTTCTGATACTTCTTCCAAAGTCATTCAGATATAGCTTAGAAATGCTCCAGATATGGATGTTGTTCTATTGCTTATTCAACACTCCTTCTAGATATGGTTCGGATGTGACCCAGGCATGGCGACGTTCTGACACTTATTCCAGATCCCCCTCAGATAACTTAGAGATGCTCCGGGCACGGAAGCTGTTCTATTGTTTATTCAGAGATCACCTTTCTAGAGATGGTTCAGATGTGACCCGGATATGGCTACCTTCTGATACTTACTCCAAAGTCATTCAAATATAGATTAGAAATGCTCCAGATATGGATGTTGTTCTTCGGCTTGTTCAAGTTTCTTCTCAAAGATGGCTCAGATATACTCTAGAACTGGATGCTATTCTATCACTTATTCACAGTTTCTTCTCAAACAACTTAGAGATGCTCCATACCCGGAGACTATTCTATTGTCTAGTCCAGATTCATTCGAAAGACTATTCCAGATTCTGTTTCTTATCCAGTCCAAGGCTTTCTCTGGTTCAGTCAGATCGACCCTAAGATCTCCCTGTTTCTTATCCAGTTGAAGATTTCAAGACCTAGACCGGTTCAGCTAAATCGACCCTAAGATTTTTCTGTTTCTTATCCAGTCAAAGGCCTTCTCTAGTCCAGCTAAGTCGACCCCTAACAGATTTTCCTGATAAAGACTCAGTAGAAGATATCCAAGATTCTCTCAGCGTTACTGTTGAGGTTGAAGTCGCCCAAGATTCTCTCAATGATTACTGTTGAGGTTGAAGTCGCCCAAGATTCTCTCAATGATTACTGTTGAGGTTGAAGTCGTCCAAGATTCTCTCAATGATTACTGTTGAGGTTGAAGTCGCCTATGGTTCTCTCCCCGTTACTGCGGAGGTAGTAATCATCCCCAGATTCGCTCAGCGTTACTGTTGAAGTTGAAGTCGTCCAAGATTCTCTCAATGATACTGTTGAGGTTGAAGTCGCCTATGGTTCTCTCCCCGTTACTGCAGAGGTAGTAATCGTCCCCAGATTTTCTCAGCGTTACTGTTGAGGTTGAAATCGTCGCCCAAGGTTCTCTCAGCGTTCCTGCGGAGGTAGTAATCGTCCCCAGATTCTCTCAGCGTTACTGTTGAGGTTGTAATCATCCGAGGTTCTCTCAGTGTTCCTGTTGAGGTAGTAACCATCCCTGGTTCATTCATCACCTTTTGAAGATCCAGATCCAGCTCCTGTAACCAGTCAGGACACATCTACACAAAGAATTTGAAGACCAGCTCCCGTAACAGGTCAGGTAATCATTTTTCTTTTTTGCAGGTACGCAAGTTCTCGCTAAGGAATCTCTTACGCGATCGACACCCAGGTGGCATCTATAAGTCCATCCACCATCCATCATCTCTCAGCATGGCATCTATAAGCCCATCATCCTATCCATCAATCTCCAAATGGCATCTATAAGCCCATTCCCCACATCACACTACTATGTGAGCGCAAATTTCTGGGCACTCTAGTGTTCAATCATCTTCCACCTTCGGATTACGAAAGGCACGTCAGCCAATCTGCATCCTCAGGTCTAAGAAGATTGAACAGGGGCAACGGTTGTACCCCAAAATTTGCCCTCCCATATTCTTCAAGATTTGCCAAGTCAAAGGTTCAAAAAGCTCCCAAGGGTTGCACAGTTCAAGAGCCTCATAACAGTCAAGAATTAGGGTTTTGGTTCTGGCAAAGTAAATGAACTTTCCAAGGGTCCAATCAAGTCCCACTTGCTTACAAACATGGTCAAGCATCCTCATACCAAGTTTCAAGACTTACAGCACAAAATTGCACAGTCAAAAACCCTAATTGCACTACAGTCAACTGTAGGGGCAAAATGGTCATTTGACAGTCAAAAGTTCAAATTTTTGGTCAACATCTCATTTTGAAGCCACAAACATCATTTGATCAATGCTTGATCATGATTCTCAAAGCTTGGCTCAAAAAGTCTCAAGATGCAAAGGTTTCCATATTTGGACAATTAAAAAAGTCAACTGTAACTTGACCAAGGCATAACTTCCACATGGATTATCAGAAAAATTCCATCCAAATCTCATTTTGAAGAGAAAGACATTTCCTACAACTCCTCTTCAAACTTCAAGTCCAAGAAATGCTCTCACAAAAAGTTATCAATTTCAACATTATAGGTCATTTTCAAAAGTCAACAAAAAGGGACTTTAAGTCAAAGGCCATAACTTGAGATTGGTAAATCAAAATGACATGGGACCAAAGGCATTGGTTAGAGGACTCAAATAACTTTCCAAAATGTCCAAGAACATGAGCAAAGCTTAAAAATTGAGCAAGTTATGCCTTGTGGAAGTTGGGAAATTTTTGGGTATTTTGAAAAGTCAACATTGCTTCAAAAGTCTTAAAAATGCTAATTGGCCTCTTTTTCTTCCAAGATCCATCATCCAAAACATGTGCACGACCATTTGGCCCAAAGGGAAGTTTTTCATCATTTTTATTTTATTTATTTGAATTTTTAATTGCTAGAAATTCATTTAATTAATTAAAATATATGAAAAATACCAAACCTAAGTTTTTAAATCTTTTTATGCATGGAATACACTCAATATTTCGTGCATGATCGGATTTGGAAAGAATCCATGTGATTGGACATGATTGGTATCAAATTAGCATGAAAAAGATTGAAAAATTATGGCATGAAAATCAAATATTTTCTCATCAATTCATTGATTCTTTGGACCAAATTTTGAACCCTAATCATTCACCCATATATACTCATGCCAACCCTAATGCTCATGATCTCTAAGCTGCGCCAGAAAAGCATAGCCAAGTTTGAGTTTTTTGCCAAAAAATTGAAAACTGAAAATAATATTCTAGCACGATTCAGAGCAAGAGACCAATTGCAAAAGCTTCCTAGTGTATTACTGAACCTAACTTCATTGTTTTTCAACCCTTACACGCCCAGAATTGGTATACAAAACTCAAACTGTTTCCAACTTTATGCATATTCGTATTTCAATATTCAAGCATTCTCATTGCATTTTTTTATGGATTCATACTAATTGATTGATTCTGAGACTAACCATATGATTTAATTGAGTTTTCACGCGTTGTATGAAGAATTACCATTGAAGCACCTTAGGGTTTCAGACCTGAAAAATTAGGGATTCTTTCGTCCAGAAAAATTAGCTAACCTAAGTGGCATCATTGGAATCAGGAGATCATGACAAATCCAAAGCACTAGTCGCGCTCAATTTATGAGCGACAGATTCCTAATCGCTATTTTCGTGTTCATCAGATTGTGGGGGTTTAAAACCCCCGCTATTTAAATGTATTTTTGTTTCAGGTACAAAGGCCATGGAAGAAGATGATGATGTGTAGGCAGGTGGTTGGTACATTTGAATTTTCGCGCTAAAAGTTCCACTAACCATTGATTTATCTTATATTATTTGTTTCCTATTATATAACCAAAACGCGTAGTTGGAGCAGTTGGCAAAGCATAGTATTGGTAATCCTTGGGACCTGGGTTCGAATCCCAGGTCCCCCTCCCTTTCCATAATATTTTTTCTGACGTTATCCTGTGCAGTTTACCTCCTGAGGCTCATCCTACGCCCAATGATCTAAACGTGCCACACGTCCAACAACCTCCATCCAATGGCCAGGATCTGAGGCCCATGAAACGCTGCAGTCAACGCATACGCATGCTCCCATGAAAAGTCAGAAAGGGCCTTAAGCCACTGGGCCTAATTGCTACTATCACACCTCCAATTGGGGACAGAACCCCCCAAGATATTGTATTTCTTTTCTTTTCTTTATTTTATTTGTTTCAATTATTTCTTTTTTTTTATTAATTCCTTTAACTTAATTTATTTTTCATAAAATATAAAAATAATACAAAAATCAGAAAAGACTAAAATCAAAATATATTTTATTCAACTAATATTATCTTTTTGTAAATAAATCTCACTAACTAATTAGGTTAAATTTAGGTTTAAATCTTAATATTTTTTCTAATAAACTTAAAATTTGTAGAATTAGGTTTTAATTATTTTAATTACTTTTTTTTCTTTTATTTTTTCCTCACTAATAATTAATTATTTATTTTTATAAATCAAGTTGCATTAATTAATTAGGTTTAATTTTAAGTAATTTTCATATTTTCTTAATAAATTGAAAAATAGCTAGAATTAGGTTTAAACTTCATTTAATTCACATAAAAAACCATAAATACCAAAAACCTCAAAAATAATTTCTTTTTCATTTTAATTTCATTAATTTAATAATATAGTTTGATTTCATTAAAAAAGGGTCCAACGCCCTCGCTTTCAATTTCAATTCCATTCGCGCATTTTTATTCCTTCTTTTAAATATTTATGTAATTCTCCCAAAGCCATGTAACTCGGACAATTTATATTTCTCGCACTTTATTTCTTTATTTTTATGTCAAATCGGGTCCTGGATTAAATTTGGCGATGTGGACCCGCGCCCTTGTAATAGTTTAGGAACTTTACATTCCTCGCAACCTTTTAACTGTTAATAAATGCATGCAAGAATGAATGACTAAAATAAAAACAAACGCGTAGATCACCTATGACATGACAAGACTAAATATCTGAATCTGACACATAAATCACACACCACCCCTAGGGTACGCCTCACTGTTGCCTTGCCTTGAAAGGTGATCGTCGAGTAGAGGATGTCTTAGTAAGTCCTCATGATCCGGGAACCTGGCATGAGGGTAGCTTCTAAGGTGTCTTCCCATTGCTCTGGTGATCACCATGTCCCGAACCTCGAATTGACCCGAACACCTCCAACGGTGGTGCTACCTACCTCTCAATGGTGGGATGGCGCTACTTTAAAGGACATTTACACAGACGAATTCCTTAGGGTAGGTAGACGACTCTAGATACTTGCTCTAATTTCAAAACAAATTCAAAAACACTTTTCACACCGACACCTTTTCAAAAAGCTTTCGAAAGCAACTTTTCAAACACTCTTGAGGACCGATACAAGAGTCGAACTGGAATTTTCAAAGAAACTTTTTAAAACCCACAGTTGAAAAGCAAACAAACCATTTTTGAAAACACAAATGAGCAAGTATCTAAGAGCCCATGGATAACCATGGATAGAAAGGGTGCTAACACCTTCCCTTTCTATAATCTACCTCCCGAACCGAGAGCAGTCTCTTTAAGGAATTTTTCTGTGCTTTTGTCCTTTCCATTTGGAGAAAATAAAAGACGGTGGCGACTCTTGCTTCCGCGACATTTCGCGAACCAGCGTTAAACAGTCAGTTCCAGATCCACCGATCACAGTAGGAGTACTTGCATATATGTTTATTGGTACGGAGGTCACCTTTGGAGCAGCTACGGGTCCAAAAACTGCCTTTGGGGGGAAACTTCTGGAGAGAAGATTCTACACTTCGGGTAATCTTATTGGTTCCGAAAATATTGTTGATGTCGGAGTATTCTTCTTCGAAGTTCAATTTTTTGGCGATCGGCCCATCTTATTTGATACCACGGTAGTAGATGTCTCCACCGTAATTCCACGGCACCGTTTTGTCTGATTCATACGGGACTGGCCTGGTTATTGTGATTATAAGAGGAGTAGTTTTTGGAACCGATATAATCCTAACGGATCTTTTGAGGACCCTGGAAGAATTGGCGGAGATGGTTATGATTGAAACGTATTCAACAGGAATAGGTGAAACATGAGTACTTTCAAACAGAATATCTTGGTTGTCTATCAAACGTTGAATGCCTGTCTTCAACAAAGGGAAGGCAGTTGGTGAGGATAAGCAGAGATGGCAGTCTTCATTATAACCCGGGAATATACCCGCTTTCAACAAGTTTATCTTAATGATCGGGAGGGGAGTCAAGAGTTCATCAATTGTAGCAACAAACAAATCTTCTTCAATTGCATTGGTGTTGTGACCATGCCTAGGCATAGGAGCAGAAATGACGTTTGGTTTCTCGGGTGTATCAAACTCAATCTCTTTTGCCTCTATAAGATCTTGAATCTTGTTTTTCAGGGCCCAACAGTTGTTGGTGTCATGACCCGGACTTTTGGAATGATATGTGCAACGAGTATTTGGGAGATAATAAGGGGACGCAATGTTGGGGTTCTTTGGAGCTTCCTTCAGAGTTATCAAATTAGATTTCAGAAGATGTGGTAAAACCTGGGCTAGAGTCATATTGATTTTGGTGAATTGCCGGACTGGCCTTTCCACCCTCGGTTGGTTACCTCTTGGTTGATCAGATGTAGGCTTTGGGATCATAACAGCTCCCACCATTGGTCGGTGTTCAGCTCTCCTTTGGTTCCTTTATGGGTAAACAGCAGATACCTCCTTCTTCCCAGTGAAAGGCTTTCTCACAGCTGTAGAGGCAGATGAATCCTTCTGAATCTTTCCACTTTTTATGCCAGCTTCCACCCTCTCTCTGGTTAGTATTAATTCAGTAAATCCAGCAGATGAGCTTCCAATCAGATGGTTGAAGAAAGGGCCTGATAGAGTGCCTAAGAACATATCCACCAATTCCCTTTCAGACAGAGGGGGTTGAACTCTTCCAGCTATATCACTCCATTTCTGCGTGTAATCTTTGAAACCCTCATTTGAAACCATCGCCATACTCTAAAGTTGAGTACGGGTAGGCGCCAAATCTGCATTATACTGGTATTGCTTATAGAAAGTTGCGGTAAGATCTTCCCAGTTGTGGACGTCAGACCTTTCTAATTGGTAAAACCAATCGAGTTGTGTTCCAGATAGTCTATCTTGGAAAAAATGCACCCATAGATCTTTATCGGCGGAGTGCGGCTGGATCTTTCTCACATATGATCAGAGGTGTATCTTAGGACATGACACCCCATCATACTTTGCAAACAACGACACTTTTGAACTTTGGTGGGATCACAATTCCTGACACTAGTCCCAATTCTTCAAATTCTAGACCTGGTATCCTTTGTATTTCCATAGCGTTCAAGCGTTCCTCAAGATGTTTGTACTTATCATCACCTGGAGGATATTGTTCCTCGGAGTAGTCTTACTCTTCTTCCTCTTCTTCATATTCTGACGGAACCGTTGTTTCCTTTCCTTTTCCTTCATCAGAGGTTATTGCGAAATCCAAAGTTCTTCTAGTCTGCCCCTGAAACCTTCTCCCCATGATTACAACACCAGTTGGTCTTTTCTCTTTCTTCTTCTTTTCTTTGGCCAACAGAGTCTTCAACTCCTCTTGCCCTTTGGCCAGGGTTGTGAGTAACTGTTGAAACTGCGTATTTTGAACTTAAAGATCTTTGACTGTCTGTTCAAGATCCATCTTACTGAAATAAACAGCAGAGAGATGAGGGAACTTGTTGCAAAAGACCTGTTTATGTTATGATGAATGATATGTGCATATGTAATGTTTCCAAGGATTTTTAAAGATTCAAGTTCGCTTTAGACAAAAAGGAACACACATTATATAAGGTAGAGTTTGAGTACATCAATGCCCCTTAGGCAAAATAGTACAACACTCTAAGATAAAAAGGTAGTGCACATCCTCTTCGATGCAATGTAGGTATTTAGAGTCTGCTCTTCACGAAGTAGCCTAGTGAGTTACGAAACCTTCTTCTCGCTTGCGTAGAATTGGGCTTCGAAAGTATCTCGCTCTCCTTTGAACTGTATCCAATCCCTTTGTAGGTCTTCAAGAGATGTGGGCATGTCAGGATGTAGGATAGTCTATGGAACTTCTCCTTCTTTAACAGGCTCAATGATTACCGGGAGAATGGAAGGATACGACATCATAAGACTTTGAGCACGGGTTCGTACCCACTTGAGGTAAGGCTCAAGAGGGATGGAATTCTTGTGCCCCAAAGTATTTCTTTCCACCTTGTTTAACATCCTCCAAGCTCGGATAAATCTCTAGCGAAGACCTTGATCGTCGTTGTCGTAGTCAAATACCAGACCTTGAATCAGCATCTCGTGCAAACCATCCCTTTGGGCAAAACCAAACTGTCTTATAGCTAAGCATGGGTTGTAGGTGATGCCTCCCCTAATGCCAAGTTGAGGGAAATTAGGGAATTCCCCACAGCGGTCAATAATGATAACATTCTCCTTGGATCAAGAGAACCAATGAATATCTGAATGTTTGAGCGTCATTAGCCTTTGCGACCACCTTAATCCTTGCTCATTCTTTAAGACTGATTGGGGAAGATGAGAAATAAACCATTTTTCCAGGAGGGGAGTGCAACACATAAGGACACCTCTTTTCCTCATTGTACGAGTGTGAAAAGAGTGGAGGATATCCCCTAGCAATGTAGGCACCAAATTGCGTGACATAAAGATTTTGACGACACTTATATCTATGAGTTGGTCAGGATTGGGGAACAAAACCATCCCATAGATAAGAAGGGCCACAATTTCTTTAAAAGCTTGCAAGTCTAAGGAATTCCAACAGATTTGGGCTTTCTCGAACAGAAACTTTGCTAAGAAGCCTTTGACACCACTTCTAGTTTCCGAATGAGTTGTGACGTCAGACGAGTGCAAGTGTAGAGCTTGAGCAATCTCTTCTGGCTTTGGATCTCTTTCTGTACCGTTGAAAGGTAGTTGATTGAGAATGGGAATCCTCAAGATTTGAGAGAATTCTTCCAAAGTAGGCACAAGCTGGTAATCAGGAAATGTGAAGCAATGGTGCAAAGGATCAAAGAACTGAAAGAGCACCTTCATCATATCCTCCTCTATGTTGGAGGTGACCAAGTTGAGTAGACGACCATGCCTCTCAGTGAAAGGAGTGCTTTCAGGGATCCTTGAAGCTAGCTCCCTAAGTTTTGGAGGAATTCTTACAAGGTTGACTTGGATAGTTTTCCTGCGAAGTGAATCCATATCCTACAAAACAAGAACAAAGATGAATCTCCAAAAATCCTTGAAATGGTTAGTGGATGCATATGATGTCCATGATGTTATGTACAAGTATGTATATACAAGCAAAGAAATCAAGTTCCTAGTTTAGGCTTGCATGGGGTTTTATAGGGAAGTACCCTCTTGAAGTTTAGTTGGCTCAACCTGTCCTAGCAATAGTAATCGGGTTCTAAGGAGCTCAATATCACCAGATTGTTTCCTTGTTCATCGTTTCAGCTCAAGCCTCTTTAATGGAGACAAAAATATTCCAAGAAACCAACCCTTAATGAGTGTAGTAACGAGTATCTACAAACTTCAGACTGCACCAAAGTTGGTCATCTCACTACGCCCTAAAGGCCAAGTTGGTCAAGTAAAGGTTCTAAAAGTTCGTTAATGCTTCATGACATCACTCAGCGGCCCTGTATTCTCTTTGATTAACTCAAAGGCTACCGGTACCCATAAATATGTCACACTAACATAGCTATTGCTTAGACCATGTCGGTATACCCTGCATAGTTTCCACAACGTATTGCTATTTACCTATAATGTATCCCCAAATCCGGGTAGAGGATTCAAACCCAAACAAAGAACCGTAATGTAAAGCAAACAAATCAAAAAATGTAATCGAGTAAATGTGATATATCCCTAAGGTAACCCCACTTTCTTTCAAAGTCCCCAGCAGATTCTCCAGTTCTGTGATACGGTGGGAGAACTGACTTGAGGTTTTGCGTTTGTGTTTGCAAATGTTGCGGTTTAGCAAGAGTTGCCTCCGACTTTTCTTTTATCCAAAAAGGAAAGGTGAAAAAGCACAGGAAAGACCTTTGAGATTGTTTTCTTGAGTTTGGGGGGTAGATTATGAAAAGGGAAGGTGTTAGTACCCTTTTCATCCATGGTTTTCCATGGGCTCTTAGTTACTTGCTAGATCACTTGCTTGTTGTTTGGAATTATGCTTGGTGTGGTTTTTGAAAGTAGCAAGAATATTTGTTTGAAAATAGAGCAAGTAACTAGAAGCAATCTACCTACTTAAATGTCTTTCTTGTGCATTCTTTATTCCTTTTACATTGTTGTCTTACCATTGATTTGGTAAACAACCCTATCTTTGGATGTAAACGAGATAGGCGTGGGTAATTGTATAACCATGATTAGCAATGTTGCAAAGTATCTTAGCATTTTGAGGGACTAAGATCATTTATAAGGAAACTTTGAATAGCGTCATCGAGGGACTATGATCTTTTGATTTTGTTTGTTTTACCAAGATACTTTGCATACGTAATATGGCTATTTTTGTAAAAGGCAACCAAGTGGAGGAACACTAAGGGTGTTTGTGTGCAAGGTGTGTTTGATTACATGCTTTTATCTTTGATTTTTTTGGTGGTCTATTTATTGATTTTATCTTGCATTTACATTTGAAAACGATAAATTGCGGAAATGTAAAGTCCTACGCTATTACAATATTTAGGGGATGGGGGTACAAATTTATGAATGGGGAGTACCAGCGAGAAAAATAAATAAAATAACAAAGGGAAGAAAAAAAAGAAAAAAAGAAAGAATCAGCGTGCTGCTGAAAGGAAGTCAGAAGTTCTGACCCTGGCCTGCTGCAGAACAGCAACCTGTTAGTGAAAATGTATAGGTCAGAGGTTCTGACCCTGGTACGCTGCAAAACAGAAACCTGTTAGTGAAAATGTATGGGGTCAGAAGTTTTGACCCTACTGGGAACACATTAATGTTCAGAAGTTCTAATATTACTGATGACAAAACAGGCCCCAGACATGCTGGCGTCAAAGTCAGAACTTGGTCTCCCTCTATGCTAGTCAGAACATCTGTAATTTGGTTATTTCTCCACAAAACAGAAGACATGCCTAGAACAGTTTCAGCAGGTGTCATAGCATTTCAGAAGTCAGAACCAAAAAATCAGAGACAAGCTCTAAACTGATTCATTCTCTACTTAAGCATACAGATGCGTGAAAATCTCAGAACATGCACAACATCAGAAGCATGATATCTACATTGTGTTTTTGAGCATGAAAATCTGGTGATGCTTAAGCAATGTGGTGAGGGTCAGCAAGTGCTTACCTTGAAGCTGGAAAAGGTTCTTTGAACTGGAGTTAGCCTCAACTCTGATGATGTTCTGAACAGGTTCTTTGAATGGATGGATGCAGGGTATGTAGTGGTATGGACACATAAGTTATGGCAATTTCTAACGTGTGGGTCAGAAACTGTATGGGTATTTTTGGTCAAGAAATATTTTGAGAACAAATGGAGTTTAAACGCAAGGGATCCAAAGTTAATGGTTTGTATGTTGTGTTTACATTTTTTGAAACTCTAGGAATTTTGGGCAGAGATTCAATGTGTTTTCTTGCTAAAACTTTTTGTTTCTTTTCAACAATTTTTCTGAACTTGGACTGGGGCTTTTCAATGGACAATGGTGTTCTATTTATAGGCAAAGCTTTGTGGGTTTTTAAAACGTTAAGTGGCGCCAATATCATGCACTAGATGCTGAATTACTCTTGAAGAAAGTTCATAAAAAGTTGTGATGATTGACAGCTTTTAGCCTAGGCTGGAATAGTAAGCGAGGATTAAGGAAAAGTGACACCCATGAGCGAAAAGTAGCGCATGAACCCATACCTAAATCTGTACAAAGGGGTTTTTATGCTACACGTGGAGACACCCTATGGACAAAGACTCAAAAGTGGTTGTGAGCATTAATGAGCATTAAATGGTGATGAGATTTGTCAAAATCAGAAATCTTGTAATAGGGGATTTTGCGTCATTGCCTAAATCTAGGCCAAAAGTTCCATTTTAACGTAGTATTGAACAATGCACCCAGGTTCTGATCTTGGCATTCTGTTGTCTCAGCAAGTTCGGAGGGATCTCCAGGCTTTCTAGTAACTTTCTTTGATTTGCCTCTGAAGACTCTGAACTTAGAGATTCTGCTTCAGTGTAGCACCCAATCTTCTGACCCTCTTACCTTCTGATTCCAGCATGTTCTGAAGGAGCATTCAGATTTTTTTCATCACGTTTTATAATCTTCTGGCAACTTCTGATTAAACTGGCGTAGATGCTGAAGAGCTACATTCTGACTGAATGTTATGTGTTGAGCTAAGTTTGCATCTTCTGACTGCTCCTTCCTGGAGTTTGGTTCAGAAGTTCTGAAATGTCATTTTTCTTAAATACTTTAGAAAAATTCTAAGTATTTAGAATTTAACTTTTCCAAGGTAAAATTTGACTTTTGAGCTTCTTGATGAAACAAACTTCATATTCCAACATGTCTTGATGAAATATGATTTTTGTGTTTTGATTTTGATCCAAAAACTAAAGTTTGACTTTTCAGCTTGCAAATGGCCATTTTGCCCTTGTAAATGGATTGCTTGGAAAGAAATGATAATTCCAAGCTTGGATTCGTTTAAGAGAAAACATTGAGAATCCAGGGTGATTTCCTGAGAAATGAGAGGGCAAATTTTTGGGTACAACAGTATTGTTCTTCAGAAAAGTCTTCTTCTTCCTCTTCCTCTTCTGAATCAGACTGAACAACCGTTTCTTTGCCTTTCCCATCTTGGTTGTCTTTCTCACCGTATTTTGTTGCAAAGTCTAAGGCCCTTCTTGTTTGCCCTTGGAATCTCCTTCCCATGTTCAGAATTCTAATTATTTTCTTTGTCTTCTTTTTCTTCTCCTCAACTAGAAATGTCTTCAACTCTTCTTGTCCTTTAGCCAGAGTTAAGAACAATTGTTGAAATTGTGCATTCTGAGCTTGGAGGTCCTTCACCATTTGCTCGAGATCTATCTTACTGAAATAAACAGTAGAGAGATGAGGAGACTTGTTGCAAGAAACCTGCTTATGTTATGATGAATGATAAATGCATATGCAATGATTTCAAGACTTTAAGATTCAAATTTTTTTATACCAAAAAGGAAACACACGTTATATTAATAGATTAAAGCTCGAGTACATCAATTCCTTCTTGGGAAAAATAATACAAAAACTCTAATATAAAAAGGTAGTATGCATCCTCTTTGGTGCAATGTAGGCATTCAGAGTCTACTCCTCATTAAGTAGTCTAGTGAGTTCCAAAACCTTCTTCTCGCTTACGTAGAATTGGGCTTCGAGAGTATCTCTCTCCCCCTTGAGTTGTATCCAATCCCTTTGTAGGTCTTCAAGAGAGGTGGGCATGTCAGGATGTAGGATAGTGTATGGAACATCTCCTTCCATGACAGGCTCAATGATTACTGAGAGAATGGAAGGATAAGGCATCATAAGACTCTGAGCACGGGTTCATACCCATTTGAGGTAAGGCTCAAGAGGGATGGAATTTTTATGCCCCAAAGTCTTGCTATCTACCTTGTTCAACATCCTCCAAGCTCGGATAAATCTCTGGCGAAGACCTTGATCATCGTTGTTGTAGTCAAATACCAAACCTTAAATCAGCATCTCGTGCGGGCCATCCCTTTGGGCGTAACCAAATTGTCTTAAGGCTAAGCAGGGGTTGTAGGTGATACCTCCCCTAATGCCAATTAAAGGGACATTAGGAAATTCTCCACAACCATCAATAATAGTAACATTCTCTATGGATTGGGAGCACCAATGAATGTCTGAATGTTTGAGCGTCATCAACCTTCGTGACCACCTTAAACCTTGCTCGTTCTTTAATACAGATTGGGGAAGATGCGAAATAAACCATCTTGCCAAGAGAGGAGTGCAACACATAAGGACACCTCTTTTCCTCATTGTGCGAGTGTGAAAAGAGTGTAAGATGTCTCCTAGCAAAGTAGGCACCGGGTGGCGTGATATGAAGATTTTGACGGCATTCACATCTATGAGTTGGTCAGGATTTGGGAACAAAACCATCGCATAGATGAGGAGAGCCACAATTTCCTCAAAAGCTTACAGATCCAAGGAATTCCAACAGTTTTGGGCTTTCTCGAACAAGAACTTTGCTAGGAATCCCATGACACCACTCCTTGTTTCCCAATTGGTTGTGACATCAGATGATTGCAAGTGTAGAGCTTGAGCAATCTCTTTTGGCTTTGGGTCTCTTTCTGTACCGTTGAAAGGTAGTTGGTTGAGAATGGGAATCCTCAAGAGTCGGGAGAATTCTTCCAAAGTAGGCACAAGTTGATAGTCGGGAAATGTGAAGCAATGGTGTAAAGGATCAAAGAATTGAAAGAGCACCTCCATCATGTCCTCATTTGTGTTGGAGGTGACCAAGTTGAGTAGGCGACCATGTCTCTAGGTGAATGAAGAGTTTTCTGGAATCCTTGAGGCTAGCTCCTTAAGTTGTGGAGGGATCCTTACAAAGTTGACTTGAATAGTTTTTCTGCGAAGAGAATCCATATCCTACAAAACAAGAACAAAGATGAATCCTAAAATCCTTGAAATGGTTAGTGAATGTGTATGATGTTATTATATTCATGATGTTATGTACAAGTATGTATATACAAACAAAGAAGACAAGTCCTTAGGTTTAGGCTTGCATGGAGTTTCATAAGTAAGTACCCTCTTGAAGTTTAGTTGGCTCAAACCTGTCCTAGTAATAGTAACCGGGTTCTAAGGAGCTCAATATCACTGGTTTGTTTCCTTGGTCATTGTTTAAGCACAAGCCTCTTTAATGGAGACCGAAATATCCCAAGAAACCCAACCTCAATGAGTGTAGTATCGAGTATCTACCAATTTCGGACTGCACCAAAGCCGGTCATCTCACTATATCCTAAAGGCCAAGTTGGTCAAGTAAAGGTTCTAGAAGTTCATTAGTGCTTCATGACATCACTTAGCGGACCCGTATTCTCTTTGATTAACTCAAGGGCTACCGGTACCCACAAATATGTCGCACTAACATAGCTATTGCTTATACCATGTCGGTATACCCCGCACAGTTTCCACGACGTATTGCTACTTACCTATATTGTATCCCAAATCCGAGTAGAGGATTTAAACCCAAATAAAGAACCATAATGTAGATCATATAAGTCAAACAATGAAAGCAAGTGAATGTGATCTAGCCCTAAGGTAACTCTACTTTTAGAATTTTCCCCAGCAGAGTCGCCAGTTCTGTGATACGGTGGGAGAACTGACTTGAGGGTTTTGCATTTGATTGCAAATTTTGCGGTTAGCAAGAGTCGCCACCGACTTTTCTTTTATCCAAAAGGAAAGGTGAAAAAGCACAGGAAAGACATTTGAGATTATTTCTTGAGTTCGGGGGGTAGATTATGAAAAGGGAAGGTATTAGCACCCTTTTCATCCATGGTTTTCCATGGGCTCTTAGTTACTTTCTAGATCACTTGCTTTTGTTTTAAATTGTGCTTTGTGTGGTTTATTGAAATTATTTTGTAAAGAGGCCATTGTTTAGGCAAACTTTGTAATGATTCTCGTTCGTAAGAATGTATACAAAGATGTCGATCTTTTGAAAATGTTTTCAAGTTTTGTAAGATGTTTGAAAGTGTATGTGTTTGTTTTGAAAATAGCAAGGATGTTTGTTTGAAAGTAGAGCAAGTAATTAGGATCATTCTACCTACTCAAAAGTCTTTTTTGTTCTTTTTCTTTTCCTTCGACATTGTTGTCTTACCATTGATTTGGTAAGCAACCCTATCTTTGGATGTAAACGGCACGGGCGTGGGTCATCGTATAACCATGTTTAGAAATGTTGTAAGGTATCTTAGCATTCTCTTGTAGGGACTGAGATCATTTGAAAAGCAACTTAGATAGCGTCATCGAGGGACTATGATCTTGTATTTTGCTTGTTTTTGCTAAGATACCTTACATGCGTAATATGGCCATTTTGTATAAGGCAACCAAGTAGAATAACCCTAGGGGTGCTTGTGTGCAATTGGATCATTTTCATGCTTGTTTTGTCTTGAATTAGGGTTTTCTAAGTATTGGTTTTAGTCTTTCCATACAAACCCTAATTACTAGCATTTGTATATAAAAGCGATAAATTGCGAATTTTAAAGTTACTACGCTATTACAACATTTATGGGGAGGGGGTGTATAAGTTGAATGGGGATTGCAAGAATTTAAAGCCTAATTAGTCTATTACAACCATATTGAATTGATATCATTGTACAAGGAAATAAATAAATGCAAAGTACAAAATGAATAAATGTACAAAAAATGCAAAATATAAAGAAAATGTACCTTTGTTTGATTTTCATAAAAAAAAAGATTTTGTCTTAACCTAATTAAATAAAGAAAATAATTAATTCAATTTGAATTTTATTAAGAAAATATTTTAAATAAAACCCTAGTTCTATTAATTAATAAAAAAAAATAAGTTTAAGAAAAATGTATTTTTTGGTATTTTCATCTTAAAAGCATTATAAAATATTTCTAGTCTTTTTTTATATAAAAAATAATATATTTAAATTAGTATGAAAGAAAATAACTACTAACCTAATTTTAATTATATTTACAAGATAATAAGTAAAAAATAGATAAAATATAGTTAATAAAAATATTTTTTGTGAGAAAAATAAAATAAGCTAAGTCAAAATATGAATCTATCATTTTTTGTATCTTATGATTTTTTAGTATTTAGAAAATATATTTAAGAAAAATAAAAATGATATAAAAAAGAAAATAAATAAATTTGGACCAGGGGTGCCAATAAGAAACAGGAGGTTAGCTAGCAAAAATAAGAAAAATAAGCCAAGCCCAAAGAGGCCTAGCGCCCTGCAAACAAAAAAAAATCAGAATTGTAAAACATGTAAAAAATGCAAAAGGGTACCACTAGGGCTCGAACCCAAGTCCCAAAGGTTACAGGCACGCGCTTCTACCACTGGGGTGACTATACATTCGTTAACATATGCGAAACAATAAATATACAAGGCAAAACGCACCCTGATGACTTCATCTTCAACCTCCATCCAGACCAACTGTAACTTTCTCATTTATCATCAAAAATGAAAACTGTAAACATGAAACTTGTAGCAAAAATGTAAAGTATTAGAACTATAGATCAAAGATAAGCATGAATTTTAATGGCCCTAATCTGAACCCTAAACATTTCTGAAATTTCAGTTTCAAAATTCTCTAAGCTCAAGCAAAATTAATGGAAACTATGGACATGATTAGCTTCAGGGAAATGATATCTACATGTTTTGTTCACAAATAAACTATTGAGGATGCCTGTATGAAGAGTTCCAAGTTGAGAAAACTTACCTCAAAACTGGAAATCGTGTTTTGAGTTTGAGCTTGTTTCAAGTGATGGTGATGATCATGTTAGCTTCCTTGAGGTCCTAGGAAGCTAATGCAATGGTTTTCCTGAGTTGAGAGTGGATGAAATGACTTGGAGAAGTCAATGTGCAATGCTCTGTTTTTGGTTATGGAGGATATGGTAAATGGTGTTACAGTAATGAAACAGGGATAATGATAGGTTACACTTGATTTAAGGAAGCCTTAGAAACTAAAAGGCCAAGAAACGCACGAGGGAAATGTGAGTTTGATGTTCAAGGTCAGAAACTGTGCAACAATGGAGTTTTTGGGCAATTTCTGATTTGAGAGAGTTTTGGTGTATTTCAGGGTGCTTAAGCTCGTCCTCTAGCTCACAAATAGTGACTCTATTTATAAGCAACAAGTTTGGAGACCTCTTGTTGATCAGAATTCAAAATCACAAGTTTATCCATAACATGTGATTTTTGAGAAATTCAAGTTTCAAAGCCTTGTGTACTTGCTAAGATAGAGTGGTTATGATTTAAACAAGATTTCTTATGACTTTCTAGATGGAGTGTGATCAGAGGGAACAAGTCAGAGGCTCAAGAATGAACTTTATGCAAAAGTTTTGCTTTACAAGAATGGCAATGTTAACTTTGTGCCATTAATGGAAATGCAACTTGGATAATAGCTCAATTGCTTGGATCAAAGCCCTAACAGCTGTGTAAACATTTAATTATGGAGTGAAAAACAATTTTGAGGCATGCAAAGCAAAGATTATGCATCCTATCATGGATTTGGTTCATGTGTTCATCAAAAATGACTTGTAATTCAAGTGATAAAACCCTAACTTCATCTCTTCGATTCTCCCTACTCAAGAATGATCTCAAGGAGTTCTTGGACATTTTGGAAATATTGAAATGTTCTATACAACCCATATTTGAATTGCTTTTGAATATTCCACTTAGAACTATATGAAAAAGTGTCATGAAGTTAGGTCAAAATCTTGGCAAAATTAGGGCAAAATTTCACTAAGTGTTTAGTTTCATGACCACATGTTCATAAAATTATAACTTGAGATACAAGCACTTTTGGAAGGAGTTGTGTAAATAAAAGTTGTAGATTTAATGGAGATATACAACTTTAATTTTGGAAGTTTCTCTTGAATAATCTTGCATCATGGTGAAAATTTTGCTCAAAGTTATGAAAAAACATGAAATTTTCAACACAGAAAAATTTCTAAGTTTAGAAATTTTGACTTTTCAAAATGAAATCTTGAATTTTTGATTTCTTGATGAATAAGTTTCATATTTTGACATGTTTTTATGAATTATGATATTTGGCACTTGAATTTGACCAAAAAGTCAAAGTTTGACTTTTCAGTATACAATTGACTTTTGATCAGTTGACTGAAAGATTCATTTGTCAACCCAATGGACTTGCAGTGTTTTGAACCATTTCATTAGGTAAAAATGATGCAATTGGACTCTTGAGATCATGCCTTAAACCAATTGACCATTTTCTAGGTCAAAAATCAGAAATTGCCCTTTCTCAATCAAAACCCTAATTTTGACCATTTTGACCATTTTGTCCTTTTAATGAGCTGATCAAATTTCTTGAGGAATTGTGGTCCAAACTTGATAAAATGATACATATGAGTTTATAGTGTTGATATGGATCAAAAAATTTGAAGTTTGACTATAAATTGGTCACAGTTGACTTTTTTTCCAATAAACTGATTTTTAGGTCAACTGCTCAATTGACTGAGCCAAAATGTGATCCAAGGCTTGAAACTTGACATGAGTGATATTGGGGGTCCATAATTATCCATGAATGTCATATGAAGCATTGAAAACTCAAATTTCCTTGTGTAAACTCAAACCCTAATTTTGGTCATCAGTGCATAAAGAGGAGTCTTGAGCTGATCAAACCCTAGTGCAGTCTTGAGCCCAAGGGGATCTTTGTGAGAAAATTCTTGATAAGTGAGAGGAAAATTTTTTGGGTACAACACACACACACTAAAACCTTTTCTCAAATGATTTACCAAAAGAAAATATTTTGAAAAACAAATAAAAGTTGTATGGAACATGATGGGAGTAGTTAAAAAACCATAAAATAATGTTTGACTATATTTAATCAGTTGGAGAAAAATGCTAACCAGTTAGCATGGCGCGAACTTGAGGCGCAAGGAAAATTGAATGCACCCAGATTCTATGTAACAACTATATATCTTGTTTTTTCATATTGAGAACTTATATAAGATTAATTCTTAAATTAATCGATTATATCAATCAATTAAATAATAGCTTTTTGGTTCAAAACCTATTTCCTTTTGTAGGAAACCTCAATCCTATAAATAGAGACTCCATTTATCATTTCAAATCATCCAGAACACAAATTTTTATATTAACACACTCTCTTTCTCTAAAGTTTTATTTTAACTTTCTCTCACTAGTTCTTAAAGCCAAATGCTTTTGTGAGGAAAGTACCATTTATGAGTGAGCTCTCTATTGTAATTCTAGAAGGGTAGAATTGTATACATTCACAAAGGTGACTATGTTTATAAGCCTTGATTAAATATTGTCCAAATAGAGATTATATATGTGGTTCAAAGTTAAATCTGTTAAAAGCTTATGGTTGAGGATTGTGTGATCAGTTCATATATATATATATATATATATATATATATATATATATATATATATATATATATATATATATATATATATATATATATATATATATATATATATATATATATATATATATATATATATATATATATATATATATATATATATATATATATATATATATATATATATATATATATATTGAGAATTATGTAGCTTTGATAATCTTCCCTTATTGCTTGGATGGTTGAAGATTAGTCGATATAAAAATCTTCAAAGGTTTGAGATTAGCCCGATTAAAATCTCAGAGGTTGTTTGATTATCCTGTTAAACCAATATTGAGTCCATATATATTTTAAAACTTGAAGACTAACCTTTACAAGGTTCGTGTTCCTGAAGAGAAGACTAATCGTTTTAATCTACAATTGAGAATGAAGCTTGGTCACTTCAGTTTCAACAAGTTATTAGAGAAAAGATGCAAACTCATATCATTCGTCTTGTAATATTTTGGTTGTAGGACAACCACCATTTCCTTGTATAAGGGGGTTTGTGAGCCTTTCCTATTAAAAGCTTTCAAGGGTTAATGGAAACTCTCAAAATCAAATCTTGGAGACACGACTAAGTCGTTTTTTACTTAACATGTATAATCCTTGGTGTTCTCCTTCTTCCCTCAACTCTTTAATTTCTGCACTTTAATTTCCATTATTTACTTTCTGCTACCTACAAATAGAAAATGTTTTCAAACGCTGATTTAACTTGTCAAATGTTTTCAAAACCACATTTTCCAAATTACACAATTCACCTCCCTCTTGTGTGTGGAGTCTCAAGTCCAATAACTTGTGCCTTTTTTACTTTCTTTTGTTTTAGCTAATGTATTACTTGTGTTTTGTGTGTATAATTAGTAATTATATGAAAATTATTTGTAGTCGCGAAAACAACCTAATAGATTTGAAAGTGGAAACTATATTATGAGACATATGTTTAATATCATCTCCAATGTCATTATCAATTCATGGCTTAAGGTATTAACTTTATCCATATACATGTAATTTATATATATTTGTTAAGTTAACGTTGTTGTTAGCTTATTATAATTTAAATTTTGTTCAAATTATAGGAGTTTAGTGACGAAACACCATTCCCATAAGAAGAGAAAGATGATATCCGATCACGTTGGACCGATGCCTTCCTTTCTTATCAAGAATCTCATAAACACTAGTTTTTCTTGATTGATGTAAGTATTGTATAACAATATAAATTTAGTATTCTGTGTTATATTGTGTATAAAATTTAAATGATATGATTTTGTCACATAATTTGTAGGTTTTATGTAAAAGATTATACAGGCCAGTCAAAATGAAATTTAAAATAACAAATGAAAAAAATAGGTTATACCTTTTGATTATAAACAAAAACCGCCATAAATAATGACCTTTTTCCTCGGTTATTAACAAAAACCGAGGTATATGACGTTTACTACATAGTTTTGAATATAAAAAAATGTTGTTTTTGGAAATCGAACCAATAAACTTTTCAATTATCCTCTTGGTTTTTTAGAAATCTAGAGGTAAGATGGTAGATTTTCATGTCTCCCTTCATTATCTCACTTCTCTAACTGTGGTAAAACCTCCTTCACGTTCAAGGTAAAATTGATATATTTGTAGTAGTAGACTCGCCCCAGGCTATTCTTGAGTGGTTTGTCCAAATGTGAAAAGGTGATCCAACTAAATTATTTTGTCCATTATAAATCTTCGTGCTTGAGAATATATGTACTTCATGTGACCATTATCTATAGCATTCGTTTTTTGATCAAATCACTCATCTTATTGACTTGGATAAAACTACTTGTTGTCCACTCACAAAACATAGTGATTAACGTGTCCCCAAAATACTAACGATATACTTAATCAAATAGGAAAAGTCACGTTCTTTTTCAAAATAGGAAAAATAATAGATCCACACTCCTATAAGGTGCAAAATAAGCATCTCATGGATACTAAGATCTAGACTCAATTAATCTCTATAAATATATTAAATACTGGTTTGAAAAGAGATGTTCAACTCACTCAAAAATCATCTAGATCCAGAGCTTTTCACTTTTTATGTGTGAACTTACTCTAAACAATGCAACAACCCTAAAACCCTTAGAAAATCCTATACAATTAAAAATATCACTTATCATCCAATGTACCTTAACAAATATAAGATCAATAATGACTTTGTAAGTAAAAAAGATACTCATGACCAAGTCAATGTGTTACTCGTGGCCAAGTCAATGTGTTAGATATCCATTCATAATATCAAATAATTGACATTTTCAATATTGTCTGATTAATGTGTTACTCGTGGCCAAGTCAATGTGTTAGATATCCATTCATAATATCAAATAATTGACATTTTCAATATTGTCTGATAACGTATAATTTAACGTATATAAGGAAAAAAATATAAATCTTTTATATTTAGATAATGTTATATGTAAATGATTATGCAATGAAACATGTTCTCTTAGAAAAATATAGTTGGCGCTTTGAAAAAATAGTGTCACGTATTTATCTTCATTGTTATACAAAATTATTATCAATATACACGGTGAGTTGTCCTAAATAAAGCAAAAGTAATAATAGTATCTCTGGTGTAGAGGAAACCATAACGGCTTACTGCAACAACTATTTTTATTTTCTAAATAAATGATTACACGTACACACAAAAGATCATGGTCATCTTCATCTATATACACGAGTGATCAATTACAGAAACAGATAATGAATAATAAACAATTCGAATACCCTACCGACTAAAGCAAGAATTCAATAAAATAAAATACAAATATTTGTAGACAAAGACATCTAAGCTAAAACCACGGAGACAAAGATTCCAGCAAGAGAAGTAAAGGCAACGAAGGTTTTGGTGATAGAGAATGCAGCAGAGGGTGCATCACCTTCTCCTGGATTTGACGCTGGACCATTTGTTCCTCGTGCTGGTGGAGAAAAATAGAAAATTACTGGGATCGAATCCAAGTCCCTTTCCTCACACGCTTTCACTCTTACCATCCGGCCATCCTGCTCATTCATGCATATAAACAAAAAGAAACATTATAATATGAAAACCAATCAAATGGCTGAGTTATCACGTGCGCCTTTCAGTGGGTCCCTGTATTATTCAAACAGACCAATCGCGAGTGGAGATAGGAATTATCTGTATGGATCTAGCCAATGGGATCATGAACAAAAGCCATGTCAGCCCTTTGACTTAGAGCCGGCCAGTCCAACCACCGGAGCCAGTGGTTTCCACTGTCTTCTGCAGAGGGCTCGCTTGAAAAATCAAACAAAACAAAAAACAAACAACGCAGACTGCCTTAAAAATGTCTCCTGATCACGATTATGGCCTCTAAAATTACCAAATCTTCACGCATCATTGGGTTCGAGCTTGAAGCCCTAACGCCGGTTAACCATGGCATAGATTGATTCTGGACCTTAACTTCTCATGTAATACGTTCAAACACGCATAAATATTAGCAGCAACACATATATATGATCAATATGGATTTAAATCAAGTATTTTAAGAGTAGAGATCAAGGAAATTTTACCAAACGGTGAGATCAAGATTTGATGATCTGGGGTGCTACAAGCTTTGGGAACAATTGGATCTGGTCTCTGGGAACTTCAGGAGTAACATGTGATTGCTAGTTTGAGTTGAAAGTACCTACAAATCGTGTTTCAGTTTTGACAACTTTAGTGGGTTTTTGCAACTTTCACGTGGCTTTTTTTAGGCTATGTATCTGTCCCTTTGGCTTGCTAACATGAGTTATATATAGGGTAGAATGAGGGGACAAGGTTGAATGGAAAGAATCATGGCCATAAACATTATTTTTAATTCATGATCCATATTTGAAAAAATGCCATAATTTATGATTTCATGCCATTTATGATGATGAGTGAATCTGGACACTATTTGCACGTGATTGTGGGCTTCAAGATGAGTCAAAACAATAGCCCAAATGCCTAAGCCCAATTCCAAATATTTATACAATTTATTTTATATTTACTTGAAATAAATTAAAATAAATATGTAAAAAATATGTAGAAAATACAATGCTGTGCAAAAATAAGATTAGAGGTCCTCTATGACCTTAGGAAGATATTTGAATCTTAAAAAGTTAGGCCATTGACTCAACAATCCAAATTTTCTCAATGCACCATTCTTGAAATTTCCTAAATTTTCCTAACTTGGGAAAGCCATAACTTGCTCAATTATTATCTCATGATGATGATCTCTTACTTTTTGGAAATCCCAAGACGCCTACTTCAATCCCTCTTTTGATCAATTTTGAATTTGAAGATGTTATCTTGATGTAAAAGGTCTTGGAAAAAAGTGGATTTTGTTGACTTTCTAAAAATGACCTGTAATGTATGAACTTGTATCTTTCAAATGGTGCATTTCTTGAACTTGAGGGCTGAGGAGAAGTTGTAGGGAATTGTATTCTCTTTAAAATGAGCTTTTGTTGGAAAATTTCTGATAAAGTATGAGAAAGTTATGCTTGGTCAAAGTTTGGTTGACTTTTCCTATAGAAACCCTAATTTGCCATTTTTGACTTTTGATAGGTTGGGGGCATTTCTTGAGGAATCATCATCAACCCTAGATCAAATTATGGATATCACTTCAAAATATTTATGTTGACCAAAAATATTGAAGTTTGACTGTACATGGGTCACAATTGACTTTTGACCTAACATAGTTGATTTTCCAATACTTGAGCAATTGCCCCTGTTCAATCTTCTTAAACCTGAAGATGTAGGTTGGCTAGTTTTCCTTTCGTGGTTTGAAGGTGGAAGATGATTGAACACTAGAGTTCCTAGAAATTTACACTCACATGAAGTAACATTGATTATTGATGATAGCGGGAATGGGCTTACAGATGCCATTTGGCTAAGATGACAGAGAGTTGTCAGAGATGGGCTTAAATATGCCATCCACGGGTGATTGTTGATAGAAATTAGACTAAATCCAAGCTTGACTTCAACTGGAAAAGAATCAGAATAAATATTTGGATCGATTTAACTAAACCAGAGAAAATGTCTACCGGAACGGAATCAGGATAAACCATTGATTGGTTTAAACTGAACCAGCAGAGGCCTCCTTATAGGGATTCTTGATCATGCTGTCTGAGGAGGAGTCTGCTGGGGAACATGGGTTTCTGCTGTTCTCCTGCTTGAGGAAAACTCTGTGGGGAATAGAGTCTAGGAACTTCAGTTGTCCATAACTCTACTGGGGAAGCTATCTCTTGACTGGAGAGATGAAAGTTTGCTGCTTTCTGGTCGAAATCCAGGCTTCACAGTAACTTGCTAAGGATAACAAAAGTTGACTGTTATTTGGTCGTATTCCAGGCTTCACAGTAACTTAAACTGTTATCTGGTCGAAATTCAGGCTTCAGTGACTCGAACTGTTATCTGGTCGTGTCCAGGTTTCAGTGATTTGAAGAGATTAAGCTGTTATTTGTTTGGATCCAGGCTTCAAATTGAATTTGAGGTATATTATTATCTGGTCGAGCCCATGTGTGATACGGTGGCAGAACCGACTGTTAATACTGGTTTACGTTTTATATTCGCAAATGTTGTGGTAAGCAAGAGTCGCCACCGACTTTTCTTTTATCCAACAAAGGAAAGGGTGAAAAGAACAAAAAAAAGACCTTTTTCGAGATTTTCTGATTAAGGGGGTAGATTATGGAAAGGGAAGGTGTTAGCACCCTTTCCATCTGTATTTTTCTACGGGCTCTTAGGTACTTGCTCATTTTTGAAAATTGCTTTTTATGTTTGTGTGATTTTAAAAGTTTTGTTTGCTTTATGATAACTCTTGCATCAGTCCTCAAGAGTGTGATAAAGTGTTTTTGAAAAGAATTTTGAAAGTGTGGTGTGAAAATGAATTAGTTTTTGAGCAAGTACTTACCAACTATCTACCTACTCGAAAAAGGAGTTCTTTTCCTCCTTTCCTTTAGATAGTGCTATCCTACTATGAGTGAGTAGGTGGCCCTATCGTTGGATGTTTGAGGGACTATCAAAGGGATGTTTACGGTCACTAAGGCAACTGGGAAAGAACTCTTAGTAATTGTCCTAAATTTCTAAGATCACTTTTTTAACCGAGGCAACAGTCGAAAGGGTCATCGAGGGACTTGTGATCTCTTGAACTCAAGGACAATCACTAAAAATTCTCACATTTCGAGAATTGTGACCGTGTTTGAAGGCAACCAAAGTGGGACATACCCTAGGGGTGAACATGTGCAAGTGTGCTTGATTCAGATATATTATCTTTGAATTAGGTTATGCTATGTTCAATTAGTCGCTATCTTTCCATACAATTCTATTAATCTAAGCAATTTATAGTACAGAAAATAAATTGCAGAAAATAAAATTCCTAAGCTATTACAAGGCCTTGGGGCAGTTACATAATTAGATGCAGAAATTTAAATCTAATTACACTATTACAAACCGAGAAACAATTACATAATGGGAAAAGAAAAATAAAATGGAAAAAGACAAACGCGCGAATATTGAAACGGGAACAAGTTTGAAACCCTAAAAGTGTTCCTAAGTAAGAGAAAAATATTTTTGTTTGAATTTATTTGGAAAAAGTTTAATAAAAAAACAAGTAATTAATTAATTAAAATAAAATAACAAATTATTAATTAAAAATTAATTCTAAAACAAAAAAATAATATTTTTGATATTTTTATTTAATAAAACATTAAAATTTAACCTAATTCTAATTGTTTTTTATTTAAGGAAACAAGTTAAAGTAATCAATTAAATTAATTTACAAAAGTTAATTTTTATTATAAAAAAACTTAAATCTATTTTTTTGTGTTTTTTAAAAATAAAAAAAAAGACTTTTAAAATAACGATTAAAATAACCAAAACAAAATAAAATAATGAAATTAAAAAAAAACAATGGGCCTGAGGTTGCGAAGTAATTTGGGGGGGTGTACGCTGCAATTGCTAGGCCCAAATCAGGAGAAGGCCCAAGTTGGCCCTAGCTTCCGTGTGAATGGCCTTTGAGGGACGCATGATAGGAACACGTCTTTGGAACGGTGGATCTGTTTGCGTTGACATCCAATGGTATAGATTTGATGGCCTATGGTGCGTGCCTGAGATGTGATGTATTGGATCCTACAATAAAGCTTTAGAAAAATGGAAAATGCAAGAGGTAGGGGTCGAACCCCTGACCTCCCACACACATAATGCCTTAACACCATTTGTTCTTGCCACTGGACCAGACTGATCAATTATTAATATAACCAAATGAAAATAATATAAAATAAATTCAGTCAAACTTCCAAATTCAACGCGCACGCCAACAAGGATTCACATGGGCCTATAAGGAGGCGACGTTTGGGCACCAGAGTTAGCCCACCGGAGTCAACTTTCTGGTTGTCTTCTCCGGTGGGAGCAAATCGGAACCTTCAAAAATAACATGCTTCACGATTTAAAACCTAACATACCCCCTTAAAATCTTCCCTTGATTCCAAATCTAGGGTTATCATGGCCTGAAAGTTCCTCAATCATGAGATTTGAAGGTGGCACATCTGGATGCCCTAACAATGACATGTCTATATCTGGACGTTAGGGCTCGTACGTGAGGGGTCCAACCTGTCCAACCTGTCTTAATTCAAGAATACACTTACGACCGATATGCTTAGATCTGTGATTTGGGATGCGGAATTGCTTGCCTACTGGCTTGATTCGACTCCTGGGAGTCTCAGGGGATGAATGGTTGACTCGGTTTGGTCTGGAACTGGCTAGTGAGCGAGTTTTCAAGTTGCACCAATCTTTGAAAATATTGAACATTTTGGCTAGGGTTTTAGGGGTCAGATGCACGTGTGTGTGTGTGTGCTTCTGAATGATTGTGTATATGTAGTAGACAAGATTAGGTCAACAAATCCATCTATGAGATCAAATATGATCATGCTCTTAAAGTTATGAAGATTTGATCCAAAATTTCTAAAACAAGAAGATATTTCCCTCCTCATTCCTTGTGCGTTTTTGATAGCTATTTGTGAGCTTTTTGGGCCTCCAACATGACCAAATCTCTAGCCTTGCACGCCTTATACATCAATCTTGCATTTATTTAATTTATTTTGATTTTATTTGGATAAAAATCAACAATAAATAAAATAAAAGTCAAACTTATGCATGGATGAGTTTATAGGTTCTTGGACATGTTAGGAATAAGTTTCAAATGTAAAAGATAGGCCCATTTGGAAAAAATCCAAGTTAGCTTAATATTTGCTTCATGCCCATTTCTAAAAATTGGTCAACTTTAGCAATGCACATCTCTCTCAATTTTAACCCTATGAGGGTGTTCTATGATTTTAGAGAGCTTAGGGTGTCCTCTAAACAACAATTTTGGTTTTATTTCAATTGGATCTTCCATGTTCATGTAAGGAGCTTTGACCCAAAAGATGTTTTTGTTGACTTTTTGAAAGGACCTATAATGTCCGAGCTTGTATCTTTTAACTGGGGCATTTCTTGAACTTTATAGATGAAGAGAAGTTGTATGGGATTGGATTCTCTTCAAAATTATATTTGGAAGAAAAAATTCTGATAAAGTATGAGAAAGTTATGCCTGGTCAAAGTTTGGTTGACTTTTCCTATAGAAACCCTAATTTACAGTTTTTGACTTTTGATGAATTAGGAGCATTTCTTGAGGAATCATGATCAACCCTTGATCAAATGATGGATATTACTTAAAAAAATTTGATGTTGACCAAAAATCTTGAGGTTTGACTGTATATAGGCCACAATTGACTTTTGACCTAGTATAGTTGATTTTCAGGCATTTGAGCAGTTGACTGAGAAAACTTGTTGTGCAAGGCATGAAATTTGGCATGGATGATATTGAGGACATATTAGGGCCATGGAAAACATTTGAGACCCTTGGATCTCACACATCTTGATGAAAATGGAAGCCCTAGTTAGAGTTTTATTGACTTAGGAGGAGAATTTGTCTGGTCAATTCTTAGTCATCCTAGGGAAAGTTGGGGATCTCAATGGACATGTCTTGAGTAAAATGAGAGGGAAAATTTTGGGGTAAAACACCAGGCTTCATAGTAATTGATAGAGTAAACTGCTATCTGGTTGGACTCTAGGCTTCACAGTAAATTGACAGATTAAACTGCTAACTGGTCGGATTCCAGGCTTCGCAGTAAAGTGAAATTGAACTGTTATTTGGTCGTACTCTAGGCTTCATAGTAATTGAAGAAGTGAACTACTATCTGGTCTGATTCCAGGCTTCGTAGCAACTTAAATTGTTATCAGGCCAAAATCCAGGCTTTACAGTAGCTTGCTGGGGATAATGGAGTCAACCGTTACCTGAAGATGCATTATAAAGAGCCCGCGTAGGGCTGTTCCAGGATGAGTCTGTGTTAGTCTGCACCCGGATATATATGACAAGAAACTGGTATGGGGCTGCTTCAGGATGAGTCCTTGTTAGACTGCATCTGGAAATCATGAGAAGAAACCCGTGTAAGATTACTTCATCTGGTTATGCACATAGTTTTCCTGTCTGGTTTCAGGTGTTGATCTACAATCAGTTGTTCGCAGATAATTATCCTGTCTGGTTTCAGGTATTAATCTAGAACTTGAAAATTGTCGATCATTGAAATAGTTGTCTTGGCTAGTTACAGGTATTAATTTCTGACCTTAGAAAGAAAGATAGTTTTCCCGTCTTGCTTAAGGTATTAATATTTAATCTGCTCATGTAGAAAGCTTTCTTGTCCGGTTTCAGGTATTAATCTACAATGAGTCATCCACAGATAGTTGTCCTGGCTTGTTACAAGTATTAATTTGGGACTTGTTTTTGTCGGTTGTTGAGATAGTTGTCCTGGCTTGTTATATGTATTAATCTCTTATCTCCTCATGCAGATAGATTTCCTGGCTTGTTACAGGTATTAATCTATAGTCGGTCGTCCACATATAGTTGTCCTGGCTTGTTATAGGTATTAATCTGGAACTTGTTTTTCTCGTTCATTGAGATAGTTGTCTTGGCTGGTTACAAGTATTAATCTCTGACCTGAGAAAGAAAGAAAATTTTCCTGGCTGGTTTCGGGTATTAATCTTCAATCTGTTCATGTAGATAGTTTCCCTAACTTGTTACAGGTATTAATCCACAGTCGGTCGTTCACAGATAGTTCTCCTGGCATGTTACAGGTGTTAATCTGGGACTCGGTAATGCTGGTCACATAGATAGTTTTCCCGTTTGGTTTTGGGCATTAATCTGTGGCCTGCTGTAGTTATTGATAAACTCGTCCTACTTCAGGAGTTCATAACAATTGGTCGTCTAGATAGTTTTCCCGTCTGGTTTTGGGCATTAATCGGTGACCTGTCATACAAGTTGATAGTGTTTATCTGTCTAATAATTTAACCTGAAAAGGTAAAATCAGTATCATGTGATGTCATAATGTATGACTTGCATGATGCTCCCAAAATAAATGTGATTGTGATATATGTAATTGTATGCATATGCCATGATGTATGAATATGTACTGCTGTTGTGAAGTATCTTTGTCTGGGAAAATAAATCCCTGACTGCTGCTGAAGAGTACCGGGAAGTTGAATCCCGAAATGCTGTTGGTGAGTGAAGAAAGTGATTCTTCAATTTCCCATTGGGAGAATGAATGGAGATAGTTTTGCTGGGGATTCCCTTTCTCTTCCAGGGATCTTCAATTTCTGCTTGAGAATTATTTTGCTGGGGGGAAGAGTTCTGTTGGGAGATTTCACCAATTTGGAGAAATAAACTCCGCTGGGGGATGAACTTTCGTATCTAGAGAAATAAACTCTACTGGGGATAAGGATTTATAAACTACTTGAGATTTATAAAATTATGTTGCGGAAGGATGTGATTTCAGCTCTTTGAGGGAACTTTGCTGGAGAGGGGGATTTGCCAGTGATTTGTGGTAGAAACACACTCAAGTTGGGAAGTGTCAAAATAAATCCCTGCCTTAGATCATATCTGAATTGTATCTGAAAGAGAAATCTGGAATGAGTATCAGAATGGCATCCGTATCTGAACTGTATCTGACAACTATATTGAATGAGTATCAGAATGGCATTCGTGTCTGGAGCATATCTCAACTATATCTGAAAGCTGTATTGAATGAGTATCAGAATGGAATCCGTATCTGGAGCGTATCTGAACTGTATCTGGAAGCTATATTGAATGAGTATCATAATGGCATCCATATCTGGAGCGTATCTGAATTGTATCTGGAAGCTGTACTAAATGAGTATCAGAATGACATCTGTATCTGAAGAGTATCTGAACTGTATCTGAAAGTTGTATTGAATGAGTATCAGAATGGCATTCGTATCTGAAGCATATCTGAACTGTATATGGAAGCTGTATTGAATGAGTATCAGAATGGAATATGTATCTGGAGCATATCTGAACTGTATCTAGAAGCTGTATTGAATGATTATTAGAATGGCATCCGTATCTGGAGCATATCTGAACTGTATCTAGAGGCTGTATTGGATGAGTATCGGAATGGCATCCATAACTGGAGCATATCTGAATTGTATCTGGAAGTTGTATTGAATGAGTATCAGAATGGCATCCGTATCTGGAGCGTATTTGAACTGTATCTGGAAGTTTTATTGAATGATTATCAGAATGGCATTCGTATCTAGAGTGTATCTGAACTGTATCTGGAAGCTGTATTGAATGAGTATCATAATGGCATCCATATCTGGAGCGTATCTGAACTGTATATGGAAGCTGTATTGATTGAGTATCAGAATGGCATTCGTATCTGGAGCGTATCTGAACTGTATCTGGAATGTTTAGGATGTTTTCGCTGGGAATTCATGTTTTGTTGTTTTGAGAAGAAATCCGCTAGGGAACATGAAAAGCTTGTGAACCAGGCTACAAAATTCTTTAAGATGTCGGAGCAGTAATTGGAGATTCTTTCTCTTTCGGGGATATAAGAACACCTGACATCACTAGGTTGTAGGCTGAGGATATGGCAGTGACTTTTTAGTAGAATGCCCCTGCCTCTGTACCTGCTGGAGAAAGTAGTTGCGGATATTTTATGAATGGTTTGAGTGTCATCCCAACTCTTGGGGTTTTGAGTAAATGTTGATCAGGGAGACAAATGACAAGATGACAGGACATAGTCGTACGCTTTAGTCCCTACCTTTTTCCTGGACCTCCCTTTCGGGTTTTTAGTCCACCGGGATACCCTTTTTTGCCCAAGCTGCATTTTTAGGTTTTCGACTTGCCGGGTGAACATTTTTATTTATATATCCCTAATTTTTTCTCGAACTCTATTGGTTCACCGGGATGCCCTTAATTTTTCCCAGGCCTGTCAACCTAGTTGGTCTTTTTCATGCGTAGTATTTTATGATTATGTCTGCGTTCATAGGATGTGGAGATTTATCACCGCCTATGACAACAAGTGTTGTAGAAATGTCAGAAAATGTTTATGTGATCGCATGTTCCCTTTCATATGTGGGAGCCTGTTTGCCTCTGGGGTTAGTCTGGTGCACCTAATGTTTATTTAAGTTTCTGATAGTCTTGAATTTCCTAGGTATCTTCTCTAAGAACTGTCATGGAAGGATTCAAAGACATGATACTGACACCATCTGATACTACTGGCACAGACAAACAATTTGATGGTACCAAAGGTTCAAATTTCACAGTGATTTTTGCCGGAATCCATGATCAATGTAACAAGCCCCGAGTGATTCAAATAGAGATCTGCCCCTGGCTATTCAGCACTTTTGAGAGATTCTTTGTATATTGTCTTGACTGTCCCAGATTAACTAGACACCATGTCATGCCCCTTGATTATGAAAGGCCTGTTATTGGGAATGTTTTTTCCGTCTGAGGAGATTCCGTCCGTTGAGAGGATTTATGTTCACTGAATATTCGTTGTGTGAATTTCCTTGCTGTTTGAATGATTAGCCATATGCAAACAATGTCATTTAAAGAATGCAAAGCTTATGTATGTCTTGAAGTTTGAAAATTCATTTTTAGTAAAACAAACAAATTCTGTAAGAGTGTGATATCAACTCAGGATTTGTAGCAAGTCCTACAGGAGTCAGGATACCTTTTGTAATAGTATGCTTCTGAACTAACCCATGATACATCTAGGACTTTTAAGGGTTGTAATATGGCTTGGTTCACGGTTTAAGGAACAAAGGATAAAGGCTCAAAATTTATTTGTACCCACCCGTTCTTCTTGATGTTCTTCATCCCTAAACTCAGTTAATTATGCGTTTTGAATCCCAGTTGAGTTCTGGAATCATTGCTCTGATACTTGGTAATGGTTCAGTAATTGAACGTTTATTTTGAGATGGCAGTCATTTTTTTTTTGCAACCTTGCTTTTTGTTGAGGATTTGTAGCGACCTCTTTTTTTATACTTTGTTATCCCTTTCTTTTGCCTGAATTGTTTCTTTTGCAATTACAGCCAGCGGGATGCCCCATTTTTTCTTAAGTCTCCTTCATATGTTTTGACTTAGCGGACTTTTCTTTATAGAGGTGATGACTGCATATCTTAATGATTATGTGGAACCATCACTATCTTTTGGAGAGCATCTTCTACACTATTTATCGTGTATGAAAGGAAAGCTTGCGATTGAATGTACAACTGAATTACCTGAGAAAACTACCCTGCCCCAGGTTATGATTAAGGGTTTTAATTTTTATGAAAAGAAAAACTGCTACTTCTTAGGCTCATAGGGGTTGTCTAAGAATTATCTTCTTTATAACTCCACTGTTTAGGATTTGAAACAACACCTGTACATCGTCAGCGGGGTCTATTCAAAAGCATAATGTAGAGATTATAGTATCATTTTCGTCATCCTCCATCTAAAGTCTTACAACTTTATATCAAGAATCGAATATCACAAAAAGGAAGTAAGAATGCAGTTTTGAAATAGTGAATATGAATGAATTGATTCAAGACAAATATATGCGATGCATTGATGAAATAACAAAGTTTGACATAAATAAGTGTTCGAAAAAAAAGAAAATAACAATTTGAAAAATTCAAATGAACAAAAATCCCCTTTGTCCGAACTTGACACTTCAAATGGTGTGCCTTTGAGGGATGGCAGAAGACTTCAGTCTGATCACCTTGTGTGAACTCCAGCACTCCTTCATTGATCAGGTCTTGAATCTTATTTTTCAATGCTCAACAGTCATTCGTATCATGTCCAGGACTTCCAGCATGATAGGCACACCTTGCACCAGGATTGTAGTGAGGGGAATAAGTTTTGGGATTTGGATGAGGTCTTATCAACATAACCAAATTCATCCTCAACATATGTTGCAATGCCTCAGACAATGGTATGTTGATATTGGTAAACTGCCTCTTGGGCTTATCTTGCCTTTGCTGATTACCCCGTCGTTATCACAAGACCTTTGAAGATCAAGATCCAGTTAGGGTTTCCCCTGCTCAAGACTTCTCCTTGCATTGTGGACTCAAATTAGGGTTTGTGTTTGCCCAAGGATATTTTGACCTAAAATGCCTGAGATGACTTTCATGCTTCATATTGGACTCCCAAGTTTCTCCATACCAAGTTTCAAGTCTTAATTCCAAGTTTTGCCCAGTCAATTGGACAGTTGACCTAGAAATCAGCTGTATTGGGGAAAAAGTCAACTGTGGCCAATTGACAGTCAAATCTCATGAAATTTGATCCACATCAACATTATGAACTCATATGGACCATTTGATCAAGTTTGGATCACAATTCCACAAGAAATTTGATCAGATCACCAAAAGGGCAAAATGGTCATTTTTAGGGTTTTGACTGCACAAAGGCAATTTTTGACTGTATGACCTAACCAATGGCAAACCAAGCTCACATATGGACTCAAGAACCCCATGGAATTATCTTGACATGTTCATCAAGCTCAAAAGATCCCAAGTACACAAGATTGACAGTTGAATTTCCCAGTCAATTGATCAATTTTGACTGTACACTGAAAAGTCAAACTTTGACTTTTTGGTCAAAATCAAGAGTCAAGATTCATTTTTCATCAAAACTTGCCAAATCATGAAACTTGTTCACCAAGAAATCACAAAATGCAAATTAGGGTTTGAAAATGGAATTTTTCATAACTTAGAATTTTTCTAAGTTATGAAAAACCCTAATTTTTTCCCAACTTTGCCCCATCTTTTCACCAAGATCCATTTGGATTCAAACAAAAGTCAAAACATGAAAGTTGTAGCTTGTTGCATAATCTACAACTTTGATTCACAAAGTTTTCTCATTTGAAGCTTGTATCTCAAGTTACAATTTTTTGAATAAGGGCACTAAACCATTTTTAACTTAGTGAAATTTCAACCTATTTTGACAAGGTTTTTTACCCCACTTCAAGGCCACTTTTCATACCCTTCCACTTGGAATTTTAATTTGCACTTCAAAGATGGATTGTAGTACACATTCCAAGCTTTCCAAAATGTCCAAGAATTCATCAAACAACCTCATAACTTGAGAGATTCGAATTTCACAAGTTGGCAAAAATTCACTTTTGTTCTTCATCAAAACATGTTCATAACTTTGCAAATTTGAACTCAGCTTGCTTTATGCTTGATTACAGGTCCTTGAACCATTACATACTCAATAATTTAATGCATATTCAATGTGTTAAGGCCATGTTCTTTGTGTTCTAACATTGCATAGTGGATTAATCCTAAACTAGATAAAGTGTTTTATCCATTTTTGTAAAAAGCTAGCTTTATGTCAAATTGAAATCCAAGAAGGTACAAGCAAAATCCTTTTGGCACAAGATTATGGGCAAATTGCTCTGATCAAGAGAGGCTTATGCAGCAGGATTAGAGGCCCCCCTACTAACCTAAAACAAAAAGTGACCATTGCTTGCTTCAAATTCAAGTAACATTGCATAACTTGTACCATATCTCATCTCAGCTTAGAAACACAAGAGAGAAGTTATCAAACACATTCAGAAGAACATATCCAAGCTGACACACGAGCCCTTGCCATCTAGAACACTCCCATTGCCCTAATCACCTTGAAACTGCACAAACAGGGGAACCCCTGCAGATTGAGTGCTATCTCTCAATCCCTTCGAGCATTCTTGTCCAAACCTGTTCCTCTACCTTCCTTACAACATATGCAAGCTAACCATGGCCTAAAATCTGACCTGTAATCACCCTAACAGTTTCCACCATTTTCATTTTTTCCTCTTGCAGTTGAAGTTCCATAGCTCGATTCAGAAGCTCTCAAGACAAAGTAAGCATTGAAACAACATCCCTGGACCTCAAGGAAGCTTTTCCAATCATCACATTGCACTGAAAGTTCCTCATTCTCCAGATAGAAGTTCAACTGCACAGGTAAAACTTTGAACTCGTATCTCTCTTATCATGCATCTTTAGTCTTAAGTTTGTGAAGAAACAAGGTTCTACTCATAGCCCTGAACATGTACATATCTTTACATTTCATTTCTTTTGCCTGAGTAGAGAGAATTTGTAGTTTGAAAATGGCAGAAAAATTAGGTTAGAATTTGGGGGAGGAGAAATTCTCCCTCATCTTAGAGAGTTAGGTCAAGTTCCATACATGGTTAGAACCGTCTCTTCATGCTGAACATTTGTTGTGTTATGAGTTTTTGCTGAAAAGCCAGGAATCGAGAGTTGGACATTGAAGAACAGGGGCGCGCGTTTTTTTGAATTTTGTTGCTGGAGGTTGAAGACAGTGATCTTTGGGCTGTGCTTTTGTGTTATTTCTCTTCACACCACTTAATTGCTATTACACCCCCTAAGCCCATTTGTCTTATTTTTAATTCTTTTTGACTTTTTGTTTTTTTGTTTGACTTGTTTATTTTTTCTCAGCATGTTAAAATTTTGAAAATATTTTTTCCATCTTTTTTTGAATTTATGGCATATTTATTTGATTTATTTCTTTGTTTATACATAAAATATATGCATACTATTATTTAGAATAAATATAAAAATAGTGTAAATACAATTTCTATTTTTTGTTTACATTCTGAAAATATTCCACATAAAAAATACTTTTTTTTATTATTATTTATTTTTATTAAAAATTAAATATTTTTGCACATAATGCATATTTAAGAAATTAATATATATATATATATATATATATATATATATATATATATATATATATATATATATATATATATATATATATATATATATATATATATATATATATATATATATATATATATATATATATATATATATATATATATATATATATATATATATATATATATATATATATATATATATATATATATATATATATATATATATATATATATATATATATATATATATATATATATATATATATATATATATATATATATATATATATATATATATATATATATATATATATATATATATATATATATATATATATATATATATATATATATATATATATATATATATATATATATATATATATATATATATATATATATATATATATATATATATATATATATATATATATATATATATATATATATATATATATATATATATATATATATATATATATATATATATATATATATATATATATATATATATATATATATATATATATATATATATATATATATATATATATATATATATATATATATATATATATATATATATATATATATATATATATATATATATATGTTTATTAATATATTTAGGTTAGAATATAAAAATATTTGAATTTTTTAACTTTTATTAAAATTTGATACAAAAAATACTTTTTCATAATATACTTCATTATTTTTATTTTTGTACATAATAAATAAATGTTTGTATTAAATTAAACAATAGTACATTTTCCTTAATAAAATTAGGGTTTTTGCCCTAAATTCAAAATACTCCAAAAAATAATATAATTTTCTTTTCTTTTCTCTTTTACATAAATAATATTTTTTTCATACATATATAAAACATTTCTTTTGCATCTTGCATTCTTACTTAATTCTTTTTTTTTTTTACATTGATTAATTTGCAAATATTCAAAATGATGTAATAATGTAGATTTAAATTCTTGTCCATATCCCCATTTGAACATTTGTACCCCCCTTCCCATATTTGGTTTTGTAATAGCTTAGTAAATTTAATTTCGCATTTTATTGCTTTCTAATGATAACATGTTAGAATTAGGGTTTGTATGCGAAAAAACGATAAAAAAATAGTTATGACCTAATCTCAAGATAAACAAGCATGAAAATGGACACACATTTCACACTTGCACCCCTTAGGGTATTCCACTTGTTGCCTTCAAATAAATGGGCCATATTGCATGTTGAACTTCTTTGGGCAAAGCAAACAATTTGAATGATCATAGTCCCTCGACAAAACTTTTCAAAACAAACAAAAACAAATGATCAAGTCCCTTAAAGAAATTGCCCAAAGACATTTAACGCCGTTGCAATTATGGTCTAAACGATGACCCGCGCCTGTCCCCTTCACATCCTAACACAAGGTTGTCCACCAAATACAATGGTGGAACAAACTTGTTAAAAGGGTTAAAACATAGCAATAATCTTTTGAGAAATTTAGGAGTAGATAATCTCTTAGTTACTTGAATCAAACTTGCAAAACAAAACACTTGCCTAATTTCAAAACCACACAACACTACACTTTCAAAACTACTTTCAAAAACAAAGGAAAACCTTTTCAAAAGACATACATCTTTGTATACATCCCCACATGGATCATTACAAAGGTTGCCACCACATTGGCATCTTTTCAAAACATTTTCAAAACCCACATACTCAAGCACCATTTAAAATAATTGAAAACAAAAGGCAAGTGATCTAAGCAAGTAACTAAGAGCCCATGGATAACCATGGATAGAAAGGGTGCTAATACCTTCCCTTTCTATAATCTACTCCCCGAACCCAAGAAAACATCTCAAAAGGTTTTTGCTGTGCTTTTTAACCTTTCCTTAGGATAAAATAAAAAGTCGGTGGCGACTCTTGCTCAACCGAAACATTTGCGAATACAAACGCAAAACCTCAAGTCAGTTCTCCCACCGTATCACAGAACTGGCGACTCTGCTGGGGAGAATTCTAAAAGTGGAGTAACCTTAGGGCTTAGATCACCTTTGTTTTCAATTGATTGTCTTGTTTGCTTTTACATTTGTGGGCTTTGTATCGAAGTTTTATAGATCCTAACCCGGATCTGGGGATACCTTCTTAGAAAGTAGCAACAAGGCTGTGAGGGAACTGTGCGGGGTATACCGACATGGTTGAAGCAGTCTGCTACGTTGATGTGGCACTTTGGTGTGTACCGGTAACCCTTGAGTTCAGTCAAGGAGAGTACGGGGCCGCCGCGTGGTGTCGTGAAGCATCAACTGACCTTAGGAACCTTAATTGAACCATCTTGGCCTTTTTAGGGTAGTGAGATAACTGACTTTGGTGCAGTCCGAGGTTGGTTGATACTCGATACTACACTCAATTGAGGGTTGCTTTCCTGGGATATTTCGGTCGCCAGTTCAGTGGCTAAATCGAAACGATGAACAATGAAAGTAATCCAGTGATATTGGGACCTTTAGAACCCGGTTACTTCTAATAGGACAGGTTGAGCCCACCAAACTTCAAGAGGGTAATACCCAGACCCCATGCAGGCCTAAACCCTAAGGGTTTGTCTTGTGTGACTTGTGTGCCTTACCATGTTTACCTTTGTGAATATTTGTGGTATATTTAATCATAACATCATGACATCATGCAACATCATGAGCATTGACTAACCATTTCAAGGGTTTCGAATCTTCATCTTTGTTCTTGTTTTATAGGACATGGAAACTGCTCGCAGAAAGACAATTCAGATTAGCCTTGTAAAGATCCCTCCTCAGCTTAAGGAGCTTATGTCCATGATTCCCGAGGGTTCTTCATTCAGTGAGAGACATGGCAGACTCATCAGCTTGGTTAACACCAACATTGAGGAAGATATGATAAAAGTCTTGTTCCAGTTCTTTGACCCTCTGCATCACTGCTTCACCTTCCCGGATTATCAGTTGGTGCCTACATTGGAAGAGTTCTCCCGACTTCTGAAGGTCCCTATCCTTGATCAACTACCCTACAACGGTACGGAAGAGGAACCCAAGCTTGAAGAGATTGCTAAAGCCTTGCACCTACAACCGTCTGACCTCAAGGGACATTGGGAAGTTAGAAGTGGTATCAAGGGGTTCTTAGCCAGGTTTCTATTTGAGAAGGCCCAAGAATGTTGGAACTCCCTTCACCTACAAGCTTTTGAAGAAGTTATGGCCCTCCTTGTCTATGGTTTGGTGTTATTCCCTAACCCAGATCAGCTTATTGATATCAGCGCTGTCCAGATCTTCATGACCAGGAATCCTATACCTACGTTGCTGGGGGACATCCTTCACTCATGTTACACTCGAACCATGAGAAGAAGGGGTGTCCTTATATGTTGCACTCCTCTCCTGGGAAGGTGGTTTATTTCGCACCTTCCACAATCAGTTTTGAAGAACGAGCGGGGTTTGAGATGGTCACAACGGTTAATGACTCTTACGCATGCAGATATACATTGGTGCCCTGGGTCCAGGGAAGACGTCACTATCATTGATCGTTGCGGGGAGTACCCTAATGTTCCTTTATTTGGAATCAAAGGAGGTATTACTTACAACCCATGCCTGGCTTGGAGACAGTTTGGTTATGCTCAGAGGGATGGCCCTCATGACATGTTAATTCCTAACATAGTTTTTGAATTTGACAATGATACTCAAGGACTTCGTCAGAGATTTATCAGAGCTTGGAGGATGCCAAGTAGGATAGACAGCAAGACACTGGGGCACAGGAACTCTATCCCGTTGGAGCCTTATCTCAAGTGGGTACGAGCCCGCTCCCAGAAGTTAGTAATGCCTTATCCTCATATGCTCCCTGTGATCAAAGAACCAGTCTTGGAAGGAGAGGCGTCCTACACCATTCAACATCCCGACATGCCCACCTCCTGGGAAGAAATGCAGAAGAGCTGGGTCCAGCTTAAGGAAGAACGGAATTCTCTTGAGACCAGTCTACATGCTAGTGAAAAGAAAGTCCTGGAACTCACCCGCCTGCTACACGAGGAAAGGAATCTCAACACCTACATCGCACCAAAGAGGATGCGCAATGTTTTTTTACCTTGAGGAGTCATTTTGTAATATTTGGCCCATGGGGCATTTATGTACTAACGAATTTCTCCTTATTAATATGATGTGCGTTCCTTTTTGTCTACAACAAATTTTGAATATTCTAAATCCTTGAATGCATTGCATACATACGCATTCCATTGCACCATATGCATAGCAGGTACCCTATTTCACAGGTTGCTTAATTTTCTTCGCTGTTTGTGTGCACAGTCATCATGAATCCAGACTCCTCCAGTGAGCAAGCAATCAAGGCCCTTCAGGCCCAAAATGTACAGTTTCAAGAGATGGTCCTAAGCCTAGCCCAGGGTCAGCAAGAGTTGAAGACTCTACTCATGAAGAAGAAGAAGAAAAAGAGGACTGCGCTGTTCAACACCGGACGCAGATTTGGGAACACACTCCACAATGAAGCTGATCCAACTACTTCTTCTGCTGAGAAAAACAGTCCCCAAGGGGGAGGAGCTCCTAGTCCCGCAGTCTCCGACAACGAGACGGACTATAACGACGAACAATACCCACCTGCTGCTGACAGATACAAGCAATTGGAGGACCGCTTGAGCGCCATGGAAATTCAGAATGTGCCAGGGTTGGATTTCGGAGATTTGGGGTTATCTTCTGGGGTAGTAATTCCACACAAGTTTAAGGCGCCTGCCTTCGCCAAGTATGATGGGGTCTCCTGCCCAAAGCTACATCTGAGGTCGTACGTAAGGAAAATCCAACCTTACACGGCGGACAAGAACCTCTGGATTCACTTCTTCCAAGATAGCCTCTCGGGGTCATAGCTTGAATGGTTCTACCAATTGGATGGAGCTAGCATCCGACACTGGGAAGATTTGGCAACCGCATTCTACAGACAATACCAATACAATTCTGATCTCGCTCCTACGCGTACCCAACTTCAGGGTATGTCTCTAGGAACGGGTGAAGGGTTCAAGGAGTACGCTCAAAAATGGAGAGATTTGGCTGGCAGGGTGCAGCCTCCATTGACTGATCGAGAGCTGGTTGATATGTTCCTAGGGACATTGTCTGGTCCGTTTTTCAATCATTTGGTTGGAAACTCCTCCGCTGGGTTTACAGATTTGATATTGACGGGAGAAAGAATTGAAGCTGGCATCAGGTCAGGCAAGATACAAAAGGCTGCCTCCACAAGTGCTGAGAAGAGGCCGTTTAAGAAAGAAACAAGTGCCGTCTATGGTCCTAGAAGACAAGTCAAGCCCGAAAGTCGCCAAGCCGTCAATGCTTTGGTCATCTCGAAACCTGTTGCTGCTCCTCAGCAGTACAACCAACAAAGAAGCGAAAGGCCCAAGAGGCAGTATACTCGGCTGAGTATGACCTTATCTCAAATTTTACCCCAACTGTTATCCACCAACCTGGTGACCCTCAAAGAAGCTCCTAAGGTTGTCAACACTGCGTCTCCTAAGTATAACCCAAATGCCCGGTGTGCTTATCATTCTGATAGTCCCGGGCACACTACTGATGATTGCTGGGCCTTGAGAAACAAAGTGCAAGATTTGATCGACGCAAAGGAAATTCAGTTTGAAGCACCGGAAAGACCAAATGTTGTAACTGCTCCTATGCCCCAGCATAGAGTAAATGCCATTGAGGAAGAAATGTATGCTGTTTCGGTAAATGAAGTTATTACCCCTCTGAAGACCGTTAAGAAGAACCTACTGCGGGCCGGTTTATTTCGGGGTTGCGGTGAAGGTTGCCTGTTCTGTGCTATTTCCCTGTCTGGTTGCCCCTTGCTGAGGTTAGGCGTCCAAAGCCTAATGGATAGCAAGGAGATTCTGTTTAAGAAGTCTGATGTTCAGTTGGGTCCGATAAAAGAAGTTTCTGTGGTTACCATCTTCAATAATCCAATCAAGGCTCCCCCGAAGAAGCCTGTTCAAATCATGACTGTTGCACCTGTGATTATTACTGTTCTGGGGCCTCTCCCCTACGTGTCTGATAAAGCTGTCCCTTGGCATTATGGGGCAGACGTATATATGAATGGAATCAAACAAGAATTCGACACTGGCGCCAGTATCTGCGATATCACTGGTCCAGCCAAGGTCACCCGCAGTGGCAGGCTCTTCTCACCTAACATTGCACCGCCCGCTATTCGAAGACCCCTCCTTATAAAGCCTACAAGTTTACCTGTTCCTGCTGCTGATCAAGTTTCCCCTGCTGCCGAGTCATCAAATGCTCGGGGCAAAGGGATTGAAGAAGAGCCTGCCCGGATGGAGGCACCAGTACCCATAAATGCTGAGGCCTCCCAACAAGAAATGGAGGAGATCCTGAAAATAATAAAGAAGAGTGATTTTAATGTTGTCGAGCAGCTGGGGCATACGCCCTCCAAGATCTCCATGCTCTCTTTATTGCTATGCTCCGAGGCCCATGCTAAGGCCTTAATCTCATTTCTCAAAACGGCCCATGTGCCGCAGGAAACGTCTGCAGTCCAGTTCACTGATTGCGTAGCAAATCTGACAGCAGACAATGGCTTAGGTTTTTCAGATGCTGACCTGACTGCGAAGGGAAGAGACCACAACGACGCCCTGCATGTCTCTATCGAATGCAGGGGCACTACTCTGGCGCATGTATTGGTGGATACTGGTTCTTCCTTGAATGTTCTACCGAAAAAGGCTTTAGACCGTCTGGATTATGAAGGCCTGGAATTGAAGCCCAGCAATATCATCGTCAGGGCCTTTGACGGTTCAAAAAGGATGGTTCATGGAGAGGTTAACATCCCTATTCGTGTGGGCTCTCAAGTGTTTGACTCTACTTTTTATGTGATGGATATACGTCCATCGTACTCTTGTCTACTGGGTCGACCTTGGATCCATAAGGCTGGGGCAGTGACCTCTACCTTGCACCAGAAGCTGAAGTATCCCGTCAGGGGGAAGATCGTCACTGTGCAAGGAGAAGAGGAGTATATGGTGAGCCATTTGAATTCCTTCAGATACATTGAGATGGACGGGGAGTTTATTGAAACCCCTTTTCAGCATTTCGAGGAGGTACATCCAATTTCAGCAGCTGCAGAGACAACAGTCGAAGAGAATGTTTCCTTGAAGATGGCTTCCCTAAGGGATGCCCGGGCTGTGGTTCAGAAAGGCAATTGTGCAAACTGGGGTCAGCTTCCTGACTTCACTCAGAAGAACGACAAGTTTGGGCTGGGCTTTACTGCAGAGACTCAGAGGGTTGTGCGCAAGGAAAAGGTCAGAAAGGCTCCGGTGTTTATCTCCAGCTCAAGGGTGAATGCTATTGAGGAGGATGTAGAGGAAGCAGAGTTTGACAGTTGGATCTACCCGACTACCAGCAACGGACCAAACAACTGGACGGCAAAGGATTTTACCCCTATCACATTTGTCACGCAGTAATTAATTTCTCTTGATTTCCAATTTGTAACAAACAATATGTTAAAACTTTGTTGGCTCGTTGTCCTACCCGGGGCATCGTAGCTCCATTTGTGAGGGCTTTTTGTATGACATTTTCATATATCATCAATCAAAACATTGGACGTTTGTTGCATTTCAAATCTTGTGCTCTTTTCCTTTCTGTGTTATATATATTGCAAAACAGCTATATTTACACACACTCACTTATACAGGTTTCAATCCACTCTGGATCTCACTGGTAACAGCTCTGCTACCGCCAGTTATGACTTCGAAAATCCGATCAAATTGGCCGAAGACGAAGGTGAAGATGATTGCGAAGTGCCTGGTGAACTCGCGAGACTGCTACTCCAAGAAGAGAGAGCTATTCAGCCACATGAAGAGCCTGTAGAAACAATTAACCTGGGTACTGAGACGGATAGGAAAGAGGTCAAGATTGGTGCCAATCTAGAGTTCAGCGTGAAGCAACGATTGATTCAGATGCTACAGGATTACATGGAGATTTTTGCTTGGTCCTACGAAGATATGCCTGGTTTGGATGCCGACATTGTGGTTCACCACCTGCCAACCAAGGAAGATTGTCCTCCGGTAAAACAAAAAGTCCGACGAATGCGTCCAGAGATGTCTGAAAAGATCAAGGCCGAGGTTATGAAACAGTTCGATGCCGGGTTCCTTGCAGTGACTTTTTACCCTCAGTGGGTTGCCAACGTGGTGCCAGTGCCGAAGAAGGACGGTAAAGTCAGAATGTGTGTTGACTACAGGGATCTGAACAGGGCCAGCCCCAAGGATGACTTCCCCCTACCTCACATTGATGTCCTTGTTGACAATACAGCTCAACACAAGGTGTTCTCCTTCATGGATGGTTTTTCAGGGTATAATCAGATCAAGATGGCTCCAGAGGATATGGAGAAGACTACCTTTGTGACTCAGTGGGGCACCTTCTGTTATAAGGTCATGCCATTCGGATTGAAAAATGCTGGGGCAACCTATCAACGTGCCATGGTTGCTTTATTTCATGATATGATCCATCATGAGATTGAGGTATACGTTGATGACATGATTGCGAGGTCTCAAACTGAGGAGGAGCACCTTGACCATCTGAGGAAGTTGTTTGACCGACTCAAGTTATACAAGCTAAGGTTGAATCCCAACAAATGCACCTTTGGGGTAAGATCCGGAAAATTGCTAGGTTTCATTGTAAGTGATAAAGGTATTCAGGTGGACCCTGCCAAGGTAAAAGCCATACAAGAGATGTCGACTCCAAAAACAGAGAAAGAAGTCAGAGGCTTCTTGGGACGACTGAATTACATTGCCCGATTCATCTCACATCCGACTGCTACTTGTGAGCCAATCTTCAAATTGCTGAAGAAAGATCAAGTAGTACGCTGGAATGATGAATGTCAGGCCGCTTTTGAAAGGATAAAGGAATACCTCCAAGAGCCACCCATTCTTATGCCACCAGTGGAAGGAAGACCTCTGATACTATACTTAACAGTACTTGACAATTCAATGGGGTGTGTGCTGGGGCAGCATGACGAGTCTGGCCGAAAAGAGCATGCTATTTATTACTTGAGCAAAAAGTTTACCGACTGTGAGTCTCGTTACTCACTGCTTGAGAAAACTTGCTGCGCTCTTGTATGGACTGCTCGCCGGCTGAGACAGTATATGTTGACTCACACTACTTTATTGATTTCAAAAATGGATCCCATCAAGTACATATTTGAAAAGCCCGCTCTGTCTGGAAGAATAACGAGATGGCAAATGATCTTGACAGAATACGATATCCAGTATACAACTCAGAAAGCAATTAAGGGAAGTGTACTGGCGGATCATTTGGCACACCAACCTGTGGACGATTATCAATCATTGAACTTTGATTTTCCGGACGAAGACATCATGGTGGTAACTGACTGTGAAGTACCTGGACCGGATGAAGGACCTGAGGAAGGATCCCGATGGTCTATGCATTTTGATGGAGCCTCTAATGCTTTGGGTAACAGCGTCGGCGCTGTAATCATATCTCCCAAGGGAACTCATACTCCCCTCACCGCCCGATTATGTTTCAGCTGCACCAACAACATGGCAGAATATGAGGCATGTATCATGGGTTTACAAGCTGCAATCGATTTGAGGATCAAATTTCTAAGTGTCTTCGGAGATTCCGCTCTCGTGATCAATCAGATCAAAGGCGAATGGGATACGAAACACCCGAATCTTATTCCTTACAAGGAGTATGTGTCGACCTTGCTTCCCCACTTTGAAGAGATAACTTTTGAGCACTTCCCTAGAGAGGAGAATCAGCTAGCGGACGCCCTAGCTACGATGTCTTCGATGTTCAAAGTTAAATGGGACAATGAGGCTCCCCGAATCATTATCTGGAAGTTAGATGAACCGGCGTACTGCTGTGAGCTGGAGGCTGAGAGGGTGATTGAAAAACCCTGGTATCATGAGGTGAAGAGGTACTTGGAAGCTCAGGAATACCCTGAAGGTGCATCTGTCAATGATAAGAAGTTCATGAGGAGGTTTGCTGCAAAATTCTTCCTCAGCAACAGCATTCTCTACAAACGGAATCATGATTCAACCCTGCTACGTTGTGTGGATAAAGCAGAAGCAGAGAAAATCATGATAGAACTGCATGAAGGTACATTTGGAACACATTCCAGTGGACACACCATGGCTAAGAAAATCCTTCGGGCAGGATATTTCTGGTCCACAATGGAAACCGATTGTTACCAGCACTCCCGAACTTGTCATAAATGCCAGATCTATGCTGACAAGGTGCATATCCCTCCGGTTCCTTTGAATGTCCTGACGGCACCTTGGCCTTTCGCGATGTGGGGCATCGATATGATCGGTGAGATCCGACCGACGGCATCCAATGGGCATCGCTTCATCTTGGTGGCGATCGATTACTTCACGAAGTGGGTTGAGGCAGCTTCCTACGCCACAGTAACCAAGAGCGTCGTGGCACGTTTCATCCGGCATAATCTGATCTGTCGATACGGCGTCCCAGAAAGAATCATTACGGATAATGGTACCAATCTCAATAACAAAATGATCACTGAACTCTGCGAACAATTCAAAATACAGCACCACAATTCTTCTCCCTACCGGCCGAAGATGAATGGGGCTGTAGAGGCAGCTAATAAGAATATCAAGAAAATTGTGCAGAAGATGACAGTGACGTATAAAGATTGGCACGAGATGTTACCGTTCGCTCTTCATGGGTACCGCACCTCAGCAACGACGTCAACCGGGGAAACTCCCTTCTCCTTAGTCTATGGCATGGAGGCAGTCTTGCCAATTGAAGTCCAGATACCCTCTCTCCGAATAATGAAGGATGCAGACTTGAATGAAGATGATTGGATCCAGACTCGACTTGATCAACTAAATATGATTGACGAAAAGAGGCTCACTGCTATCTGTCATGGTCAAACGTATCAGAAACGGATGATCAGGGCATTTAACAAGAAAGTCAGACCGCAAGAGTATCAAGTTGGGGACCTGGTAATCAAACGCATCATCCTTCCTCAAAGTGATCCCCGGGGCAAATGGACCCCTACATACGAAGGGCCATTTGTGGTTAAACGTGTGTTCTCAGGAGGAGCCATGATCCTAACCACCATGGATGGTGACGACCTTCCTCACCCCGCCAATGCAGACATAGTGAAAAAATACTACGCATAAATAAAAGACCCGCTAGGTTGACATACCTACGCAAAAATAAGGGCTTCCCGGCGAACCAAAAGGGTTCGGGCAAAAATAAGGGATGAAATGAATGAAAATCTGTACACCCGGCAAGTCGAAAACCTGAAAGGGCAGCTTGGGCAAAAATGGGTATCCCGGTGGACTGAAAACCCGAAAGGGCGGTCCAGGCAAAAGTTAGGGATAAAAGCGTAACACTATGTCTCATTGGATCACTTCGCATCCGGAATTCGGCATCAACTATCTGGCTCAAGATTTCGGCATTGACCAATCAGCTTCATCTTCAACTAGGTAGCAAAGCGATGAGACGTTCGAAGACATAAAGGCAATAGCAGAGTTGGAACCCAGTGGGATTGTTCACATAGCTGTTTTGTTTCCTTTTTCAAAATTGTAAACTCTATATTATTTGGCGGCGTCCTCTTACTAGGATGTCAGCCTCTTGTACAAAAACGCCTATTCACAGGCAAAGTTTAAATCAATACAAATATACTTTTCAGTTAAAAGCGCCAATTGTTTTCCTTTTTCTGTTTTGTCTTGCGAAGAACGTCCAATGTTCATTTTTGATATATGCATTTGACATTAAATTGCTGATTCATAAATGTTTACATATGAAACGAGAGATTGATTACAGGTGACATCAGAGACAGGGGCAATATGAAGTTGTCTAATGCAGTCTGGTTGTTTTGTCCACCGAGGTACCGAGGTAGATTCAACTGAAGAATGTGACCAAAACATCTCAACTCCCCGCAGAGTAAAACAAGATTCAGCAATACTTTCCCCAAGCAAAGTTGGCTCCCCGTCGATCCTGAAAAAGCACAACATTCCCCGACAGGTCTTAAAGCTCATTCCCCGACAGGTCTTAAAGCTCATTCCCCGGCAGGTCTTAAAGCTCATCCCCGGTAGATTCTGGAAGCTTATCCCCTGCAGAGTACGGACGTCTCTCCCGAGTTTTATTTAAAGTTATTTCCTCACAAGGACTTATAACTGGGTTATCCTCAGCTAAAAACCACGGAAGACCGCCCTCGGCGAAGTTCCTTCAAATCCCCAGCGGAGTTTATCATCATTATCCCCAGCGGAATCCATCTTTAGAGTCCTCAACAGGCCTCGCATCAAAACTTCGGCCAAGTATCTCATCCACAGAGCAATTCTCCGGCCGATCGTCAAGGATTTATTTTCCTAAGGCGAAATTACATCCATAAACATTTCACATTTTCATACATCTTGCTTACATATATTATAAAGTGCATACAACACCATCTCATGATGAACATCATGACATCATGCATATCATACATCATGACATTGCATACAACTTACGTTTTTGCCTTTTCAGGAAAAAGACAATCCCAAAAACAATTACCTTCAACTGTCGCAATTCCAGATCCGATACCTGTATCTAGCCAGGGCACATCTGAGAGTGATCAGTTTCCAAACTCGATTCCTGTATCTAGCCAGGGCATATCTGTTGACCACGTTTCCAGACTCGATTCCTGTATCCAGCCAGGGCACATCTATTAACGACTATTTCCAGATTCGACTCCTGTATCCAGCCAGGGCACATCTGTGAGCGACCAGTTGTAGATTCGATACCTGTATCTAGCCAGGGCATATATGCATAAGGAGACTGAAGATCAAACACCTGTAACAAGCCAGGAAAACATCTGTCTTTCTCAAATACACAAGTTCTCGCTAAGGAATCTCTTATGCGGTCGACACTTCCAAATGGCATCTATAAGCCCATTTCCGACACCACATTGCTGAGACTCCAGCGTGCGAGTGCAAATTTCCGGGCACTCTAGTGTCCAATCTCCTTTTACCTTCAAGTCACGAAAGGCAAAATTGCCAATCTAACTCTTCAGGTTCAAGAAGATTGAACAGGGGCAACTGTTGTACCCCAAAATTTGCCCTCCCATTTCCTCAACATTTTTTCATCACAAGACCTTTGAAGATCAAGATCCAATTATGGTTTCCCCTGCTCAAGACTTCTCCTTGCATTGTGGACTCAAATTAGGGTTTGTGTTTGCCCAAGGATATTTTGACCTAAAATGCCTGAGATGACTTTCATGCTTCATATTGGACTCCCAAGTTTCTCCATACCAAGTTTCAAGTCTTAATTCCAAGTTTTGCCCAGTCAATTGGACAGTTGACCTAGAAATCAGCTGTATTGGGGAAAAAGTCAACTGTGGCCAATTGACAGTCAAATCTCATGAAATTTGATCCACATCAACATTATGAACTCATATGGACCATTTGATCAAGTTTGGATCACAATTCCACAAGAAATTTGATCAGATCACCAAAAGGGCAAAATGGTCATTTTTAGGGTTTGACTGCACAAAGGCAATTTTTGACTGTTTGACCTAACCAATGGCAAACCAAGCTCACATATGGACTCAAGAACCCCATGGAATTATCTTGACATGTTCATCAAGCTCAAAAGATCCCAAGTACACAAGATTGACAGTTGAATTTCCCAGTCAATTGATCAATTTTGACTGTACACTGAAAAGTCAAACTTTGACTTTTTGGTCAAAATCAAGAGTCAAGATTCATTTTTCATCAAAACTTGCCAAATCATGAAACTTGTTCACCAAGAAATCACAAAATGCAAATTAGGGTTTGAAAATGGAATTTTTCATAACTTAGAATTTTTCTAAGTTATGAAAAACCCTAATTTTTTCCCAACTTTGCCCCATCTTTTCACCAAGATCCATTTGGATTCAAACAAAAGTCAAAACATGAAAGTTGTAGCTTGTTGCATAATCTACAACTTTTATTCACAAAGTTTTCTCATTTGAAGCTTGTATCTCAAGTTACAATTTTTTGAATAAGGGCACTAAACCATTTTTAACTTAGTGAAATTTCAACCTATTTTGACAAGGTTTTTTACCCCACTTCAAGGCCACTTTTCATACCCTTCCACTTGGAATTTTAATTTTCACTTCAAAGATGGATTGTAGTACACATTCCAAGCTTTCCAAAATGTCCAAGAACTCATCAAACAACCTCATAACTTGAGAGATTCGAATTTCACAAGTTGGCAAAAATTCACTTTTGTTCTTCATCAAAACATGTTCATAACTTTGCAAATTTGAACTCAGCTTGCTTTATGCTTGATTACAGGTCCTTGAACCATTCCATACTCAATAATTTAATTCATATTCAATGTGTTAAGGCCATGTTCTTTGTGTTCTAACATTGCATAGTGGATTAATCCTAAACTAGATAAAGTGTTTTATCCATTTTTGTAAAAAGCTAGCTTTATGTCAAATTGAAATCCAAGAAGGTACAAGCAAAATCCTTTTGGCACAAGATTATGGGCAAATTGCTCTGATCAAGAGAGGCTTATGCAGCAGGATTAGAGGCCCCCCTACTAACCTAAAACAAAAAGTGACCATTGCTTGCTTCAAATTCAAGTAACATTGCATAACTTGTACCATATCTCATCTCAGCTTAGAAACACAAGAGAGAAGTTATCAAACACATTCAGAAGAACATATCCAAGCTGACACACGAGCCCTTGCCATCTAGAACACTCCCATTGCCCTAATCACCTTGAAACTGCACAAACAGGGGAACCCCTGCAGATTGAGTGCTATCTCTCAATCCCTTCGAGCATTCTTGTCCAAACCTGTTCCTCTACCTTCCTTACAACATATGCAAGCTAACCATGGCCTAAAATCTGACCTGTAATCACCCTAACAGTTTCCACCATTTTCATTTTTTCCTCTTGCAGTTGAAGTTCCATAGCTCGATTCAGAAGCTCTCAAGACAAAGTAAGCATTGAAACAACATCCCTGGACCTCAAGGAAGCTTTTCCAATCATCACATTGCACTGAAAGTTCCTCATTCTCCAGATAGAAGTTCAACTGCACAGGTAAAACTTTGAACTCGTATCTCTCTTATCATGCATCTTTAGTCTTAAGTTTGTGAAGAAACAAGGTTCTACTCATAGCCCTGAACATGTACATATCTTTACATTTCATTTCTTTTGCCTGAGTAGAGAGAATTTGTAGTTTGAAAATGGCAGAAAAATTAGGTTAGGATTTGGGGGAGGAGAAATTCTCCCTCATTTTAGAGAGTTAGGTCAAGTTCCATACATGGTTAGAACCGTCTCTTCATGCTGAACATTTGTTGTGTTATGAGTTTTTGCTGAAAAGCCAGGAATCGAGAGTTGGACATTGAAGAACAGGGGCGCGTGTTTTTTTTAATTTTGTTGCTGGAGGTTGAAGACAGTGATCTTTGGGCTGGGCTTTTGTGTTATTTCTCTTCACACCACTTAATTGCTATTACACCCCCTAAGCCCATTTGTCTTATTTTTAATTCTTTTTGACTTTTTCTTTTTTTGTTTGACTTGTTTATTTTTTCTCAGCATGTTAAAATTTTGAAAATATTTTTTCCATCTTTTTTTGAATTTATGGCATATTTATTTGATTTATTTCTTTGTTTATACATAAAATATATGCATACTATTATTTAGAATAAATATAAAAATAGTGTAAATACAATTTCTATTTTTTGTTTACATTCTGAAAATATTCCACATAAAAAATACTTTTTTTTATTATTATTTATTTTTATTAAAAATTAAATATTTTTGCACATAATGCATATTTAAGAAATTAATATATATATGTTTATTAATATATTTAGGTTAGAATATAAAAATATTTGAATTTTTTAACTTTTATTAAAATTTGATACAAAAAATACTTTTTCATAATATACTTCATTATTTTTATTTTTGTACATAATAAATAAATGTTTGTATTAAATTAAACAATAGTACATTTTCCTCAATAAAATTAGGGTTTTTGCCCTAAATTCAAAATACTCCAAAAAATAATATAATTTTATTTTCTTTTCTCTTTTACATAAATAATATTTTTTTTCATACATATATAAAACATTTCTTTTGCATCTTGCATTCTTACTTAATTCTTTTTTTTTTTTACATTGATTAATTTGCAAATATTCAAAATGATGTAATAATGTAGATTTAAATTCTTGTCCATATCCCCATTTGAACATTTGTACCCCCCTTCCCATATTTGGTTTTGTAATAGCTTAGTAAATTTATTTTCGCATTTTATTGCTTTCTAATGATAACATGTTAGAATTAGGGTTTGTATGCGAAAAAACGATAAAAAAATAGTTATGACCTAATCTCAAGATAAACAAGCATGAAAATGGACACACATTTCACACTTGCACCCCTTAGGGTATTCCACTTGTTGCCTTCAAATAAATGGGTCATATTGCATGTTGAACTTCTTTGGGCAAAGCAAACAATTTGAATGATCATAGTCCCTCGACAAAACTTTTCAAAACAAACAAAAACAAATGATCAAGTCCCTTAAAGAAATTGCCCAAAGACATTTAACGCCGTTGCAATTATGGTCTAAACGATGACCCGCGCCTGTCCCCTTCACATCCTAACACAAGGTTGTCCACCAAATACAATGGTGGAACAAACTTGTTAAAAGGGTTAAAACATAGCAATAATCTTTTGAGAAATTTAGGAGTAGATAATCTCTTAGTTACTTGAATCAAACTTGCAAAACAAAACACTTGCCTAATTTCAAAACCACACAACACTACACTTTCAAAACTACTTTCAAAAACAAAGGAAAACCTTTTCAAAAGACATACATCTTTGTATACATCCCCACATGGATCATTACAAAGGTTGCCACCACATTGGCATCTTTTCAAAACATTTTCAAAACCCACATACTCAAGCACCATTTAAAATAATTGAAAACAAAAGGCAAGTGATCTAAGCAAGTAACTAAGAGCCCATGGATAACCATGGATAGAAAGGGTGCTAATATCTTCCCTTTCTATAATCTACTCCCCGAACCCAAGAAAACATCTCAAAAGGTTTTTGCTGTGCTTTTTAACCTTTCCTTAGGATAAAATAAAAAGTCGGTGGCGACTCTTGCTCAACCGAAACATTTGCGAATACAAACGCAAAACCTCAAGTCAGTTCTCCCACCGTATCACATGTCCCATCAAGGATTGATGAATGACTTCATCCCCAGCCTCGACCATTTGCCTCATACGGTTGCATCCGTCTTGATGAAGCTTGTTGACAATGCCTCTCAGCTCTTCTTGTCCCCGGGCTAGGCCTTGGATAAGAGCCATTTTCCCTAGCATCTAGATTCTCATTGCTTCCACCTCAGCTTGCAGTTGTTCCAACTGTTCATCCTTGTCGTTGTCAGGATGTTTATTGGTCAGATTCCCGGTGAGGAATGTTTTCAATTCTTCTTTCCCCTTGGCTAGATTCAGGAACATTTCTTTGAATTGAGCATCTTGAGTTTGGAGATCCTTTACTGTCTGTTCAAGAGCCATTTCTTCTTGCTGAAATAAATAGCGAAAGGATAAGAGGTCTGTCCTTGGAAAACCTGTTATGAAATGTCATGCATGCAATGTTTTCAAGGATCTCGCGGTGTAAAGAAGAAAATGTCAGAAGTTGAATTTTGCAGCTTTGATTGAAGAACTTTCGTATCGCTAAAGGTCCTTCTATAAGAATCAAGCTCACCATGTCGAGTGAGCCGTAGCCTCTGACTCAAGTTGTCTTATCTTGGTCTTTTGACGACATTGGCTAGAGGAAAATAAATCCCCTTGCCCCTTTCTAGACACCTAACATGTATCACAGACCCTTGAGATCCTTAAAATGGTTACATAAATGCTATGGTTTCATGTTATGATGTGTATGTTATGCGTCAAGCAAAAGTGTAAGGTGATGAAGATGAGTGAGTCTTAGAAGTCCAGGTTAGTGGATAATGACTGTAAACAAACCCTGCAGGGAAATCAAGTTGTTAGATAATGAAATAAAACCCTGCAAGTAGTTCAAGTTGAAAGCAAACACATCACACAAATAACCTTAGGTTTAGGCTTGCATGGGGTTTGTAGGTAAGTACCCTCTTGAAGTTTAGTTTGCTCAACCTGTCCTAGAAATAGTAACCGGGTTCTAAGGGATCTCAATATCACTGATTTTTCCCACAAGTTTCATTCCGATCGACAATTGACTTGCCACCAAACAAAACTCAGGAGTCAAATCTCAATGAGTTTAGTATCGAGTATCAACCGATCTTCGGTCGGAACCAAAGTCGGCCATCTCACTACTTTGTAGTGGCTTAGGATGAGTCAATTAAAGGTTCTAAAGGTCAGTTAGCGCTTAATGACACTAAGGCAGCCTAATGTTATCCCTGACTGACTCAAGGAACATTAGTACAAACCAAAGTATCGCGCTAGCGTAGCTATCACTTCGTCCATATCGGTCTATGTCGTACAACTTCCATGATTCATTGCTACTTACCTAATAAGATGCCCCAGATCTGGGTGTAGGATCTTTTAGTAACAACCCAAACAAACCCTCAAAAGTAAAGCAAACAAAGCAATCAATTAAAACAATTTTAAAATGAACTAACTCTAAGGTGACCCCACTTTTTATAATTTTCCCAGCAGAGTCTCCAGTTCTGTGACACGGTGGCAGAACCGACTATTTAATACTGGTTTTTGAGTTTTGTGTTTGCAAATGTTGCGGTAAGAAAGATTCACCACTGACTTTTCTTTTATCCAAATTAAGGAAAAGGGTGAAAAGAACAGAAAAAAACCTTTTCGAGATTTTTCTGAGTAAGGGGGTAGATTATTGAAAGGGAAGGTGTTAGCACCCTTTCCATCTGTAGTTATCTACGGGCACTTAGATTCTAGCTCATGTTTTGAAAATTGCTTGTGCCTTGTGCTTTTGAAAAGTATTTGAAAATTCCTTAGTGCGGTGATTCGCTTTGTGATAACTCTTGTATCATTCCTCAAGAGTGTTGACAAAGCGAATGTTTTTGAAAGTATTTTGAAATGTTTATGTATAAGTGTAAAAATTTGATTTGAGCAAGCATCTAACAACTATCTACTTGTACTCGAAAAGGTAGTTCTTTTCCTCCTATCCTTTAGATAGTGCTATCCTACTATTAGTGAGTAGGTAGCCCTAGTCGTTGGATATATGAGGGACATTCGAAGGGACGTTAAGGTCACGAAGGTTGAAGGAAAATTGCGATCAAAAGCGCAGCGGAATTTAAAATTTTCCTTTAGCGATCCTTACGAATGAGCATGGTCAGTGATAGAAATATTTACCTCTTGTGGCGATTCAGACCTTTGATGTTGTGATCACGAGCGTTGATGAAGAACAACGCCTCTACTCAGTCCACACGAACAGATCGCTTCCGGTCACAGTGCTAGCTGATCACGAACAGAAACCTTGAGTGAGAGAGATAATCAAAAACAAAATTGCATCAAGTGAAATTGCTTCATCACAAGGGATCTATTTATAGAATCACTCGTGTGGGCTACAAGCTAAAAACCCAATTAAGGCTATAAGCTAAAAGCCCAATTAAGCTTATGGACATCATACCTTATGATGTACCATATATCACTTATCCACGTGGTACCTTACCACTTTCCGTATTACATTTAAGTGCACCATACCTTACGATGTTCCTTATTTATTCTATCTCTCATCAGCCTATCCTTATGTGTGTGACCCTGTAGGTTTTCGCGACGTTGGCAATTATATTAAATCACACATTTAATATAATAAACAGTGAGCGGTATCTAGCAACACATCACTGTTACCCAAGTCACGAAAATGTCATGTGATTTGACCAAACCTTTTCCGTGATAATATTTGTGTTGTATAATTACCCTTTTGCCCTCATGTCTATAATGAACACAAGGCATACACTGTGTCAACCTTGTCCAGTTCAATATTGGGCCCTTAGACATTTATCCTGTTATGCAGGATGAGCAAATTCCATATAGGTCACTCATGTCCCTTAGCATGCTTTGTGAAGTACCCATCAACCGTCTTTATATTCATCCAGTTACGGATGATGTTTGATCAGCAATAAAGTACTTGACTCTACATCTAGGGTCCATAGTGGTTTCAGGTCGAAGGGTGGTATACACCATTATCATCATGAGAATAACTTATGACACTTTGCATAATATTCTATGTAGTATTCTCATAGCGGGTCAATCCAGTATAAATATTACTCCTAATATTCATACCTATGTCAAGACTTGATAACTCCTTATCTATGATCCATGAGATGTGATCATCAATATATCTTCATAATAATCTTAATGCTTTAATGTTATCCCACTTTACATTAAAGCTTGATTACGGATACTTTAAGAATAGTGTCTTATGTTTAATGGGATCTCATGATTAAGTCACACTTAACATTTCATTAAACAAATAAACCATTCTAGGGACTTTATTATTTTGGAAAGCAAACATAATAAAGAAAATGCCTTTTATTATTAATAAATAATTCGATACAAGTACCAAAAGTATTGGCCTCTAGGGCTTACACCAACAAAGGCAACTTGGCAAGAAATTTTAGTAACTGTCCTAAAGTTCTATGATCACTTTTAACCGAGGCAACATCGAGAGGACCATCGAGGGACTTGTGATCTTTCAAACTAGAGGACAACCACTAAAACTTCTCATGTTTCGAGAATTGTGACCGTTTTCCGAAGGCAACCGAAGTGGGGTACCCTAGAGGTGCGCATGTGCAATTGTCTTCAATTTAATTATTTATCTTGTGTATTTAGGTTTGCTAACGTTTTTGTTTTTCAATCTTGTCATACAATCCTAGTTACTAGCAGTAAATATGTACATAATATAAAGTGCGGAAGTATAAACCTACACTATTACATGGATTCGGGGAGGGGATTTACAATGTACAAAAATTTGGGGGAAGAAAAATAAAGAGAGCAGATAAAATCCTATTAACTATTATATCCAGTGTACAAGTACAATAATGTAAAAATACGAAAGAAAAATAAATAACGCGCGAAAGTTAAAAGTACGTCTAAAAACCTAGTAAGTAAAAATGAAATAAGAGAATCTTTTTATTGTTTTTTTTTTATTTAAGAAAATGATTAATTAATCCTAAAATCTATTTAGAAAATTAAATTAAATTAAGAAAAATGGTCTAAGTTCTTTTTGGTTTTTGTTATGAAAAGAAAATGATTAAAACATAAATTAAATCCTAAATTCTAACTCATTTTAAATTAAAGAAAATAGTTAAAATATTTATTTAATTTATTTACATAATTAGTTTAATTAAAATAAGTACTATTTTTTGTGATTTTTTTGACTATTTAGTTAATTAAATAATTAATAGAGAAAACTAAAAGGAAAACAAAAATGGGCCAGATAACAAAAGGAAATAGGGGGGTGCGAGATTGAATTTTCGCTAGGCCAAATGTTGAAGAGAGCCCAGGTCTGTCCTTGGATCCAGTGAGGACTGGCTTTGATGACCTATGCTGGATATACAAGCTCAAACCCTTGGATCTAGATCACTCATGATCTAGCAGTTGCAAATTGAAGGCGTATAGTATGCTCCTAGCCATTGAAGCATGGGATCTGCATGAGTATATTAGGAAAAATACAAAACTCTGGACCTGGGACTTGAACCCAGGTCCTCTCTCTCACATACGCATTGCCTTGCCAATTGAGCTTCCATTTCATTCGTTTATATATATGAAACAATAATAATATATTAGCAAAACAACGCAAATATTTGAAATTAAAAAAAAAGGTGTGCGCTGACTTGTACTGGCAAATAAGAGTGAGACAAGTTTGCGCCGGGGTCAGCCCACCGGAGTCAACTCTTTAGTCATCTTCTCTGGTGGGATGGAAAATCAACCTGCCAAAATAATGAGATTCAAAGATCCAAATTGGTCCTACTCCCCTTAATTTTTGCTCCATATTTAAAAAATGAGGTCCTTTTGACCTGAAAACCCCTGGTTATTGAGATACGATGAAGAAACTCAGATCGTGCTCTAAAATGGCACGATCCTATTCTTCCCCTTATTCTTGCATGTTCTACGTTAGATCTGTCCTTTAGATTAACCTGATCATGAAGCAAGCATGGAAAAGTATTAATACATCATGAAATTACAAATATAAATTCCAAAAAATTACCAACAATAAGGGTTTTGTTTCGTGGATTCTGGGCGTGAAATTGCTTGAATAATTGTTGGGTTGAGTTCCTGGAAGTCTCAGGAAGGTGTTTGAACCCTTGGTTTGGACAATTGATAGCTGGAATTGGAGATGCGAATTTTGCAACTTTGACAATTTTTTGCAAATTTTGTAGAACTCTCTCTAGGTGGTGCTGGCGTATGTTACGCTTGCAAGATGCTTGGTATTTATAGAGTAGAAAGAATGGACAAGGTAGGAGGGAAAGAAGCATGCTCCATTATGTTCTTTAAGATCCATGAATGAAAATTTGAAACTTTGCCAAAAGCATGCAAACTTGTATTTTTTTTTTAATTTCAATGAATTTGGACATGATGGCCTTGTTGTACACGAAATGTAGGGCCCCTCCATGCATCAAACCAAGCCTAATCAATAATGGCCCATATAATTTTCATTAATTTAGATTTATTTAATTTTTAATTAAATAAAATTAATATAAAATGCAAATAAGATCAAGACTATGCAAAAATGGTTTTAGGGGTCCTTATACATGTCATGAACATGTTTAGGCCCTAAAAATTAGGCTCATTAGCTTGAAAAATGATTTTGCCCAAGTTGACTCCATGCATTTTCTTGAAAATTACCCAACTTGTGCAAGCCATAACTTGCTCAATTTTCAACTCATGATGACGATCTTGGACTTTTTGGAAATCCCAAGATGTCTAATTCAACCTCTATTTTGATCAATTTTGAATTTGAAGATTTTATCTTGATGTAAAAGGTGTTGGCAAAAAGTGGCTTTTGTTGACTTTCTGAAAATGACATGTAATGTCTGAGCTTGTATCTTTCAAATGGTGCATTTATTGGACTTGAGGGATGAAGAGAAGTTTTATGGAATGAGATTCTATTAAAATATGAGCTTTGTTTGGGAAAAAATGGATAAAGTATGTGAAAGTTATGCCTGGTCAAAGTTCAGTTGACTTTTCCTATAGAAACCCTAATTTAGCAATTTTTGACTTTTGATGAATTATGGACATTTCTCGAGGAATCATGATCAACCCTTGATCAAATAATGGATATCACTTCAAATTATTGATGTTGACCAAAAATCTTGAAGTTTGACTGTACACGGGCCACATTTGACTTTTGACCTAGCATAGTTGACTTTCAAGCATTTGAGCAATTGAATGAGCAAATTTGTAGTGCAAGGCATGAAACTTATCATATAAAATCTTGAAGGCATATTAGGACAATGGAAAACATTTGAGACCTTTGGAGCTCACACATCTTGATGAGAAGTGAAACCCTAGTTAGAGGTTCATTGCTTAGGAGGAGAATTTGTCTGGTCAATTCTTGGTCAAACTTGAGCAATTGAGGATCCCTAGGAGCATGCTTTGAGTAAAAATGGGAGGGAAAATTTTGAGATACAACAGGTTCAAATATGTATAAGTTCTCTTGTAAGCATTGTACATTTGGTTTAGTAAACAATGTAAATTTAATATCTGTGTTATATTCTGTATAAAATACAAATGATATGATTTTGTCACATAAATTGTAGGTTTTGTGTAAAAGATTATACAAGTCAGTCAAAATGAAATTTAAAATAATAAATGAGAAAAATAGGTTATACCCTTCGGTTATAAACAAAAACCGCCACAAATAATGACCCTTTCCCTTGATTATTAACAAAAACCGAAGTATATGGCGCGTACTACATAGTTTTGAATATAAAAAAATGTTGTTTTTGGAAATCGATCCAATAAAGTTTTCAATTATTCTCTGGGTTTTTTAAAAACCTCGGGGTAAGATGGTAGGTTTTCATGTCTTCCTTCATTATCTCACTTTTTAACTGTGGTAAAATTTCCTTCGCATCCAAGGTAAAAGTGATATATTTGTAGTAGTAGACTTGCCACCGATTATTCTGGAGTGGTTCATCCAAATGTGAAAAAGTGATCCAACTGAATTATTTTGTCCATTATAAGTCTTCGTGCTTGAGAATATATGTACTTCGTGTGACCATTATCTATAGCATTCGTTTTTTGATCAAATCACTCATCTTATTGACCTGGATAAAACTACTTGTTGTCCACTCACAAAACATAGAGATTGACGTGTCCCCTAAATACTAATGGTATACTTAGTCAAATAGGAAAAGTCAAGTTCTTTTTCAAAATAGAAAAAATAATAGATCCACACTCCTATAAGGTGCAAAATAAGCATCTCATAGATATTAAGATCTAGACTCAATTAATCTCTATAAATATATTAAATACTGGGTTGAGAAGAGACGTTCGACTCACTCAAAAATCATCTAAATCCAGAGCTTTTCACTATTTATGTGTGAACTTACTCTAAACAGTGCAACAATTCTAAAACCCTTAGAAAATCCTATACAATTAAAAATATCACTTACCATCCAATGTACCTTAACAAATATAAGATCAATAATGACTTTGTAAGTAAAAAAGATACTCGTGACCAAGTCAATGTGTTACTCGTGGCCAAGTCAATAGATTAGATATCCATTCATAATATCAAATAATTGACATTTTCAATATTGTGTATAATTTAACGTATATAAGAAGAAAAAAAATATAAATCTTTTATATTTAGATAATGTTATATGTAAATGATTATGCAATGAAACATGTTCTCTTAGAAAAATATAGTTGGGGTTTTGAAAAAATAGTGTCACGTATTTATCTTCATTGTTATACAAAATTATTATCAATATACACGGTGAGTGGTCCTAAATAAAGCAAAAGTAATAATAGTATATCTCGTGTAGAGGAAACCATAACGGCTTATTGCAACAACTATTTTTATTTTCTAAATAAATGATTACACGTACACACAAAAGATCATGGTCATCTTCATCTATATACACGAGTGATCAATTACAGAAACAGATAATGAATGAAAAACAATTCGAATACCCTACCGACTAAGGCAAGAATTCAATAAAATAAAATACAAAGACATCTAAGCTAAAACCACGGAGACAAAGATTCCAGCAAGAGAAGTAAAGGCAACGAAGGTTTTGGTGATAGAGAATGCAGCAGAGGGTGCATCAGCTTCCCCTGGATTTGACGCTGGACCATTTGTTCCTGGTGCTGGTGGAGAAGAAGTGTTCGGGATTGGTGATGAAGGTGATTGTGCTGGAGAAGGAGTTGTTGCAGGAGAGACAGGAGAGGGTGTTGGTGATGAAGGAGAGGGTGAAGGAGAAGAAGTTGTCGCGGGAGAGGGTGTTGGTGATGTGTTTGTGGAGGAGGGTGATGGAGCAGGTGCTGAATTGGGTGATAATGATCGGGTAGGTGCGGGTGCAGGAGCTTGTTGTGCTATGCACAAGGTAACCAACAACCCCAATATCAAAAACACTTTGATTGCAACAGAACCCATGTTTTTTTTATAGAGAAGAATGTTGAGTGAAAATATTGAAAATATATGTGTTTTTGATAGAAAGAGAAGAAGGAATTAAGTAAGGTTATTGAGATTTGAGATTCGTACAAATTGATTTGTGTATTGTCCAACTGCATAACTTGTGTATATATAGTGGAAAATTATTATGATATTGCGAACGCGTAAAAGATATTTTTTTAATGCAATTTTATCTTAAATAAATTAATATTTTCTTTATGTGTTGCAAGTTAAGTAATACAACAGGATGTTGCAAGTTAATCATTCTCGCTTTGATTTTTCCACCGTTGTTTCTAGATTACTGGACATTCAAAGATTTGATTTGTTCACGTAATGGATATGTAAGCTGATACGTTGATAAGGTGTTCAAACGCGGTTCCTCTTTATCACAAAAATTCACCTTTTCAAAAAGCTGACTATTAGATAAGGTCCATTTAGAGATAAGTCAATCATTTATTGATGTTGAAGATGTTTTTTTAACTAACTTTCTTTAATTTCTCTGCAATTTACATTTCGATATCAATTTCTTTTTAATGTTTTCTCTTAGTTTAATTCTAATCTAATTATATACTCCTTCCGTTTTTTTTTTAAATATCACTTTTGTAAAAAGTTTATATTTTTTTTAATTGTCATTTGCAAAATTTAATGTAATAATAATTATAATTTTTTCAAAATTATCTTTAATTATTTATTATAGAAAAAGAAAAAAATATATTAAAATAATTAAAAATTAAAGGTATTATAGACAAAAAAAAAATCATAGTATACAAAATCATAATAGTTACAATTTTTTTTAGTATATATGAAAAGTAAAAAAAAAAAAGACAATTAAAAAGAATAGAGAAAATATAATTAATATTTTAAAAATTGGATCAAAATGTTAAATGGGAGAGATTTTTAATTTAAGGTTTAAATTTTCATTAAAATAAATAAATATTAATTGTTAGTTAATTTAACGATGATTGATTAAAATTGGTAAAAATAATTTTGATTTAATTTCTATAATTATAATTGAAAAAAGAGTTAATATCAGAATTAATCTTTAAATTAAACCATAACATTGATAAAAAAATAATAAATTAACTAAATAAGAAACTAAACTTTATTGATAAGTTAAATACAATAGTAAGTTTACAACTTAATAAATAAATATTTTTAAAGTTTATTCAAAGAGAAAACAAATTATATATTAATGATGTAAAATAATTTTACATGGTCAATTAATCATAATTATATATTTAATTATACCTCAATTTTTTTAATTTTTTTTAATAATATGATATATTATTAATTTTCTATTAATTAATTGTATACAAAATTTTTACATATCAAAACATTTTATAAATGAAATAGGATCGAATAAAAAAGGAAATAGAATAATATATTATATTTAAGTTCAAATTTAATCAAAACTAAATATAAAAGAGTTATATTAATATTTATAAATCAATAATTTTTTTTTTTAAAATAATAAAAAATATTTAAAGAAACTTAGGATTTTATTTTTACACACGTTTATCTCAATAACCTACATTCAAGTTTTAATAAATTTATCACACAACTATCAAAATTATTACAAAGAAATTACAAGAGAATTACGTCGGTACAAATCAATTTTCGGGTGAAAATATTAAATTTCTTGGCATTAAGGAAACTATAGTATAAAAGAATACAAAAGAGGAATGAGATAAATAATATATGATAGAAGGAAGTTTCTATTTATAAAACTCGTGTATTTTAAAATAAATAGAAACTTCTTTTATATATATAAGAAAATCAGATATAAAAAGAAAACAAATCATGTGTCTTTTTAATGAGTTAATCAATTCAAAGCTGTGTTAATTGATTAACTAATAAAATATAAAATATGAATTTTTTATGTTATTTATTTAATTAACAACTCTCTTAATTTATTAGGAAGAGTTACACTTTGATTTAATCGATTAAAATGTTATATTGATTGATAAGCCATAATATTTTTGTTTTTCTAATTGATTAAAGCTTCTAACAAGTTAAATACTTGTTTGGATTGGTTTAAAAAGTTTTATTTAAAGAGAAGATGTTTAAAAAGACTTTTGTGTGTGCCCATTACCTTAATACCTCGAGATTTACACTTGTTCCTTTTACTATAAATTGATAAAAACTATCTAAATAGCTTAAACATAAGATCAAGCGAATTTTCGCACATTCACATCTTTGAAATGTCAAATTCAAAATCACAACTTCAATACATGAAGGTTTCACATATTTACCTTCAAGGTTACAACTTCAAAATCCTTTACTTAATTTAAAGTTGTCTATCACTTTCAAATGGAACTTGACAAATTTTATTGAAGAGGCTTGAGATATCTTTTTTTCTTCTGTTTAGAGGTGTCATACTTTAAATTTGTCCGCCCAATTTTTAACATTAAAATAATTTTCAAACTTGGTGGTTATAAGTTTCTTTGATTTATTTACACTAATATTTTAAGATTTTCTAGTTATTTAACTTTAAAAATATATAATAATTTATTTTAAATTATTTATATTTTTAAATAGTAAATATTTTTCTACTTTTATATACTTTCAATTAGCTTTTTGTTTTAAATAAATTAGATATCATAATTGGTAAAAAGGTGAGGCTTGCAAGTAAAATGTCACATGTTAAAATCTTGCCCCTAACTTTTTGCGTTATATTTTATTTTTAACCTTCTTTGTATTTTTTGCATTATTCCAAAAATATCATAAAAAGGTGTTTTTTATTTATTTAAATATAATTTTCGTTTTCTTTTATTTTTCAATTTTAAAAATTATTTTTTTTCATCAAAATCATGATTTTGTGCATTAAATAGTCAAATATTCTAACAAAAAATTAAAAAAAGAAAGTTTTGATCAAATTGATTTATTTTTAGCAATTTTCAAATCTTGGGGAACAAGTGTCGTACCCCAAATTTTCCCCACCCCTTTTATTTTTGTCTGACTTTGAACTTTGCATCCCATTTGCATCATTTTCACTAAGTCATTTGCATATCCCGCATCTCATGGAATCAGGCGCCTTGGTTTGAGGTATTAGAGTTGTGCCCTCTTTATGTCTAATTATGTTTTGAAGTTCTCTTATCAGGTAAAAGGAAAATTCATCTGGTTCTCGATTAGTGGATCGTGGGATGGATTTTTGAGGTATCATGGATTTCTTTCTCACCAAGAGATCCTTGCAGACAGGGGCATTCCTCCTCCACTCTTATGAATTTGCCCAAGAAAATTCTTGTCAACCGTACAAATGCAATCAGGCTAAAAGCGCCATGATGTTCACTTTGGCTCAGTTGACGTCCTCAGAAGCATCATCATTCCCTGCAGATGTTTAAACACGCAACTCCCCAGTAATAAAGTGAACTCGGGGCATCTGAAGACACTCATGTCCATTTCCTAATCCCCGAGTGGTTTGTGGAGTAAGAAAAGTCAGGCGGAGCCATTTCCTCCCCGATAATATAGAAAAATTGGGGCATTTGATGAGATCCATGTCTCTACTCAGTCATTCACAAGGAGTCTAGCAGGTGAAGAAAGTCAGATTAAGCTACTCCTCCTCAGCAAGGTTTAATCCCCAGTGAACTCGATAAGGCTAACTCGAATCTCGATGCTTTCAAGCACAAATCTGTTTTGGGTATCTCAAGACAAAGGTCAACGGATCCCAATGAGCCTAACATTTGGCACTTTTCATACAATAATCATCACTTCATATTACATTGCATCCTCAAACACATAACATATTCGTGGATCATCGTGCCACACTTCAAATTCATATGAAGCATGAGCCAGATTTGGTACCTTACCCGAGAGCCCCAAATCAATCCCAAATCAACAAAACATCCCCACAAAGAATATCATCCTCATAATTCTCAGTTAACATCTATCATTACACTACCAACCAAAAATTCATGGTGCTAGTAAATTGTACTCCCCAAATCTTAATCCTCACGTTATCTTTTCTAGGATCGTAGATCACCCGTAGGTCTTACCCTCACATTATCTTTTCTAGGGTCGTAGGTCACCCGTAGGTCTTACCCTCACGTTATCTTTTCTAGGGTCGTAGGTCGCCCATAGGTCTTACCCTCATGTTATCTTTTCTAGGATGGTAGGTTTCCCGTAGGTCTTACCCTCACGTTATCTTTTCTAGGGTCGTAGGTCGCCCGTAGGTCTTACCCTCACGTTATCTTTTCTAGGGTCATAGGTCACCCGTAGGTCTTACCCTCACATTATCTTTTCTAGGGTCGTAGGTCGCTCGTAGGTCTTACCCTCACGTTATCTTTTCTAGGGTCGTAGGTCTCCTGTAGGTCTTACCCTCACGTTATCTTTTCTAGGATCGTAGGTCGCTCGTAGGTCTTACCCTCACGTTATCTTTTCTAGGGTCGTAGGTCTCTTGTAGGTCTTACCCTCACGTTATCTTTTCTAGGGTCGTAGGTCGCCCGTAGGTCTTACCCTCACGTTATCTTTTCTAGGGTCGTAGGTTGCTCGTAGGTCTTACCCTCACGTTATCTTTTATAGGGTCATAGGTCGCTTGTAGGTCTTACCCTCACATTATATTTTCTAGGGTTGTAGGTCGCTCGTAGGTTTTACCTCATGTTATCTTCCATAAGGTCGTAGGTCGCCCATAAGTCTTACCCTCACGTTATCTTTGCTAGGGTCGTAGGTCGCTTGCATGTCTTACCCTCACGTTATCTTTTCTTGGGTCATAGATCATACGTCATTCTTTACCCGTTGTCTTTACCTTTCTTTCTGGGTCGTGAATCCCATACGATAGATTCTCCACTGTCGTCGAGTTTTACCCTTCGCCTTTAAGATATCATGTTGTCATTAATCCTACTTTCAGTCACCACGACATCATTAACCATATCTTTTAAGTCACTTTACCGCCCACTTTCACGAGAAATTTGTATTGGCACCGTTACCCCAGTATGATCTACCATTATTCAACCATGTTTACCCATCATGACCAGTCCACCTGAGAACCAATTTTTCTTTCTCATGCAGACATCACAAACAAATAACCTTCACACCATCTCTCCAGGAAAAATTTCGGGTCCTGGTATTTAATCATCTTCTACCTTGAACTTTCGAAAGGCTGACGCCAATCTCACCTTCAGGTTTAAGACGATTAAATAGGGGCAGCTGTCGTACCCCAAATTTTCCCAACCCCTTTTGCTTCTGTCTGGCTTTGAACTTTGCATCCCATTTGCATCATTTTCACTAAGTCATTTGTATATCCCGCATCTCATGGAATCAGGCACCTTGGTTTGAGGTATTAGGGTTGTGCCCTCTTTATGTCTAATTTTGTTTTGAAGTTCTCTTATCAGGTAAAAGGGAAATTCATCTGGTTCTCGATTAGTGGATCATGGGATGGATTTTTGAGGTATCATGGATTTCTTTCTTACCAAGTTACAAGGTTGTTTCTCGCTCGAATTCATCAGAGCCTGGATTAGTGTTTATTTCCCTATTTGTTGGTCAAGATGTTAGGGTTTTGGATCCCTGGTTTTTGTGAAGATGTTTCTTTTGCCCTCCTCAAGGATAACTCAAGTTCAAGTACATTTGGTTAGGGATTTCATCTCCTCGCACTTCAAGTTTTCTTCTTAAGATCTTTAAGTCACCGAGTCGAGAGTTTGAAGTTTAAGTTGACGAATGCATAATTTAGGCATAAGAAATAAGGTTGAAGGTTCATGATGATCAAGGCATGTTTTGTTGCTTCATTTACAAGTTACTCGTGGTTTGGACATCAAAGTTACGGTTCTCTTTGAGAGTGCAAGTGGGGTTTAGACATGATATGAAGGTTGGTAATTGAAAGACAAGGCGCATGGTTACTTGATATACAAGTTACTAAGGTCATGTTTGATTTCTTAAATTTCAAGTTACGAAGCGAGGAGTATTATTCAAACCATTCTAGTGGAAATTGATATTTTCAATCAAGATTCAAGAGTTTCTTTAATTTCCATACAATAAATTCGTCATTCATAAAATTCACTGAAGTTATGTGTTCGAGTTACATTTCTGGACAATTTGCAAAAGGGATTACAAGTTGAATCACAAGTTACAATTGTTGTTTACAAAGCAAAAAAAAAGAATTAAATATTTGTTTCTTCAAGCCTATTTGCTTCATCTTCAAGCCATTCGTCCTCACTCCTCGCCATGGCCTCTTCGTCGATCGTCCAATTCTCGTGTTCATGAAATAAGAAAAAGAGAAAGTAAGCAATAATCAACATGTGAAAAATTCCAAACAATTATTTGTTAAATAAGAAAGCTCATCATTAGGGTTTGCATTTGGAATCAGAATTTAAAAGGGGTTTATTTTTATCATGGGTTATCTCCTCCTACTTTTGTAAATCTATAAAGGTGTGGGTTTTGGTTCACAAAAGGGAAAATAAATGTGCAAATATTTTTAAATTGCTATACAACAAAACAAACTGCAAAAGCAAGCTCAAAACCATAAATATACGCAGGGAAAGGCTGCAAACAGCAGCAAAAGTAGCACAAGCACATAAACAGGGCAAGGTTGCCAAACAGTAGCTAATACAACAGTAGCTGCAAGCTTCCAAATAACAAGAAAAAGGAAATAACAAACAACATCTCACTGCCAAGAAAGTGCAACAAGACATACAAAAACAGCAGCAGCTAGAAATAGCAAACAGCAAGCAGCAACTGCCAAGCACAACGAACAACAGCACAACAGCTAAATAAAAACTAGCAAGAGAAGCAGCTAAAAAGTATATAGCAGCAGAACAGTACCAAATACAACAAGCTAGCTCACAAAACCCTATTATATCATCATTTCCCTAAATTGAAAACCTTTCAGAAAATTTCAAAAAAAGCCAAATTACTTTATGTCATATAAAGATAAAGAGGAAAAGAGATATGGTCATGAAGATGTCACCCAGCAATAACAGTCAAAACCAGAAAAAAATCAGCCCTGCACTTTACTGCACAAAACTCTATCGAGCCTGCACACAAACACCAAACAAAATAGACCAAAATTTGCACCAAAATAGGCATAACCAGAACCTGTATTCTAAAGCCCAAAGTCAGCAGTACAAGAATGTTCAAAAACCTCACTGATTCCCTCAAATTTTCCACCCTTGTTTCATTATAAGAGGGGACAACAAACCAAAAGAAGAGAGAGGACAACATACTAACAGCCAACATAAAACCAAAATCCAGCAACCACATGAACCAGCAAAAACCATAAATCCAGCATACTAACATCTAGCAAAAACCATAAATCCAGCAATCACATGAACCAATAAAACCTAAAGCCAACAACCACATAAACCAGAGGAAGATATAAAAAAATATAATAAAAAAACTCTGCAGAATTGTTAGTAGTAATCTTCCTCCAAAGTAATATGCAAAATCTCCATTAACCTGCACAATACAAAAGACCACTCTGTAACCCGCATCAAACACATATGCTAAACAATTTTTAGATTTCAGAAGCAAGAAGTGGAAGGGATTTCTTGAGCTCACCTCTTTTGAAGCTCCGTCAGAGAGACTCTGACAGGTAACTATTTTTACCATTTATACATCTCCATGTTTGTGTTGACTGTTAGGCGGGAAAATTCATTTTCTTGTTTTTTTCTTTCATGAATGTATTGGTCTTCAAATCTGAGCCATAAATAAAGAAAACAATGAGTGAAAACAGTGAGTAAAGTGTGAAGCCAAATCGATTTTTTTTGTGTGGTAAATAGACTTTATACCGTGAAAGTGGTATTGATGTTGAGAGAGAGTCGAACAATGGAAGTATCATTTATCTTTAAAATCCAAAACTAAACAATAGCATGCAATGGAATTAAAAACCCAGAAGCCAGATCGAAAGCTTATAAAAAAATCAGAAAACGACTTTTCTTCATCTTCTCAGCCCAAACTTCCTTTCATCACCATACCTTTTGCCTCAATTTCCATCCAACCCCTCTCTGATCTTCTTCACTCTTCCACTCTCCATATCCAAATTCAAAATCGAAGTTAACGACTAAGTTCAAAGCCTTTTTTGGACCGAAAAGGAGAAAAACCAAAAAGGAAGAGATAGAACGAATTGTGGAAACGAACCTGACGAATCCTGTAACCCGATGTCTACTATATTCGTCGGAAGAGTTCATTGACAAACCCACGATCAGTCACAACCCAGACCCAACCGATTATCCCCTGCGTTGTCTCGGGGTCTTCATCTCCTCCTATGACAAAATCCACGACCACCCTGCCCACGTCGCTGTTTCTGATCCGATAAACCCTTCTTCTTCTATTTGTATTTCAGATTCATATCTTGTTGGGTGTAGATTTAGGAAGGCAGAAAATTTTAAAGGATTTAATTTTATGGGTTTGATTTTGTTAACAGAGAGATGAAGTTTTTTGTTGGAGAGAGAGAGAGTCTTGTTTCTTTGTTTTACGGTAAATCTGGGAAAATAAAGTTTCATTAGTAATAATAATAATTAAGGCCACATTTCCACTTTGTGGAGCGGTGGGAGAACTGACTTAGGGGTTTTGCGTTTGATCGCAAATGTTGCGGTTAGCAAGAGTCTCCACCGACTTTTCTTTTATCCAAAAGGAAAGGTGAAAAAGCACAGGAAAGACCTTTGAGATTATTTCTTGAGTTCAATGGGTAGATTATAAAAAGGGAAGGTATTAGCACCCTTTTCATCCATGGTTTTCCATGGGCTCTTAGTTACTTTCTAGATCACTTGCTTTTGTTGGAAAATTGTGCTTTGTGTGGTTTTTTGAAAGTATTTTGTAAAGAGGCCATTGTTTAGGCAATCTTTGTAATGATTCTTGTTTGTAAGAATGTATACAAAGATGTTGATCTTTTGAAAATGTTTTCAAGTTTGTAAGATGTTTGAAAGTGTAGGTGATTATTTTGAAAATAACAAGGATGTTTTGTTTTTTGAAATTGAGCAAGTAACTAGGAACATTCTACCTACTCAAAAGTTTTTCATGTTCATTTTCTCTTTCCTTTGACATTGTTATCTCACCATTGATTTGGTAAGTAACCCTATCTTTGGATGTAAACGGGAAGGACGAGGGTCATCGTATAACCATGATTAGCAATGTTGCAAGGTATCTTAGCATTCTTTTTGAGGGACTAAGATCATTTGTAAGGTAACTTAGAGAGCGTCATCGAGGGACTATGATCTTGTATTTGCTTGTTTTTTACTAAGATACCTCGCATGCGTAATAAGACCATTTTGTATAAGGCAACCAAGTGGAATAACCCTAGGGGTGCTTGTGTGCAAATGTGTTGTTTTCATACTTTGTTTTTGTCTTGAATATGTGTTGTCTATTTGTTGATTTTATCTCATCATGAACACCCTAATTACTAACAATACATGAAAGCAATAAAAATACGGAAAAGTAAAGTCCTACGCTATTACAAACATTAGGGGGATGGGGTGTACAAATTCACAAATGGGGATTGCAAATTAAATCCTAAGTTACTATTACAACCACATTGAATGGATAAGAATGTACAAGAAATGTAAATTGGACTTATTTTGTTTTTTTTAAAAGAAATAAGTTTGTTTTAAGAAAATATTTTGATCTTTTATGTTAAAATAAATAAAATAAGATATGTGAATATGAAATATATATTTTTATATGTTTTTGATTAATAAAAAAATGATGGCAAAAATAATAAGGAGAAAGGAAAACAGAATCAACGCTTTGCTGAAATAAAAGAGGTCAGAAGTTCTGACTCTGGCGTGTTGCACAAATTCAAATAAACGTTAGTAGAAACAGGGAAGGTCAGAAGTTCTGGGTCCGCTGAGAACAAAGAAGATTTAAAAAGTTCTGATGCCACTGGCTGAACTTCGTCTCCCTCTCCATGCTAGTCAGAGCATCTGCAACTTGGCCATTTCTCAACAAAACAGAAGATGCGCATATAACAATTATGGCAGGTTTCATGATGTTCCAGAAATAAGAGATATCAGAACTATAAATCAGAAGCAAGCATGAATTTGCTAATCCTAATTCTGAGTTCTAATTTCTTCAAGAAGTTCTGAACTGAAATTCTCTCTACTTAGGCAGGCAAATATATGAAACCTCAGAATGTGTACAACATCAGAATCAGGATGTCTACATTGTATTTTTGAACCAAGTTTCCTGATAATGCCTAAGTAATATGATGAGAGTCAGCAGAAGCTTACCTTGCAACTAGAAAATGTTCTGTGAGCTGGAGTCTGGCTCTGACCGCTTGTAATGTTCTGAACAGCTTCCTCTCGTGTTCAGCAGGCTGAAAACTTTCAACTTGGGTTGTGAGTGATTAGAAAATTCTGGAACAGCCAAGGAGCAAAGTTATGACTTCTTTGAGGTGGATATTGATGGTTAGTGTGTTACAGTTTGACTACAAAAGTTAGGATGGCTTTTGAATGTATATCAAAAACTGTATGGGTGGTTTTGGTCGAGAAACACTTGAGGAAAAATGGAATTTGAATGCAAGAATCAAAAGCTAACAGGTTTTATATTTTGTGTTTGCAGTTTTTGGACTCTTGGAATTTTAGCAGGGGTTCAGGGCTTTTCTTTCTCAATTTTCTGACCCTTTTACTGTTGCCAATAACTTTCAATTTATAGGCAAAGATCTCGTAGCTTGGAGAGTACAACCATCACATGCTAGGGTGCTGCATTATTGTTGAAGCAAGTATGGTGGTTAGTAGCCTTAACAGCGCCTAAGTTGGAATTGTAAGTAGGAATTAAGGAAAGGTAACTTCAAAAACAAAAGCAACGCATGGGCCCAACACACTCTTGTACAAGAGTTTTCTTTTCCAAGACAGTAATGGTATTTTTATGCCACACGTGGGGAAATCCTTTGAACAAAGACCCAAAAGTGGTTGTGAGCATTAAATGATGATGAGATTGATCAAACCAGAAATCCTGCAATGTGAGATTTTGCATCATTGCTTAATTCTGGATCAGAAGTTCAGCTTCAACGTGACTTAGAATAGACATCCAACTTCTGATCTTTGTATCTCCTTGCTCCAACATGTTCTGAAGGAGCTCTCAGAATTTCCAGGAAGCTTGCAACACGCTTTGTAACCTTCTTTGAATTACCCTTGCAAACTCTGACTGAACCTTTGTGAAAACTGGCCCAGAAGTTTTGACCAAACACTGTCTTGAAAGTGTCCAGAATTTGCTGAGTGCTTTAATTTCATGGACGTGTCTTTAAACATTTACAACTTGAAATTCCAGCATTTCCAGGAGAAGTTCTGTTCTGTAATGTTTTAGATCTTATTGAAATCTAAAACTCTTGAGTTAGAAATTATTCCAGAATCAGCTTGCATCATGGTGATAATCTGATCAGAAGTTCTGAGCTTGTCATATTTCTTAAACACTTAGAAAAATTTTAAGTATTTAGAAATTTGACTTTTCCAAAGTAACTTTTGACTTTTGAATTTCTAGATGAAACAAACTTCATATCTCAACATGTCTTAATGAAATATGACTCTTGAAACTTGATTTTGATCAAAAGTCAAAGTTTGACTTTTCAATACGCAAATGACCATTTTACCCTCGTGAATGACTTTCTTGGAAAATTTGTAAATCAAGGCTTGAAATTGGATGGGAGCAAACCTGAGAATCCAGGGTGATCCTTTGAGAAACGAGAGGGCCAATTTTGGGGTACAACACACTTTCCCATACATTACACCAGCGGCGCCTTCTTTTTTATATTAGGGTTACAAGTTTCTTTTCATTTGTTCTATATTCTAACCGGGTCAGCCCATTGGGCTGCTGGCCCAATCCAATTATCGTTTTCCCCTTGTTTTAATTAAAACATAATAATAACAGTTAAAAATATTGATACAGTTGGCAGAGCGTCTCACCATTAACCTTAAGGACCCGGGTTCAACTTCTGTTGGGTTCAACTCCTGTTGGGACCTTCTTTTCGTTTTTTTGTCCTTTAGGTCTTATCTCCCCATATTTTAATTCATTCGTATAATTATCTCATGAGAAAATACAAAAAAGCATGCCTTTTTATTAAATTGATATTTCCCTTAATTTTTGTTATTAGCCTAATCTTTTATTTAATATTTTTATTCTTTTGATATTTATTTAACATGATAAAATAACAAAAATATTTAGAGTTAGATTTTGATTTCCTTTCAATATTTTCTTTACTTAAAATTCACAAAAGATATTAAAATATTTTAGAAGCAGGTTTTAATTTACTTTTAATTCACCATTTATTTAATTTAATATAAAACTACAAAAAATATTTAGAATTTAAGTTTCTTTATTTCTCTGTTCAAACCCCGATGCCATACTCCCTTAGATAGCTCCATGAGGCGATTAAACCCCGTTTCGATCGCCTTATGTCGAAGTAGACTTTTAGCTCACTCGTATATAACAAACAATTAGGTTTTTAGTCTCCCTCTTAAACTTTTCTTCTTTTGTAATTAAAACTTAACATTCACAAATCAAAAATCCAAAAACACTTAATCATTACTTGAATTTATTTTAAAACTCGTAAAACACTCAACAAATCAAAACTTCCCCAAAAGGGCATGTTATCTCTGTTCTACCGTGATACCGGCCGTGCGTATTTCTAGAATGCGTGCGTTAACGTCGCCCACTAAAAAACACAAACAAACTAACATTTTCTAGAGGAACTACGGTGTTCTGATTCCTTCACTAGATACGTAGGCAAAGGTTCATGAAACCCTCACGAACGCAATAATAAAAAACCATTTCTTTCCCCTTAAGCAAGTATAGTTGTAGATAAACACACCCTTAAAGACAAACAAAAAAATGGATCCCGTTGAGTACAACGGATGTGAGGGGTACTAATACCTTCCCCTCGTATAACCGACTCCCTTACCCTTTCTCTTGGCTGCAAGACCATCTTATCCATTGCCTTGTGGTTTTATCAATATTTCCCCTTCCTTCGGGATAAATAAAGTTTGGTGGCAGCTCTGTATTTTCTGCCGGTAGCTTCAACAAGTAAGAAACTTTAGAAAAATATCAATTAAATCATAAAAATCAAATTAAATTTCAAATTAAACTTTTAAATGATTGATTGATATTTAATTTTATTTCCTATTTTGTTGACCTAATTTTCACTATAAATAGATCAACAATTCTACAACTTTTCACACACATTATTCACATATCAACAACTATCTACGAATCAACAATCATCCAAAAATTCCACAATTCTCAAATCACTCTTCCAAAATTGATGTTCTTGACGAACAACGACAATTAAAATCCTAAGCCTCCATTCTATCAACAAAAAAATTCTCGTAGCAAAAGTAGGCAAGAAGAAGAGGAATTGCAAAATGTCGAAAAGAAGACACGAAGGAAAAGAGGATCTCTAAAGAAAGGATTTTTTTTATTCCTCATTCACTGGGAGAAATCTCACTCCCATAGGTTGGTTTTTTTCCTACTATCTCAATTATAGTTTGTGTGTGTTTTAAATTGTTTTATTTTTTGTTTGTTTGATAGTTTCTGATAATTATCAACTATTTATCAAGACTTAATTCAAACAACTCCTTATCAATCGAATCAATTACTTCGCCTAGAGTGATTTAATTCTGATGAAGATTCACTCTTCTTCAACGATTCAAAAATCTAATTCAAAATAACTAATCAACAAATAAAATCAATTTCTTCGCCTAGTGCGAATTAATTCCAATGGAGATCAATTCTTCTTTAATCCACCAAATAAAATATTAAAACAGCTAACCAACAATCTAATTTTTTTACTAACATAATAAAAATTATAAGATATTTTCAAAAAAAGGATTAAATAGGATTACTTTCAAAATTAACTTCGAACTACATCTATGATCATTCTTTTAAAAAACCCAGACAAGGTTCAAGGATAACTCGAAAGAAATTCTACGCAACCCTATAAAAAACACCAACCAAACTTATGAACTATGAAATTGGACTTTGATTATTCGTAATGAGATACATAGGCACGCGGTTAAAACCAAGGCAAGTCCCGCTACTAAAAAATTAAACCATTTTCTCAAACGTATGAAAATAATAACAAACTTATAAATAGAAATCCCTAATTTACCCCTAAACTTAAAAGTGGAACCCCTTGAGAACAAGAGCGATGAAGGGTGCCTAACACCTTCCCTTTATCTAACCAACTCGCGAACTTAGAATCTCTAAAAAATGCAAGTTATTCGTTATTCCTCCGTCCCTAGGACAAATATTAGTGGTGGTGACTCGCTATTTTTTGTCGGTTATGACAGCTGGAAACTCTGTCGGGGATACACAACCCTAGGGTTTAGAGTTTACCCCTATTTTTAGGTCTAGGGTTTTCTAGGGTTTATTTCTATTTTTAGTATGTATTTGTTTCTATATTTGTTTATTTATTGGTTTATTTATTTGTTTATTTATATTATCATTATTATCTTTATTTTATTTTGTCATTGGTGAGATTTAAATTCAAAATAATATCAAACCTTAAAAGAAGGACTATCTATTGACCAAGAGGGGTAAACACCCCTACGAGCTTTTGTGACGACTTTGCCTAGAGTCGGTTGAGTTCCAAGGAATATCTTTTAGAGGGCTATATTCTCTAGGAGGTAGGACTTCGGGATTTGGCCAATGAATCTTTGTATAACCCTAAAAATAAAATCTCATGGTGAGACCTTGTACGGCCTTAGATAGGAAAGTCTCGATTGTAGCGGTAGAAATATTTAAGACTAAGCCATTGGATTGACTTGACTTATACAGATCAAAATAAAAATCGCCACCGCGCTTTATTGTTTCCAAAGGAATGGGAAAAGAGCGAATAACCCAAATAGAGGGGGAAAGATTCAAGGTAAGGGGGTTGGTTATGTAAAGGGAAGGTATTAGCACCCTAAAAATCTACGGTACTCCGCAGGAACCTCTTTGTAAAAATCTGTATATTTTGGCTATAAAAATGTTGTATGTAAAATTAGATGGTGGAGGTGAGAAAAGAAATATATTTTTTTTATGATTTTTGCACCCGCCACAATTGTGAACCTTTAGTGCCTACGTACCACCTTCCGTGCAATAGAGGATCAGGGTACACATAGTTCCTTTTTAAAAATTTTAAAACACAAGTGTGTTGGTTAATTTTATGAGATAAGACATCATCGTCATTGTCCGTGTGGAAAACATACTTGCTACCCACAATTATGAGAAAGGAGAATTTGCATCATCTCAAAGTAGAGGATATGGTTTGGATTTTTAAATCAACAATGCCTCACTCAACACCCAAGTGGAAAGTATCTCACTTCACTATATATTGTAGAAGTATAGTTGTTTGCATCACTACAAGCATTGACAAGAGTCTAATCTTTTGAGAAAATTTTTGAAATAAAAAGCCAAAGTGGCAAAAATGGTTTGAAATGAGATTGATTGACTTTTGGTCTTCTCACAAAAAAAGGTCAAGATATTATTAAATTGATTAGGTTTTATTTATGAAAATGTTTGAAAATGCATAGATATAAGTCCAAGTTTATTATGAGAATGGTCCAAGTAAAAAAACAAGAAGGGTTTTCAAAAGGAGGAAGAAGATTTTTGAAATTAAAGAAGTTGGGAGGAGAAGAAGGGACTATCCTAAAACATAAAGTAAAATCTAGGGATAAGAACCATCTAACCAACAAGAAGCCAACACTTGACATTATGAGTCAAGATAGAATTCCCATTCTCCGGATTGAAACCAATCAAGCAAAGATACTAGACCTCTTGAGAGAACCAAACTCCAAGTGTATTAAGTCTTCACCAAAAATTGGGCAGAGTAACGGCTGTATACAAGTGAATTCCAGATTACAAACAAATAATGTAATCACAATAACCTGCATACAAAATAAACAAACAACCCAATGTCTTGAGGTAAACCTCAAAAGTTGTAGACAAAATAATCAGATAAGGTCACAAGGTCTCCAATAATAGGCCAAGGTTTCTAATCCTAAGTCCAAGAAGTCCCATACTCCATAATGCCAAGGATAGTAACCAAATAGTCCAAGTATCATTAAAGATTTTTTAGGGTTCATGTTGATTATTAGGTGTCTTAGAAGAAAAAAGAAAAGGCTCAAGTGAGCAAAGATGAAGATAACATGAAATGAAATGCTTAAAGTAAATTAGTGCATAAAGCATAAAAAAAATAAAAAAATAAAAGGGCATAAAGTAACAAAAAAGGGTAAAATCAATTATTAGTGATTAGTGGTTAGTTGGATGATCATCTTGAAACTTGAATTTGAAAATCATTAGAGGATATGTAGAATCAAAGCCTCCACATAATAAGTTGCATTTGCTTTTTGTCAAGTATATCATCCATTTGGAATCCTCAGAAGTACCATTTAATGATCAACGATGTTTAAGTGATCCGCGTTGACCAAAGGTGTTGTAGATTTATTAGAGGATTGGTAGAACCAAAGGCTCCACACAATAAATCTAAAGGTTATTAGATCAAAGAGATCAAATTAACATACTTGGGCTTGCAAACATAAGTTTGGGCCACGAATGATCATTTATTCGAATCGGGACGAAATTTAGCACTATGTTAAGCAATCGTAAGTGGACTTATATAGAAGTTGCACCTATTTTGAGGCCAGTCAATAGCAATCTATGCACCATTTGTTTTGAGACATGATATAGAGATCATGCTCCAATAACACTTAGTGCAATAAGAAATGGATGAGATGAAGAGGGGTGTGAGAGAATATACAAACCACTTTTAAATTAAATTTAATTAAACTATTATTAAAATCATTCATCCATTTTTGTCGAGTTAGACTCAACACCATGGATCCAATAATGTTAATGAAGTTCATGATCAAAAATTTAACCCAAGATCAGCCAGAAAATAGTCACAAAATAATATTACATTTAATATATACAAAAAAAGGTTTTTAAAAAAGTTTTAAAATAGAAATAAAAGAGAAAAATATCAACTATGTCCAAATTAATCAAGAAATAAAAAGTAAGACCATAGAAAAATCAGAAAAGGACTCAAATGATTTTATAAATTTTTTGGTAATTTTATAAAGTCAGAAACTATTTTTTAAAATTAAAAGAAATGAGTAAAATAAACAAAAAATGATAAAAAATAACAAAGTCAGAAACAAAAATAAAATAAGGTCACCAATATTTGTCACAATATCATTGAATCATTCCATAATTTTTTCAGAACTTAAAAATGCATAAAAGTATTTTTAAATATTTAAAACAATTCAAATAAAGTGAAAATTTATAAAAAATACCAAAACACAAAATTAAATTGTGAAAAAATAAAAATCAGAAAGAAAATAATCAAAAATATTTTTCATAATTTTTTTAGATTTTTTGGACTTAAAATGAATTTTCTATGATTTTTTGAAGTTTAAAACAATTAAATATAAAAATCAGAAAAGAAAATAAAAGTAAAAAAATGTAGACCATTGGATGAGAGTCAAAACGCGTTAGTAATCAAATCCAAGGGATCTGGCGCACTGTGCATATCATGGTCATTAGTGAATAAAGCACTGAATCAAATATAAATCAAAAATTCAAAAAAATCCAAATGGTGCTGTTTCATTGGCCGAAGGATGACACGTTGGTCATCTTCAACCTCCAGCCAGTCCCAAAACCAGGTTGCTCAATCTGTAAAATTAGGGCATGAGACCTATGCCATTCGTTTCGTCTCTTCAAGACGAAGACAACCCCACCCTCGCGACAAATTTATATAAACTCTAGCTCAAGCAATTTGGAAGGAAAGTTTTGAAAAGGGATTTGAAATTTTATGTTCAAAACGTGTTTCCAGTAAAAAGAAAGTGTTGCGACTAGAACCAGGGCAATAAGAGCATCATAATGATATCAAAGTTTTGAGAATTGATGAAGGAATCTACCTATTGGAGTTGAGTTGCAGAGCTCTGAAACTGGACTTCTAGGGAGCAATCTAAGGCATGATTCTTGAATTTAATTATATGGTTAGCTTCAGGGAAGATCAAAGAAGGTGAATTGATGGAAAAATTGGATTGAAAAAGGCTTGAAAGCAGATTTAAAAGTAGCAGAATTTTGAGTTATGGAACAAGTTTGGTAGGGTGATTTTGGCTATTCAAGCTTGAGGAAATAAATGGGGAATGACCCTCTATTTATAGGGAATCAAATGGAATGTCCAAGCGTGTGAAATGATGAAGTTTGGAGGGAAATTGTGTGAAGTTGTAAACAAGAAAAGTGTGACTTCCAATTTGATCAAAACACACGTTTTATTGTGCTAATCAATTCAGGAACTTCATTAAACATGTTTAGAGGCATAAACACGTGGAAAACTTGTGATTAGAAGCCAAAACAAAGATTTCAAAATCTGACTTGTGATGAAACTTCAGTTCCAAGTTACCAACTTCAAAATCATGGCATTCTCGGCTCAAGGGGTCTTAGGGCATGATTCTTGATGCTTTAGAAATATGAGGTTACAAGCTTTGAAATGGAAAAAGAATGGAATCAAATGGATGCTTTAGCTGAAAGTTGCATTGATTCAAAGTTGGAGAAAAAGGGTTGACTTTCAATACTTAGAAATATTTCAAGTTTTTCTTCAAACGTGAACTATAATGTTTTGCATCCAAACATGGCATTCCTCTTGGAATTTGCTCTTGACCAAAAAAGATGGAATGAAATAGACCTATTGAATGAAATTTTGAAACTTGAACCATCTAAAATCTCCAAAAATTGAGAGAGTTATGGATTGTTGAAGTTGGCAAAAAATCATGAAATGACCTATAATCTTTTGTATCCTTAGGGCATCTTCAATCCATTTTCTCACTTTGCACATAAAAGAAGGAATAAAGTTCACATACTCAAGATCATTTTGGAAAAATAATGGACTCAAGGTGATAAAATTTACTAAGTTATGATCATTTGAAGTCACACATGGAAAATTGGGGATTCATCTGGAGGACTTGTAATCTTTCTTCATCACCAAGCTTCTTCCACCTGAAAACTCCTTGAAACTTTTGAAGTTATTTGTTGATAACCCTTTGAATAGAAGGATGTCTTTGGAATCACTCAAACATACTAAAATATGAGCAAGATATGCTTCTTTGAAATTCAAAACCCTAGCTCCTAGATCAAGAAAATGCCTTGAGGAACTTTGACAATTTTGAACAAACTTCTTGTAACAACACAAATGCTTTGTAAATAAAAGTTGTTGAGGATTAAAATGAGAACTAATAGCCACCAAAACCACTTCCATATCTGGATAATTGAGAGAGATATACACTTGTGACCAATGGGAACAAAGCCTTGTCCAAGCATGACAACTTCTCCAATCAACCCCTTGTACTTTTTGGATCAAATTTGATAACCTTGAAATGTGGTGGATCAAAATAACCTTTCCATGCCATTTATTCCAAAACAACTTCAATGGTGAGGTTTGAAATTCTCAAGCTTTATTAACTAGGGCATGGAAATAAACTCATGAACCCATGGATCAACTTGCTAAGCCACATTGCATTTACCTACATTATTAATAGGTAAGACAAACCCAAATTGCATTTTGTTAATTACAAGGGAAGTCAAAACAAAACATGCATCATCAAAAAAGAAAAATAAGTCAAGGTGCTTGGTGATTCCTCAAAAAGAAAAGATAAAGAGAGGGAGGCGAACCAAGAAACCTAATGTGATCTTATTGTGATTGAATCAAAATGGTATGATGAAGGGATCTTAGGGGCAAAAATTGGGGTTCAACAGCTGCCCTTATTTAAGTTTATTCTATCCAGAGATACGAAGGTTAAAAATATTCGTGTCGACGTGATCGAAGATACTTAAATATAAAACAAACCCTATTTTTGGCCCTAAGATGCCATGCAATGCTTATGAATATGAGTCCACATGGACAATTCCAAAGGGACGCAAAACACCACTGAGGATGTAACAAAAATAAAGAAATAAGAGAGTAACCCAACCAGGAAAATAAGTCATTGGTGGATAAAAAAGACCTAAATCAGAGAGGACGGTAAAATGGTCCATGTATACATCGACTTCCACTGAAGGCGAAGCTACCAACATTTACTGAAGGCAGAGAGAAAGAATCATCGATGTTCACTACTGATGACCTACCAACTTTCACTGAAGGTAGGTAGAGAATATATCATAGCACCACTGTTCATTGACGATGAATGTTTTACCCCAAAATTTGCCCTCCCATATTCTTCAAGATTTGCCAAGATCATGGTTCAAAATCTCTCAAGGGTTGCACAGTCCAATTGCCTCCTAACACAGTCAAAATTAGGGTTTTGGTTCTGGCAAAGAAATTGAACTTTCCAATGGTCCAATCAAGTCCCACATGCCTACATACATTCTCAAGCATCCATATGCCAAGTTTCAAGACTCACAGCACCAAATTGCACAGTCAAAAACCCTAAATGCTTCACAGTCAACTGCAGGGGCAAAATGGTCATTTGACAGTCAAAAGTCAAAATTTTTGGTCAACATCTTATTTTGAAGCCACAAACATCATTTGATCAATTCTTGATCATGATTCTCAAAGCATGGCTCAAAAAGTCTCAAGATGCAAAAGTTTCTATTTTTGGACAACTGAAAAAGTCAACTGCAAATTGACCAAGGAATAACTTCCTCATGGTTTATCAGAAAAATTCCATCCAAAGCTCATTTTGAATAGAATGAAATTTCCTACAACTCATCTTCACACTTCAAGTCCAAGAAATGCTCTCACAAAAAGTTATCAATTTCAACATTATATGTCATTTTCAAAAGACAACAAAAAGGCACTTTAAGTCAAAGACCATAACTTGAGATTGGTAAATCAAAATGACATGGGACCAAAGGCATTGGTTAGAGGACTTCAAGACCTTTCCAAAATGTCCAAAAACATGATCATAACTTAAAAATTGAGCAAGATATGCCTTGGAGAAGTTGGGAAATTTTTGGGAATTTTGGAAAGTCAACTTTGCACAAAAGACTTCAAAATTGCTAATGGGCCACAAATTCTTCCATGAATCATTACCCAAAGGCTATGCACGACCCATTAGGCTCAAAGGGAGTTATTTTCTTATTTTTGATTAATTATTTGAATTTTTATTATCATTAATTCATTTAATTAAATTTAAATATAAGAAAAATACCAAATCATGTTTTTAAATCCTTTTTATGCAGCAAATCAAACTAGGGCAAGGTGGCAAATTGTTTCCCATTCAAAAAGGAAAGATTCTACATGATTGGCAATGATTGGCATGGAAAAGATTGAAAAAAATATATGGAAAATCAAATATTCAAAACATTGATTCAATGGACTATGGGCTTGGTTTTTGACCTAGAAAGCTTCAGATACATATGCATAACATAACCTAATCCTAATACACACGAAAGATTGCACACAGGCTGCATAACCAATTTGCAATTTTTGGCCAAAAACCTTGAAACTGATTTCGTACCTAGAGCACAATTCAAAGCTTCAAAAGCATTCCAACACATTGCCAAGACATCTAGGAAGCATTTGCAATCAAAACCAAGTCTCCAGACCTCCAGAATTGGTAGAACGACATCACACTTTTCTTGAACTTTTCCATAATCGTGTTTTAATCTACATGCATTATTCATGAATTTTAACTATTGATTTATACTAACTATGATATTCTGAAGTTGTTGGTACCATTCAATTGAAGTATGGCTGCCTAAATAAGAATTCACCATTAACGTGTTCTAGGGTTTCAGGACTCAGAAATTGGGGCTTTCCCCATATGGAAAAATTGGATCCTAAAAACTATGCCATTGAATTCGTGACAGGAAGACGAATCAAACTCATACCTCGCGCCCTTTTTATATTTGCTCATATTCTAATCGCTATTTTCATGGTTTCTATTTAGTGGGGGTTTAAAACCCCCGCTATCTGTTTTCTATTTATAGGCAGATGTAGAAGACGAAGCTGGCGTGTCAAGGCATAACTGGGTGATTCAAATATTGGCGCGTGATTTCTTGCTTTACACCACTAACGCTTGTTTTCTATTATATTATTTATGTTCTATTATAATAACAAAGAAACGCATTAGCCTGGTTGGTTGGTGAGCTGTCCTGCAGGTATTGGGACCTGGGTTTGATTCCCAGGTCCCCCCAAACGCTTAATAATTTTTGTCTTAAGGTGTTCCAGCGTAGCACTTCATCCAAAGTCCATCATGCACGTTCACATCCAGGCCTGCCACGCGCCCCTGAGTTTCAATCCAAAGGCTATAAGAGGATGTCTACCATACACGCTAGTCAACCACTCCACCTGCAAGCACAGAAAGTCAAAAAGGCTTTGCATTCTTGGGCCAAATTGCTTCCAAAAAACCTCCCTTTGGGGCCAGACACCCCCCATGGTTTGCATCAATTTTCAATTTTTATTTGTTTTTCTTTGTTAATTCTATTAGTTATTTTAATTGTTTTCTTTAATTTCCAATAAATAATTTTCATAATAAAAATAAATACATAAAAAATCAAAAATGTTTATTGTTATTAATATTAATTTCACTATTATTATTTTTGTAAATAAACTTTAATAATTAACTTGTTAAATTAGGTTTTAAAACTTTAATGTTTTTCTTAATAAATTAAAATAGGTAGAATTAGGGTTTTGATATTTTTTTCACCTTTTCTTTTTTAGATAATTTTCTCATCATTATTATTATTATTAATTACTAATTTATTTTATAAATAAACATGTACATAAATTCTTTAGTAAATTAGGTTAAACTTTAATGTTTTCATTAATAATAAAAAAAACTTAGAATTAGGGTTTCTCTTCAATTTTAATTTCTTTATTTCATAAAATACAAAAAAAAACCTAAAAAACATTTCTTTTCTTTAATAAAATAAATAATTAACTTTCTTATTTCAATTTAATTTCAAAAGGGTCCAACGCCCTCGAACGTTCTATTTTTATTCTTCGCACGTTATTTTATTTTCTTTGTGAATATTATGTAACTGTTCAAGCCATGTAATAGTAATTAGGAACTTATTTATTTTTCGCATCTTTTACCAAACGGGTCTTTGTATTTTGGCGATGTATAGACCCGCGCCTTGTAATAGCGTAGGATTTTACTTTCCGCATTTAAATTTCCGCACTTTTAAATTATAATTGCATGAAAGAATGTATGGCCTAAATTAAAAACAAGCGTAGATCACCATGATACATGTACAAGATAAAACATAACATGAAAATAACACACAAATACACACACCACTTCTAGGGTACGCCTCACCTGTTGCCTTCGAAACGTGGTCGTCAAGTATAGGACGTTTTAGCGGTCCTTATGTCCATGATCCAAGTTGCCTTGAAACAGTTTCCTCGAAACGGTTGCCTCGGATTAAAAAAGGATCAAGGACATAAGGGTAGCTTCTAAGGTGTCCTGCTGTTGCTCTGGTGACCACACTGTCCCTACACTCGAATTGACCCGAACACCTCCAACGGTGGTGCTACCTACCTCTCAATGGTGAGATGGCACTAACTTAAGGACATTTACACAGCCAATTCCTTAGGGTAGGTAGATGACTCGTAGATACTTGCTCTATTCAAAAACAAATCAAAACTCTTTTCACACCGACACTTTTCAAAAAGCTTTCAAAACAATTTTTCAAACACTCTTGAGGACTGATACAAGAGTCGATCTGAAATCTTTAAACTGAACTTTTTCAAACCCACTCACAATTGAAAAGCAAACACTTTTGAAAACACAAATGAGCAAGTATCTAAGAGCCCATGGATAACCATGGATAGAAAGGGTGCTAACACCTTCCCTTTCTATAAATCTACCTCCCGAACCGAGAAACTATCTCATAAGGAATTTTGCTGTGCTTTTGTCCTGTCCATGTTGGAGAAAATAAAAGACGGTGGCGACTCTTGCTTCCGCGATATTTCGCGAACCAGCGTTAAACAGTCAGTTCCAGATCCACCGATCACAGAACTGGCGACTCTGCTGGGGAATCTTATAAAGTGAGGTGTACCTTAGGATAGCTTATACTTGTGTTTTCAATTGTTGTGCTTGTTTGCTTTATTATTGTGGGCTGCATCGGAGTTACATAGATCCTAACCCGGATCTGGGGATACCCGGTTAGGTAGCATAAGCTGTGAAGGACCTGTCCGGCGTAGACCGACATGGGTGAAGCAGTGGCTACGTTGGTGTGGCACCTTGGTCTGTACCGATATCCCTTGTGTCGCAACAAGGAGAATATAGGTCTTCTGAGGAGTCATTAAGCACCAACCGACCTTAGAACCTTAAATGACCCAACTTGGCCAATAGAATAGTAGCAGTATGCTACGCCCATTGAGGCTAAACTCTCGTGATGGTTCTGGCCGCAAGAAAAGATTGCGATGCTGGAGTTATGACTGATTGAGGGTAGTCAGTGATATTGGGATCCTCTAGAACCCGGTTACTTCCGATAGGACAGGTCTTAACCACCAACTTCAAGAGGGTAGTACCCCAAACTTCATGCTGGCCTAAAATTTAAGGGCTCTCTTGTGTGACTTGTGTGCTTTCATACTTGACTACTTGCATGCTTGTTATCTGACACTTGAGTTTCTTGCAGGTTTTGTTTACAGTCCTTAATTGGGACTCATAACAGGGTTTACCTACATTACCCCATGCATAGCATACCATCATACCATTGCATGCATCCTGCATAAAGACTAACCCATTTCAAGGATCTCAAGGGCTTGTGATGCAGGTCATGATGAACCAATTATCCAGCAAGGGGCAAAGGGGATTTATTTTCCTCTAGCCAAGGTTGTCAGGGGCTATGACCCGCTCGATATGGTGAGCCTTGACCTTTGAAGAAGGACCCTCAACAACATGAATCTCCTTCAATCAAGCTACCAGATTCAAATTCTGACAATTCTTTCTTGTTTACCCCGCGAGATCCTTGAAAACATTGCATGCATACATACACATCATTGCATTACAAGTACCCTTTTGACAGGTCACTTACCTTCTTCGCTGTTTATTTCAGCCGATCGTCATGAATCCTGAATCATCTACTGAGAAATCCATCAAGGCCCTCCAGGCTCAGAACGCCCAGTTCCAAGAGTTGATCGTGAGTTTGGCCCAGGGGCAACAAGATCTGAAGACCCTGCTTTTGAAGAAGAAGAAGAAGAGGACTGTGCTGTTTAATCCGAGACGCAAAGTTGGGAATGGATCACTAAATGAAGTTAAGCAGACCACCCCATCTGTTGGAAAGGACAGCCCCCATGAGAGAGAGGTTCCTAGTCCAGTGGTCTCCGACAACGAGACAGAGTTCAATGATGAACAGTACCCTCCAGCTGAGGACAGGTATAAACAGTTGGAAGACCGACTAAGTGCCATGGAGATACAAAAAGTGCCCGGCCTGGACTTCGAAGATCTAGGTCTGTCTTCTGGGGTGGTGATCCCACACAAATTCAAGGCACCTGCCTTTGCGAAGTACGACGGAGCCTCCTGTCCTAAGTTGCACCTCCGTTCATACATAAAGAGGATCTAGCCCTACACGGCTGACAAGAACTTGTGGATTCACTTCTTTCAGGATAGCATGTCAGGAACTCAACTCGACTGGTTTTATCAACTGAATGGAGCCAACATCCGTAGCTGGGAGGACTTGGCCACTGCATTCTACAAGCAATACCAGTACAATGCCGACCTGGCTCCCACGCGCACTCAGCTTCAGAGAATGTCTATAGGTGCAGGCGAAAGCTTTAAAGAATATGCGCGAAAGTGGAGAGACCTTGCTGGAAGGGTGCAGCCACCCCTAACTGACCATGAGCTTGTGGACATGTTCTTGGGGACCCTGTCTGGACCTTTCTTCAACCATCTCATTGGCAATTCGTCTGCAGGGTTTACAGATCTCATTCTGACTGGGGAAAGAATTGAAGCGGGCATCAAAAGTGGGAAGATTCAAGAGGCCACACCCCCTGATACTCATAAAAAGCCTTACACAGGGAAAAAGGAGTCCAATGCTGCATATAGCCAAAAGAGTCGTCGTGACCAACATGCAGGGGCAGTCATGATCTCTGGTTCTGCACCACGTCAACAACCACAAAAGGGAAATCAGTGAAGGCCGGACGAGCCTAAAAGACAGTTCACCAACATCAATATGCCGTTGTCACAAGCACTGCAACACATGTTGAAGATGAATCTGATTGCGGTGATCAACCCTCCTGCAAATCCCAAGACCTCTTCTCCAAATTACAACCCAGAAGCGAGGTGTGCTTATCATTCTGATAGCCCGGGGCACGATACTGAGGATTGTTGGGCGCTGAAATACAAGATCCAGAATATGATCGACGCCAAGGAGATCGAATTCGAGCCTGCTGAGACTCCCAATGTGATCACTGCTCCATTGCCAAAACATGGCTAGAATTGGAAATTTTTTGTTCATTCAAATGTTCAAGTTGTAATTTTCTTTGATTGTTCAAACATTTTATTTCATATCGAACTTGGTTATTTCATTAATGCATTGCACATGTCTGTTTTGAAGTAATTATTTCGTATTCACTATATTGCAAAGTGCTTTCATATTTTTGTGTGATGATCAACGCTCGGTTAATAATTCTAAGCCTCTTGAGGGAGGATGACGAAAACGATACCACAATCTACAATATGCTTTTGAACAGACCCCGCTGATGTGGTACAGGCATTGTTTTAATTCCTAAACACTGGAGTTATAAGGAAGATAATCCCTCGTCAACCCCTCTGAGCCAAAGAAGTTGGAGTTTTTTCTTTTTCGAAATTAAAACCCTTAATCATAACCTGGGGCAGGGTAGTTCTCTCAGTTGATCCAGGTGCACGATGAATGGCATCAAAGGAATCCTTACAAAACAAAAAAGACAGTGATGGTTCCGAACAATCATAAAGACAGGCAGTCATTACCAAAAAAGAAAAACTAAAGCCCAATAAGTCAAAAAAAACTATGAAAGAGACTTACAAAACTGGGGCATCCCGCTGACTGTAAATACAAAAAGAAACAGTTCAGGCAAAAAACAGGGATAACAAAATCAAAAAAAAGAAAGAGGTCTTACAAACCCTCGACAAAAAATGACTGCCTATACAAAATAAATTGTCAACATCCGAACCATCACTGGAATATCAAAGCAAAGACTCAACAAGGTCTAACGCACAATTAGCTGAGTTTAGGATTGAAGAACATCATGAAGAACGGGTGGGTACAAATAAAGTTTGAGCCTTTATCCTTTGTTTCTTAAACCGTGAACCAGGCCACGTTACAACCCTAAAAAGTCCTAGCTGAAGCATGGGTTAGTTCGAAAGCATACTGTTACGAAAGGTATCCTGACTCCTTAAGGCTTGCGGTAAAATAACGAGTTGACATCACATTTTACAAAATTTGCTTGTTTTACTAAAAGATGCATTTTCAAAAACTTCGAAACAGATGTAAGCTTTGCATTTTTAACATAACTTTGTTTGCATATGACTTTTTGTTTGAACAGCATAAGAGTTCGTACGAGGAATGTCTAATGGACAAAAGCTCTTCCAACCAAGGGGCAGACATGATCATGGTCCATCACCTGGGGCAGTTAAGTCAAGATTCAGAGAATCTCTCAAAATGCCAAAATAGCCTGGGGCAAATCTCCGCCTGAGTCACTTGGGGCATTGGACATGAATTCCAGCAACGAATCTTGCCTGATCAAACAACTTCTGGTGGCATGGCAACACAACAACAGGGGCACCTCCCTACATTCTGAGAATGTGAACATAGTCGAAAAAATACTACGCAAAATCAAAGACCCGCTAGGTTGACACACCTAGGAAAAAATAAGGGCTTCCCGGTGAACCAAAAGGGTTCGGGCAAAAATAAGGGATGAAAATGAAAAATCTGTACACCCGGCAAGTCAAAAACCTGAAAAGGCGGCTTGGGCAAAAATGGGTATCCCGGTGGACTGAAAACCCGAAAGGGCTGTCCTGGCAAAAGTTAGGGATCAAAAGCGTACGACTATGTCCCGACATCTCGTCACTTGCCTACCAAAGGAAGATTTGTCAAGCGGCAGTCATCAAGCACCTCCACAAGGTATCTTCTCCCCTCACCTCAGAAACAGGGGCAATAATGAGTCGTCCAGGCGATCCAGTTGTGCTGTCAACCAAAGTACCAAGGAAAGGTCAATCAAAAGATGATTACCATCTACCTTTACAACTTCAGATCAACACTGGTAACAAGCCAGAAAAATTCTATGGACGACTGATCGTGGGTTAATATCCGAGACCAAACAGGACAATTATCTACTTGATCATCCACAGGCAACCCTGCACCGGTTCCGTCTCAATTTTCAGACGAAGTCTTACACGGACTTATCATCAAAGTAACCCTACACCGGTTCCTTTTCTTCCAGAATTCTTACATGGGCTTATCATCAAAGTAACCCTACACCGGTTCCTTTTCTTCCAGAAGTTTTACACGAACTTATCCCGCGGTAGCCTTACCCCGGTTCCTCCAGAAGTCTTACACGGACTCATCTCAAGATGACCTTACCCCGGTTCATCAAGAAGTTTTACACGAACTTATCCTGCAGTAACCTCACCCCGGTTCCTCCAGAAGTCTTACACGGACTTATCTCAGGATGACCTTACCCCGGTTCCTCCAGAAGTTTTACACGAACTTATCCCGAAGAAACCCTACACAGGTTCCCTTCTCAAACTCTAGACGTAGTTTTACACGGACTCGTCATCAGTAAACCCTACACAGGTTTCCTCCTCAGCTCTAGATACGGTTTTACACGGACTCGTCATCAAAGTAACTCTACACAGGTTCCTTCTCCATTACAGATGCAGTCTTATACGGACTCATTATCAGTAAACCCTACACATGTTTCCTCCCTCCAAAGATGCAGTTTTACATGAGCTCATCATCAGGCAACCCTACACAAACTCCCACAGGAACAGGGGGAAATAATGAGTTGTCTAAGCAATCTATTTGCTTTGTCCACCAAGGTACCAAGGTAAGTTCGGCTGAGAATGCAACCAAGATACCTTAATTCCCCAGAGAGTGAGCCAGCAAGTCAACATACTCTCCCCGAGCAGAGTTAGCTTACAGTCAGCCTTATGGAAGTTGGATTATCCCCAGCAGATCTCAACATTCCCCATCGCAATATACAAACATTCTTAACAAGAATCCCCGGCAGTCTTGATCTAAGGTTGTTCCCCGGCGGTATACTAGACCTTCAGTGGAGCCACTTCCCCAGTACATCTCAAAAATTTCCCTAGTAGATTCTGGAAGCTTATCCCCCGCAGAGCACGAACACTCTCCCCCGGTTTTATTCAGAAGGTTACTTCCCCACCAGGATATAACTGGGTTATCCTCAGCCAATAACCACGGAAAGATCATCCTCGGCGAAGTTCTTCCTGTTCCCCAGCGGAGTTCATCAATTCCTTCAACATAACACATCAATGGTATCCCCAACGGAGTTATCATCGACCTCAGCAAAGTGCCTCTCCTTCCCCACAGAGGTCACTCCCCGCAGAGTAATCTATCCGCCAAGTTTATTCCCCAACGGAGTCCTCTTCTCCTATCGGTATTCTTGCAACTACCATCCCCGGCGGAAACAAGAAGCTCTACTATTCAACATCAAGCCCAGGACTCAACTTCCCATCACCCGTCAAGGATTTATTTTCCTAAACGAAAATATGTTCATAAACATCACATCTTCGCACATTATAGCATGCACATACGCATCATAAACATACAATCTCATTCACTCTAAGAACATCACGCATGCCATGCATCATGACATCGCATACAACTAACGTTTTGTCTTTTCAGGGCAAAGAGTAATACAAAGATAATTGCCATCAACTGTCGTGATTCCAGATCCGATTCCTGTATCTTGCCAGGGTGTATCTGTTGACGACTATATTCCAGACTCGATTCCTGTATCCGGCCAGGGCACGTCTGAAGAGTTTGAAGATCTGATTCCTGTATCTCGCCAGGGTGTATCTGTTGACGACTACATTTCCAGACTCGATTCCTGTATCCTGCCAGGGCACGTCTGAAGAGTTCGAAGATCCGATTCCTGTATCTCGCCAGGGTGTATCTGTTGACGACTACATTTCCAAACTCGATTCCTATATCCTGCCAGGGTACGTCTAAAGAGTTCGAAGATCCGATTCATGTATCTTGCCAGGGTGTATCTGTTGACGACTAACATTACCAGACTCGATTCCTGTATCCGGCCAGGGCACGTCTGAAGAGTTCGAAGATCCGATTCCTGTATCTTGCCAGGGTGTATCTGTTGACGACTGTATTCTCCAGACTCGACTCCTGTATCTCGCCAGGGCACGTCTGAAGAGTTTAAAGATTCGATTCCTGTAACTAGCCAGGGCACATCTACATAAAGAGTTTGAAGATCAACTCCTGTAACAGGCCAGGTAATTATTTTCTTTCTCAGGTACGCAAGTTCTCGCTAAGGAAACTCTTAAGCGATCGACACTTAGATGGCATTTATAAGCCCATCTCCACATACCGACAGTCTCCAAATGGCATCTATAAGCCCATTTCCGACAAGGTTCTGTCATACTTCCAGATGGCATCTATAAGCCCATCCTCATATCCATCAGTCTCCAAATGGCATTTGTAAGCCCATTCCCTGCATCATACTGCTAACACTCTACTATGTGAGTGCAAATTTCTGGGCACTCTAGTGTTCAATCATCTTCCACCTTCGGATCACGAAAGGCACGCCAGCCAATCTACATCCTCAGGTCTAAGAAGATTGAACAAGGGCAACTGTTGTACCCCAAAATTTGCCCTCCCATATTCTTCAAGATTTGCCAAGATCATGGTTCAAAATCTCTCAAGGGTTGCACAGTCCAATTGCCTCCTAACACAGTCAAAATTAGGGTTTTGGTTCTGGCAAAGAAATTGAACTTTCCAAGGGTCCAATCAAGTCCCACATGCCTACATACATTCTCAAGCATCCATATGCCAAGTTTCAAGACTCACAGCACCAGATTGCACAGTCAAAAACCCTAAATGCTTCACAGTCAACTTCAGGGGCAAAATGGTCATTTGATAGTCAAAAGTCAAAATTTTTGGTCAACATCTTATTTTGAAGCCACAAACATCATTTTATCAATTCTTGATCATGATTCTCAAAGCATGGCTCAAAAAGTCTCAAGATGCAAAAGTTTCTATTTTTGCACAATTGAAAAAGTCAACTGCAAATTGACCAAGGCATAACTTCCTCATGGTTTATCAGAAAAATTCCATCCAAAGCTCATTTTGAAGAGAATGACATTTCCTACAACTCATATTCACACTTCAAGTCCAAGAAATGCTCTCACAAAAAGTTATCAATTTCAATATTATAGGTCATTTTCAAAAGACAACAAAAAGGCACTTTAAGTCAAAGACCATAACTTGAGATTGGTAAATCAAAATGACATGGGACCAAAGGCATTGGTTAGAGGACTTCAAGACCTTTCCAAAATGTCCAAAAACATGATTATAACTTAAAAATTGAGCAAGATATGCCTTGGAGAAGTTGGGAAAGTTTTGGGAATTTTGGAAAGTCAACTTTGCACAAAAGACTTCAAAATTGCTAATGGGCCACAAATTCTTCCATGAATCATTACCCAAAGGCTATGCACGACCCATTAGGCTCAAAGGGAGTTATTTTCTTATTTTTGATTAATTATTTGAATTTTTATTATCATTAATTCATTTAATTAAATTTAAATATAAGAAAAATACCAAATCATGTTTTTAAATCCTTTTTATGCAGCAAAGCAAACTAGGGCAAGGTGGCAAATTGTTTCTCATTCAAAAAGGAAAGATTCTACATGATTGGCATGGAAAAGATTGAAAAAAAGATATGGAAAATCAAATATTCAAAACATTGATTCAATGGACTATGGGCTTGGTTTTTGACCTAGAAAGCTTCAGATACATATGCATAACATAACCTAATCCTAATACACACGAAAGATTGCACACAGGCTGCATAACCAATTTGCAATTTTTGGCCAAAAACCTTGAAACTGATTTCGTACCTAGAGCACAATTCAAAGCTTCAAAAGCATTCCAACACATTGCCAATACATCTAGGAAGCATTTGCAATCAAAACCAAGTCTCCAGACCTCCAGAATTGGTAGAACGACATCACACTTTTCTTGAACTTTTCCATAATCGTGTTTTAATCTACATGCATTATTCATGAATTTTAACTATTGATTTATACTAACTATGATATTCTGAAGCTGTTGGTACCATTCAATTGAAGTATGGCTGCCTAAATAAGAATTCACCATTAACGTGTTCTAGGGTTTCAGGACTCAGAAATTGGGGCTTTCCCCATATGGAAAAATTGGATCCTAAAAACTATGCCATTGAATTCGTGACAGGAAGACGAATCAAACTCATACCTCGCGCCCTTTTTATATTTGCTCATATTCTAATCGCTATTTTCATGGTTTCTATTTAGTGGGGGTTTAAAACCCCCGCTATTTGTTTTCTATTTACAGGCAGATGAAGAAGACGAAACTGGCGTGTCAAGGCATAACTGGGTGATTCAAATATTGGCGCGTGATTTCTTGCTTTACACCACTAACGCTTGTTTTCTATTATATTATTTATGTTCTATTATTAAAACAAAGAAACGCATTAGCCTGGTTGGTTGGTGAGCTGTCCTGTAGGTATTGGGACCTGGGTTCGATTCCCAGGTCCCCCCAAACGCTTAATAATTTTTGTCTTAAGGTGTTCCAGCGTAGCACTTCATCCAAAGTCCATCATGCACATTCACATCCAGGCCTGCCACGCGCCCCTGAGTTTCAATCCAAAGGCTATAAGAGGATGTCTACCATACACGCTAGTCAACCACTCCACATGCAAGCACAGAAAGTCAAAAAGGCTTTGCATTCTTGGGCCAAATTGCTTCCAAAAAACCTCCCTTTGGGGCCAGACACCCCCCATGGTTTGCATCAATTTTCAATTTTTATTTGTTTTTCTTTGTTAATTCTATTAGTTATTTTAATTGTTTTCTTTAATTTCCAATAAATAATTTTCATAATAAAAATAAATACAGAAAAAATAAAAAATGTTTATTGTTATTAATATTAATTTCACTATTATTATTTTTGTAAATAAACTTTAATAATTAACTAGTTAAATTAGGTTTTAAAACTTTAATGTTTTTCTTAATAAATTAAAATAGGTAGAATTAGGGTTTTGATATTTTTTTCACCTTTTCTTTTTTAGATAATTTTCTCATCATTATTATTATTATTAATTACTAATTTATTTTATAAATAAACATGTACATAAATTCTTTAGTAAATTAGGTTAAACTTTAATGTTTTCATTAATAATTAAAAACAACTTAGAATTAGGGTTTCTCTTCAATTTTAATTTCTTTATTTCATAAAATACAAAAAAACCTAAAAAATATTTCTTTTCTTTAATAAAATAAATAATTAACTTTCTTATTTCAATTTAATTTCAAAAGGGTCCAACGCCCTCGAACGTTCTATTTTTATTCTTCGCACGTTATTTTATTTTCTTTGTGAATATTATGTAACTGTTCAAGCCATGTAATAGTAATTAGGAACTTATTTATTTTTCGCATCTTTTACCAAACGGGTCTTTGTATTTTGGCGATGTATAGACCCACGCCTTGTAATAGCGTAGGATTTTACTTTCCGCATTTAAATTTCCGCACTTTTAAATTATAATTGCATGAATGAATGTATGGCCTAAATTAAAAACAAGCGTAGATCACCATGATACATGTACAAGATAAAACATAACATGAAAATAACACACAAATACACACACCACTTCTAGGGTACGCCTCACCTGTTGCCTTCGAAACGTGGTCGTCAAGTATAGGACGTTTTAGCGGTCCTTATGTCCATGATCCAAGTTGCCTCGAAACAAGTTGCCTCGAAACAGTTGCCTCGAAACTGTTGCCTCGGATTAAAAAAGGATCAAGGACATAAGGGTAGCTTCTAAGGTGTCCTGCTGTTGCTCTGGTGACCACACTGTCCCTACACTCGAATTGACCCGAACACCTCCAACGGTGGTGCTACCTACCTCTCAATGGTGGGATGGCACTACCTTAAGGACATTTACACAGCCTAATTCCTTAGGGCAGGTAGATGACTCGTAGATACTTGCTCTATTCAAAAACAAATCAAAACTCTTTTCACACCGACACTTTTCAAAAAGCTTTCAAAACAATTTTTCAAACACTATTGAGGACTGATACAAGAGTCGATCTGAAATCTTTAAACTGAACTTTTTCAAACCCACTCACAATTGAAAAGCAAACACTTTTGAAAACACAAATGAGCAAGTATCTAAGAGCCCATGGATAACCATGGATAGAAAGGGTGCTAACACCTTCCCTTTCTATAAATCTACCTCCCGAACCGAGAAACTATCTCATAAGGAATTTTGTTGTGCTTTTGTCCTGTCCATGTTGGAGAAAATAAAAGACGGTGGCGACTCTTGCTTCCGCGATATTTCGCGAACCAGCGTTAAACAGTCAGTTCCAGATCCACCGATCACAATGAACTACCAACATTCACTGAAGGTAGCAAAAAGATCACAATCACCAACTTTCACTGATTGTGATCTACCAACTTTCACTGAAGGTAGAAAGAGAATATATCATAGCACCGCCGTTCATTGACGGTGAACTACCAACGTTCACTGAGTGTAACAAAAAGATAACAATCATCGACATTCACTGCTGATGACCTACCAACTTTCACTGAAGGTAGGAAGAGAATATATCATAGTACCGCCGTTCATTGATGATGAACTACCAACGTTCACTGAAGGTAGTAAAAAGATAACAATCATCGACGTTTACTGTTGATGACCTACCAACTCTCACTGAAGGTAGGAAGAGAATATATCATAGCACCGCTGTTCACTGATGATGAACTACCAACATTCACTGAAGGTAGAAAAAAGATAATAATCACCAACTTTCACTGATGGTGATCTACCAACTTTCACTGAAGGTAGAAAGAGAATATATCATAGCACCACCGTTCACTGACGATGAACCACCAACACTCACTGAAGGTAGCAAAAAGATAATAATCACCAACTTTCACTGATGGTGATCTACCAACTTCCACTGAAGGTAGAAAGAGAATATATCATAGCACCGCCGTTCACTGACGATGAACTACCAACATTCACTGAAGGTAGCAAAAAGATAACAATCACCGACGTTCACTGCCGATGACCTACCAACTTTCACTGAAGGTAGGAAGAAAATATATCATAGCACTGCCGTTCACTGATGATGAACTACCAACATTCACTGAAAGTAGAAAAAAGATAACAATCACCAACTTTCACTAAAGGTAGCAAAAAGATAACAATCACCAACTTTCACTGATGGTGATCTACCCACTTTCACTGAAGGTAGAAAGAAAATATATCATAGCACCGCCGTTCACTGACGATGAACTACCAACATTCACTGAAGGTAGCAAAAAGGTAACAAGTTTCCCTAAAATTCTGGAATTTCGCCTAGAACGGGTCTCAACTTCTTCTTTAACCAAGGCACTTTGCCTGGAAAGGGTAATATGTAAGTTGTATCAAATAAAGAGACTTCCACTTGCAAAGATTTCACAATGGCCTGTCTCTGCGAATTTGAAAGTCTTGCCATCCACTGGTGTAAACTAACGACGGACTGCAAACTATCCACTCATAGAGAAGATAGCAAAAAGGTAACGTTGACTTTTACGGGGAAGTACAAGTTGCTCAAATAAAGAGACCGACTACTTGCTGTTATAGGAAGGATTGTAAAAAAGAAATGGCTTTCTGGGGAGAGAAATATGGCTTCTTGGGGAAAGAAATATGACTTCCTGGGGAAATGCCACGATATTCCTGCTGAGGAGATATAGTCTTCTCGTGCAAAATAAATGCACAAACCAAAACTCGAAGCTTTCCGAAATCCAAAGTAAATAATATTATTGTGGAACCAAAGATTCAAACCATAAATAAACTGGAATGAAACAGTCAACCAAAATACATCCTTTGAGAAATAAACTCAAGAGGGAAAACCAAATCCATCCAAACAAGGAGCTGTACAGGAAGGCTAAAGCAAAAATCTTCCACGAGGGATAACTAAGTGTGGAAATTTAAAGAATATATGCTTTCTGCTTAAGGTTGGCACTCTATTGGAGAGAGGACAACACAACTCTGCAAAACAGGGTAATATGTCAACAAAAATATTAAAGAGTGTGAATGAGCAATGATTTGCTAAAATTAACCATGCATGACGTATGTATGAATGCATGAGTGTTATCATGTATATGCTGACAAAACAGACATATAACATTGGGAATAACCAGGAAAAACCAACTCGGGCACAAACAACACTCGGCTAAATCACATCCAAGATGATCATTCCAAAAAAGTAAATGCCAACTGAGGGAACAAAACCTACTTCCTGCTTTAGCTTTATTGGGGAGAAACATAATCCGGAAGTAAACAAAACAAAGTGACAGAATAGTACAGATACAGGGATAGAGCATCCTTCTCCAGGCTTCACCGGGGAAACAAATGTTTTCATAGTTTTCACTTCTACCGGGGATTGCAATACTGATTTCAAATAAGGAAGATAGAAATCATATCGGCAAAACAACTACTGAGGATTTCGAGCTGACTTTAATGGAGAAATATCATACAGACTTCACTAGGGGAGATAACGCCTCATCATCGAGACATCATCTGGGGACCTCGTGCTGATTTCATTGGGGAGGCCAACACCACATTGAATGGAGGAAACCAAGATACATTCTACACTGAGGAAAACAGAGGCCCGTATTATTCAATATTAAGAGTAAGTATTCCACCAACTTCTCTGGGGAAAAAGTATGAAACCTCCTGGGGATAACAACTTAGGGATTTAAGAAGTCAATCATTACAACAAGAAATCAATCTTATGGGGATTTTAAATCAAACTCAGCACTTGGCGGGTGAAAACCCAAAAAAAACTGAAATGCCTCAACACTTCTTAAATAAAACATTACCCTTGCCTGATTATCGGGAAATCAAACAAAATGCAAGTACTGCCGAAAGGGAGATACTTCACAAATGAGTCCAACTCAGCATGCACGGGGAGAAAATACTTCTATCAAATAAGCGAAGCCTTCACTAGGGAATCTAGGATTGAGTCTTCATATCATGCAAACTTATTCCAACAAAAGATGTCCTGGGATAGCCTTCCTGGGGAATCAAGAAGTCAACATATAGAAAGAGGTCAAACTCATGGGAATTTTAAATCAAACCCGACACTTGGCAGGTGAAAACCCAAAGGATTGACAACTGTGTTAACACTTCCTAGAAAATATACTGCCTTGGTCCAACTGCCTGGGAAATAAATACCAACAATAATGCCAATACTGCAGAAAGAGCGACATTTTGCAAATAGTTCCATCTCAACACACCAAGGGAAAAAGACCTTTCTCCATATGAGGTAAAACTTTGTTGGGGAATCTGGGATAGAGGCCTCAGACCATGCAAACCCAAAAATCATAAAAATGAACCAAGACTTGGCTGGGAACACTGGGATCACAAACCTGATACCGCACCTTACACCAATTGGTATCATCTTCAATATACAAGAACCACACACATACTAACAAAAATGATCTGAGAAAACCTTCCTAGGGAATCCAGAAGTTCACATTATAGCAAGAGATCAACATTATGGGGATTTTAAATCAAACTAAACACTTGGTGAGAGAAAACTCGAAAAATTGACAACTGTCTCAATATTTCTTAGAAAAGATACTGCCCTTGTCTAGCTATTTAGGGAGCACATAACAACAATAATGTCGTAACTGGAGGGAGAAATACTCTACAAGAGATTTCATATCAATTCTAAATACACAAAAGGGAGAAAGAACTCCATCAAATGAGAAAAGGCTTCATAGCTCCTTTTAATCTCCGTTTGATCACCACCTGGCTGGGGGGAAAATCACACTCAGTTGGAGAAGTCTGCAACAAGACTGGAAAAATGGGATTATAAACCCAACACCATAACACAACCTGTAGGAAAACCTTTAATTGATTAAAAACTGTTAGAGGAATCCATACACACATCTACAAAACATATCATAGGAAACAATCCTGCTTGAGGAAGATTCTCGGCTTGGGGTAGACATAGTAGCTATCTTGAAGAAATATGGATATGCCCTTGGAAACCAATCTGGTGTCCCAAGCTTACCGTACTGATCAATGTAACTTTCATAAATTTCCCTTGGCTTCATGCTTTTAAGATAACCTTTCTTATCAAATGCCTTTTAGAGATTTGTCAAATCTCGACGTAACTTCCCTAGATTGGTTGAATGTTGCATCCTTTTTTCTCCACAACTCTTCTCGGCAACATGCCTTTTACTGATACTCAAATGTAAACTTCCATGATATCAAGAAGTTGTTTTACAAGAATAAAATGTTTATTCTAAGAATGAAAGTTCTAATGCAACAATTATGTAAGTCTTGAAGATTTTGTTTGAAAAGATGTCACAAAACCTTGTGAACGAATCACTAGCCAGGATGCGACATGGATTTTTTTGTATGAAAGATAACAAAAGAAATATGATACCAATCACAATAATTTAGCAAAATTAATGGGAGTCAGGAAACACTATCTCATTGGAGTATGCTTTCGAAATAAACCCTGTTTCAATTAGGACTTTTGAGGGTTGTAACGTGGCCTGGTTCACAGTTTTAGAAGAAAAGATTTAAGTCTAAAAAATATTTGGTGCCCACCCCCTTCGTGATATTCTTCAGTCCTAAGTTTAGTTAACTTGACACGGACATTCCTATCTCAAAAGAAATTTCAAGATGGTAGAGGAATCAAACAAGGTTTTCTTTGGACATGCAAGTCACTCATTCCTGCTTCTTTTGGTTTTTTTTGTCACACGACCCTATTATTTGCTGAGGATTTCACACTATAATCCTTTATCGCATTTCAGGCTTTCCATTTTTCTCTTGCTTTCTGGACAAATTCCTTTTGACTTTGACTCTGAAGTGCAGTCGGATGCCTTGACTTTTGCCTAAGCGACTTATTTTTTCAAGTTCCGAATTAGCGGGGCTCTTTGTCTCTTTATTTTTCAACATCATCATTTTTTTATTCATTTCATTTTTCTTTTTTTTTTCTTTTTGAACATGTCGCGTGACTTCGGGTCATTTGTGACTTGTTGGAAGAATTATGACTGCCTTATTTCTAGGTAGATGAAAGATAACCATTATTATATCATCATCTGTTGATCTCCTGATATCTGAGAGATACTGTTGTATCCCAAAATTTTCCCTCTCATTTCTCAAGGATTCTCTCACAAGATCTTCTATTACGTCAAGTTTGCAGCACTCATACATCAATTTAGGCTTGGAATTGGCACAAGGGCAAAATGTCAATTGCATATTAGAAAGTCAAACTTTGACTTTTTGGTCAACATTACATTCCAAAGATCAAATTTCATCAAGACATGCAAGAATATCAAGCTTGATCATCAAGAAAGTCAAAAGTCAACTTGAAAAGTCAAGATTTCCAAGACTTAGAAATTTTCTAAGTGTTTTTATACATAATAATTTCATCACTTCAGGCCATTCTTTCATCATGATGCAAGATGATTCAAAATAAACTTTCAACATGAAAGTTGTAGATCTCCATGATATCTACAACATTGCTTTACACAACTTCTCCTAAATATGATGGGATCTCAAGTTACAAATTCATGAAGTCATGAAATTTTCATTTAACACTTAGAGAAATTTTCAATAGATCTTGGTCGGGATTTTACCCCAACTTCTTGGCATTTTTTCACATAGTTCCAAGATGATTTTGGCAAAATGGCCAACATGAAAGTTATAGAGGATGTTTCAAGCTTTCCAAAACATCCAAGAGCATAAATTTATCATACTTGAGCTAGGAGATTCAAGGGCTTGAAGGTGGCCATCCATCTTTGAATTGCAAGTCATTCTAAGTGAAGAACACATAATAAAACTCTCATGATTTGCTGCATAATCTTATGTTGCAGACTTCTTTGCTTGCAAATCCCATCATAATTTAATGCTTACACCCACTCTTGAGCTACTACCCAAGTGTTTAAACCATTGTCCAAAAGATCTTTCCATTTATGGTATAAAGGCACCATTGCTATTCTAGAAAAGCAAGCTTTTTGTACAAAGTTTGTCCTGAGCCCATACCTTGTTGGTTGCTGATTATACTTCACCCTAAATCATGGGAAGTAGCTCCTCAATACCAGCAACTTTGGTACTTTATCTTGGGACTATGGAGTACTTGACTTAGTTTGATCTTTGTAATCCAACCAAACCATAACATGCTGTCTTATAAACCTAATCAGATCATATGCACAAACCCCTTGCCTATAAATAGAAGAAGCATTTGCAAGAGAAAGAGGCTGGAAAAAAGGTTAGAAAAATAGAGAGAAAAGCCAGAAGTCTTGTTGTAAACTAGCTATCAAAAACCATAACTGTCCAAAAAAGCTTCCACTCTTGAGTTTTAAAGTCCAAATATTTGGAAATCTCACACCTTGCAAGCTCTGTCTAAACATCTAAGCACCTTACACACATCACCTAGAAATTGTTCAAACTCAAGAACAAGCTTCTACAACACCTCTGTTTTCTCTTCCAATTTCAATAATAGTCAAGATAACAACTCGAATTCCGAGAATAAAGATCCAACTCCAAGGTAAGTTTCTTGACTTAGTAATTCATTTTTGAATACAAAAATGTAGTAACCATTGTCCTTTAAGCTAACCTTTTGTTTATCTTCCATTCTTTTCATTATGTGTTGAGAACTAACCCATGTATGCAGCAAAACAATGTTGAAGTAGAAAAAATGACAGTATGAGTCGACACATAGACTTATGAGTCGATACATATTGCTTTACAGGCCCAAAACAGAAGGAAACAAATGTATGAATCGACACATAGCCTTATGAGTCGATACATACTACTTTACAGGCCCAAAACAGAAGGAAAAACAATGTATGAGTCGACACAAAGCACGTATGAGTCGACACATGCAGTGTATGAGTCGACACATACAATTATGTATCGACTCATACTGAGTTGATTTGGCAATACAGGGGGCAAGGAAAGTTATGTGTCGATGCATGTGAGCTTGTGTCGACACATAATAGTTAAAAATGCATTTTTCCTTCTTTTTACACTGTTTTTACGTTTCCTTCATGGTTATTCAATATGGTTGTAATATTTAAGTTCCTACTTCATCCCCATTTGTAAATTGTACCCTCATCCCCTAAATGATGTAATAGCGTAGGACTTTACATTTCCGCAATTTATCGCTTTCAAATATAAATGCTAGTAACTAGGGTTTGTATGGCAAGACATAAAATCAACAAGTAGATAACCCTAATCAAAGATTAAATGCATGCAAATCAAAAACACTATTCACAGAAGCACCCCTAGGGTAAACTCCACTTGGTTGCCTTATACAAAATGGCTATATTACACATGTAAGGTATCTTAGCAAGAACAAACAAATACAAGATCATAGTCCCTCGATGCCGCTATCTAAGTTGCCTTTCAAAATGATCTTAGTCCCTCAAAAAGAAATGCTAAGATACCTTTTAACATTGCTAATCATGGCTATATGATGACCCTCGCCCGTCCCGCTTACATCCAAAGATAGGGTTGCTTACCAAATCAATGGTAAGACAACAATGTCAAAGGAAAAGAAAATGAACAAGAAAGACATTTGAGTAGGTAGATTGCTCCTAAATTAATTGCTCCATTTCAAAACAAACATCCTTGCTATTTTCAAAAATAATCACCTACACTTTCAAAAACACCTTTCAAACTTGAAAACATTTTCAAAAGATCAACACTTTGTATACATTCTTACGAACGAGAATCATTACAAAGTTTTCCTAAACGATGGCGCCTTTTCAAAATACCTTCAAAAAACCCACACAAAGCACATTTTCAAACAAAAGCAAGCGATCTAACAAGTAACTAAGAGCCCGTGGAAAACCATGGATGAAAAGGATGCTAATACCTTCCCTTTTCATAATCTACCCCCGAACTCAAGAAACAATCTCAAAGGTCTTTCCTGTGCTTTTTCGCCTTTCCTTTTGGATAAAAGAAAAGTCGGCGGCGACTCTTGCTAACCACAACATTTGTGATCAAACACAAAACACCCAAGTCAGTTCTCCTACCGTATCACAGAACTGGCGAATCTGCTGGGGAAAGAGATTCTTAAAAGTGGGGTTACCTTAGGGTTAGATCACATTTACTTGCTTTCATTGTTTGACTTGTATGCTTTACATTATGGTTCTTTTTTTGGGTTTGAATCCTCCACCCGGATTTGGGATACCTTATAGGTAAGTAGCAATACGTTGTGGAAACTGTGTGGGATATACCGACACGGTCTAAGCAATAGCTACGTTAGTGCGACATATTTTTGGGTACCGGTAGCCCTTGAGTAGTCAAGGAGAATACGGGGCTGCTGAGTGATGTCATGAAGCACTAATGAACTTTTAGAACCTTTACTTGACCAACTTGGCCATTAGGACGTAGTTAGATGACTGGATTTGGTGCAGTCCGAAGTTGGTAGATACTCGATACTACACTCATTGAGGTTTGGTTTTTTGGGATATTTCGGTCGCCATTAAAGAGGCTTGCGCTGAAACAATGCCCGAGAAAACAAACCAGTGATATTGAGCTCCTTAGTACCCGGTGACTATTACTAGGACAGGTTTGAGCCAACTAAACTTCAAGAGGGTACTTACCTATGAAACTCCATGTAAGCCTAAACCTAAGGACTTCTTTGCTTTGTTTGTATATATATACTTATACGTGACATCATAAACATCATAACATCATACTCATACTCACTAACCATTTCAAGGATTTTTGGGATTTATCTTTGTCCTGTTCTTTAGGACATGGATTCTATTCGTAGGAAAACCATTCAAGTAAATCTCATAAGGATCCCTCCTCAACTCAAAGAGCTAGCATCAAGGATTCCTGAAAATTCTCCATTTACCGAAAGACATGGTCGCCTACTAAACTTGGTCACCTCCAACACTGATGAAGACATGATGAAGGTGCTCTTTTAGTTCTTTGATCCTTTACACTATTGCTTCACATTTCCCGATTATCAACTTGTGCCAACTTTGGAAGAATTCTCCCAACTCTTGAGGATTCCCATTCTCAATCAACTACCTTTCAACGGTACGGGAAGAGATCCAAAGCCAGAAGAGATTTCTCAAGCTCTACACTTGCAACCATCTGATATCACAACTAATTGGGAAAAAGGAGTGGTGTCAAAGGCTTCCTAGAAAGGTTCTTGTTTGAGAAAGCCCAAAACTATTGGAACTCTTTGGATTTGCAAGGCTTTGAGAAAATTGTGGCTCTCCTCATCTATGGGATGGTTTTGTTTCCAAATCCTGACAAAATCATAGATGTGAACACCGTCAAAATCTTCATGTCTCGTAACCCAGTGCCTACTTTTCTAGGAGACATATTACATTCTTTTCACACTCGCACTATGAGGAAATGAGGTATCCTTATGTGTTGTACTCCTCTTTTGGAAAAATGGTTTATTTCGCATCTTTCTAAATCTGTATTGAAGAACGAGCAAGGTTCAAGGTGGTCACATAGGTTTATGACACTCAAACATTCATTGGTGTTCCCGATCTATAGAGAATGTTACTATTGTCGACCGTTGTGGAGAATTCCCTAATGTCCCTTTGCTTGGCATTATAGGAGGTATCACTTACAACCCATGCTTAGCCTTAAGGCAGTTTGGTTACGCCCGAAGGGATGGTCCACACGAGATGCTTATTCAAGGTTTGGTTTTTGACTATGAGAACGACGATCAAGGTCACCGCCAGAGATTTATCCGAGCTTGGAGGATGTTAAACAAGGTGGATAGCAAGACACTAGGACATAAGAATTCCATTCCCCTCGAGCCTTACCTTAAATGGGTACGAGCTCATACTCAGAAACTTGTGATGCCTTATCCCTCTATCCTACCAGCCATCATGGAGTCTGTGGTTGAAGGAGATGTTCCCTACACCATCCTCCATCCCGACATGCCTACCTCTCTCGAAGACTTACAAAAGGGTTGGATCCAGCTGAAGGAAGAACGAGATACTTTCAAGGCTCAGTTCTATGCTAGTGAAAATAGGATCTTGGAGCTTACGAAGCAGCTACAAGAAGAGTAAAGTGTGAACGCTTATCTCGCGCCAAAGAGGATGACTTCAGTCTTTTAATCTTAGAAAGTTATTTTGTAAGCCCAAGAGGAATGATGTAATATTTCTTGTTTTTATAATGAAAATTAACATTCTCTTGTCTATAAAAATTTAAATTTCATTAATCCTTGAAATCATTTGCATGTACATATTCCATGCATCATAACATGACAGGTTTTCACATAACAGGGTTCCTTATCTTTCTGTTGTTTATTTCAGCAAGATGGATCTAGAGAAAACTGTGACGGAACTCCAAGCCCAGAATTCTCAGTTTCAGGAAGCTTTACTAGCCCTAGCCAAGGGGCAGCAAGATATGATGGCTTTGCTGGCCGTTAAGAAGAAGCCAAAGAAGAAAGCTCTTCTCAACATGGGTAGAAGGTTCGAGGAGACAATCCGTTAAATACCAGTAGGAGGAGACTCATCTGAAGAGGACGAGAACCAGGTCAGTGAAATCAAGAGTACTCAGGATGAATGTGCTAATGATCAAGAATCTGATGATGATTATTTCAACGAGCAGTATCCACCCGCTGATATCTAATACAAGTAGTTAGAAGAGAGATTGAAAGTTGTTGAAATCCAAGCCGTCCCCGGTTTAGATTTTGATGATTTGGGTTTGATCTCTGGGGTAATCATTCCCCACAAATTCAAAGTACCAATCTTTGCAAAGTACGATGGGGTTTCTTGTCCCAAACTCCATTTGAAATCTTATGTACGCAAGATACAGCCGCACACTGCTGATAAGAAGCTATGGGTTCACTTTTTCCAAGAGAGTTTGGATGGAACACAACTTGAATGGTTTTATCAGTTAGATGGTTCTTGTATCAATGCTTGGGAGGATCTAGCTACTGCCTTCTACCATCAGTATTAATACAATGCCGAGTTGGCGCCAACAAGGGTTCAATTACAAGATATGACCATGGGAAAGAATGAAGGATTTAAGGAATATGCGCAAAAGTGGAGAGACCTTGCTAGTAGAGTCCAACCTCCCTTGACTGATAGGGAGCATATCGACATGTTCATGGGTACTTTATCTGGTCCTTTCTTTAATCTGTTGGTTGGCTGCTCTTCTTCTGGTTTAACCGAATTAATCTTAACCGGTGAAAGAGTTGAAAGTGGCATAAAAAATGGGAAGATCTCTGTGGCATCTACCTCCACCATCAATCCTATCAAGAAACCTTTTTCTTCAAAGAAGGAAGTTAATGTTGTGTATGGGGAAAGGGCCCATACCGAGAAGAATGATCATCCGTCTGTCAATGTTGTCCGAATCTCCAATCCAACTTCTACTCCAAGACCATCTGCAAATCATCAATGTTTTGAAACTCCAAGAAGACAATTTACGAGGTTAGGAATGTCACTGTCTTAAGCTCTTCAAAATTTGCTCAAGGCTAATTTAGTGACGTTACGCGATCCTCCCGCCAACCCTGACACCTTGTCACCAAAGTATAATCCAAACGCTAAATGTGCTTACCATTCAAACAGCCCCGGGCACGATACTGACCAATGTTGGGCCTTAAAGAACAAAATCCAGGATTTAATTGATAACAAAACTATTGAATTTGATCCTCTTCCAATGCCGAATGTAATTACCTCTCTAATGCCGAAGCATGACAAAGGTGTTAATGCTTTTGAAGATACAATTTTTGTTACCTCTGTTGAAGATTTGACTACCCCGCTGAATATAATCAAGAACAATCTGTTGAAAGCTGGGATCTTCCCTGGCTGTGAAAAAGACTGTGTGTGTTGTACAAGACGACTCGATGAATGTGAAGGGATGAAGAAAGGCATACAACGCCTGATGGATAGACACAAAATTCTGTTTAAAAATACTCCATTTGCCAAGAGTTTGATTAACAAATGTGAAGACCTCTCCGTTATTAACATCTTAAACAAACCTATTAGGATCACCTCCAAATGTCCTATTAGGATTTCAAATGAACCCACATTGCTCCATTAATAATTACCAATCCCGGACCGATTCCTTATTCTTCAAATAAAGCAGTACCATAGAATTACGGTGTTGAAGTGTTCTATCATGGGATTAAATAAGATGCCTGGATCGGAGAAGAAAAAGATGACGATGTCGGAAACATAGCTGGCTCAAGCAAAGTAACTAGAACTGGGAGAATATTCTCACCCAATATATCACCTCCAGTAGTTACAAAGACGCCCATCCGCATCACTGCCGCCAAGCCAAGTACCGAGACAAAAAGGAAAGGGAATGTTGTTGATCCTGATGTGATTCAAGTACCCTCCAAGGATATAACTAATGAAGAACCCTCCGCTCGTGGGATGGACGAGATTTTAAAGATCATAAAAAGAAGCGACTTCAATATTGTAGAATAGTTGGGGCAAACCCCGTCTAAGATTTCAATGTTGTCATTGCTGCTTTGCTCCGATGCCCATGCTCGAACATTAATCAAGTTCCTGAAAAAAGCTCAGGTCCCCCATGAGACAACAACAAACCAATTTGAGAATTGCGTGGCTAGTCTAACAGCTGATAATGGCTTGGGGTTTTCAGATGCTGACTTAACCCCTCTCGGGAAAAATCACAATAAAGCTTTACATGTTTTTACCGAGTGCAAAGGGACTACCTTAGCACATGTGCTAGTCGACACTGGTTCTTCTCTGAATGTGTTACCCAAGGGGGCATTAGACCGTCTTGACTGTGAAGATTTAATCTTGAAGCCAAGTGATATCATCGTAAGGGCGTTCGATGGATAAGAGGACTGTTCATGGGGAAGTAGATCTTCTAATTAAAGTGGGCTCCCAAATCTTCAACTCCACCTTCTATATTATGGATATTCGCCCTGCCTATTCTTGTATGTTAGGTCGCCTGTGGATTCATAAAGCTGGGGCAGTGACCTCAACCCTCCATCAGAAACTCAAATATCCAGTCAAGGGCATAATAGTCACCGTCTGTGGGGAAGAAGAGTTTATGGTGTGCCACCTTAACTCTTTCAAGTATGTAGAGATGGACGAAGAATTCATTGAAACCCCATGTCAAGCCTTTGAGGTTGTACCACCGATGATTGTAGCTACTAAATGTTCTTCTGATGAGTCTAAAGCTGTCAAGGCCATGCCAAAGATGGTTTCAGTCGAGGATGCCCGTGCGGCAATAGAAGAAGGAAACTGTGATACTTGGGGGAAACTCCTTGATATCCCATTTAAAGCAGACAAGTATGGTTCGGGATTCACCGTCAAAACTCAGAATGAAATGAGGCATGCTCGTGCTGGAAAGCCACCTCTCTGCATTGGAAGCCATGGAGTTAACGCCGTGGATGATTCTGAAGAAGAAGCCGCATTTGAAGAATGGGTGTATCCAACTACTACGGAGCTGGAGAATTGGCATACAAAGGACTTTGTGCCCATCTCCTTCATCGAGGAGTAATCTACTTGTTATTGCTTTTCTTTCAATTCAAGAACATGTTGTCTGTAATATTTTAACAATGACTTTTTAGCCATTTGCCTGGCCCGAGGCACTTTAGTCCATTTGTTAAGGGTTTTATTTATGTTCATCTAATCATATGATCATTCAGTACATTGGACTCTTTTGCATTCAAATATTTGTGTTCATATATTTCCTTTCTTTCAAATACATTTTTCAAAAAATAGCCATGTATCTTACATGCACACGCACACACTCTTGCAGGTCCACATCCACTCTGGATCATATTGCCAATGACTCTACTATTGTCGACTATGACTTTGAATGTCCTATCAACCGAGCCGAAGACTAAAGCGAGGAAGATTGTGACATAGCGGGAGAACTAGCCAGACTTCTATTACAAGAGGAAAAAGCTATTCAACCGTACAAAGAGTCAGTTGAAATTCTCAACCTGGGTACTGAGTCAGATAAGAAGCAAATCAAGATCGGCGCTAACTTGGAAAGCAGTGTCAAGAGCAGGTTGGTTCAGATGTTGCATGATTATGTGGAAGTTTTGCTTGGTCGTATGAAGATATGTCTGGGTTTGATACCGACATCGTAGTTCATCGTCTGCCGACAAAAGAAGACTGTCCGCCTGTCAAGCAAAAGGTTCGCCGCATGAGGCCTGATATGTCTAAAAAGATCAAAGCTGAAGTGATGAAACAATTTGATGCAGGGTTCCTAGCTATGACATCCTATCCTTAATGGGTTACCAATGTGGTGCCAGTGCCAAAGAAAGACGGGAAAGTTCGCATGTGCGTAGACTATAGGGATCTGAATAGGGAAAGCCCAAAGGATGATTTCCCTCTACCACACATTGACGTCTTAGTTGATAATACCGCTCAGCATTAAGTCTTCTCACTCATGGATGGATTCTCAGGCTATAATCAAATAAGGATGTCTCCCGAAGACATGGAGAAGATTACTTTCGTTACGCAATGGGGCACCTTCTGCTACAAGGTCATGCCGTTCGGACTAAAGAATGCAGGGGCAACATATCAAAGGGCTATGGTAGCTTTATTTCATGACATGATTCATCATGAGATAGAGGTATATGTAGATGATATGATTGACAAATCACAAACCGAAGAAGAACATCTCGATCACCTGCACAAGTTGTTCGAGAGGTTGAAAAAGTACAAGCTGAGGTTAAACCCTAATAAGTGCACGTTTGGAGTACGATCTGGAAAGCTTCTAGGTTTCATCGTCAGCAATAAAGGCATTGAAGTTGATCCTGCCAAGATAAAGGCCATCCAAGAAATACCAGTCCCTCATTCTGAAAAAGAAGTCAGAGGATTCTTGGGTCGTCTCAATTGCATTACCCGTTTCATATTTCACTTAACTGCTACTTGTGAGCCACTCTTCAAACTCTTGAAGAAAGATCAGGTAGTGAGATGGAACGATGATTTCCAGATTGCCTTTGAAAAAATCAAAGAATACCTACAAGAACCTCCTATCCTCATGCCTCCAGTTGAAGGAAGACCCTTGATCATGTACTTGACTGTACTAGAGAACTCTATGGGGTGTGTGTTGGGCCAACATGACAAGTCGGGCCGAAAAGAGTATGCTATTTATTACCTAAGCAAAAAGTTTACCGACTGTGAAACCAGATATTCATTGCTCGAGAAAACTTGTTGCGCTCTGGCATGGGCTGCTCGCCGGCTAAGACAGTATATGTTGACTCATACCACTTTGTTAATTTCTAAAATGGACCCAATCAAGTACATCTTCGAGAAACCTTCCCTTTCTGGACGGATAGCCAGATGGAAAGTGATCTTGACTGAGTATGACATTCAATACACGACTCAAAAAGCCATCAAAGGAAGTGTACTAGCATATCATTTGGCCCATCAAGCCGTGGATGATTATCAGTCAGTGAACTTCGACTTCCCTGATGAGAACATCATGCTGGTAACCGACTGTGCGAAACCTGGACCGTATGACGGACCTGAACAAGGATCCTGATGGACCACGGTATTCGATGGGGCTTCTAACGTCTTAGGTAACGAAATTTGTGTTGTGATCATATCTCCCGAAGGTTGCCATACTTCTTTCACTTCCAGACTATGCTTCGATTGCACAAACAATATGGCTGAGTATGAAGCATGCATCTTAGGTCTGAAAGCTGCTATTGACTTAAGGATCAAGCATTTGAATGTGTTTGGAGATTCTGCCTTGGTGATCATCCAAGTAAAAGGATATTGGGACACTAAACACCCTAATCTTATCCCTTACAAGGAACTTGTGCTATCCCTAATTCCTTACTTCGAAGAGATCACGTTCGAGCACTTCCCTAGGGAAGAAAACCAATTGGCTGATGCTTTAGCAACCATGTCTTCAATGTTCAAAGTCATATGGGACAACGAAGCCCCTACGATAACAATTGAAAGATTCGATGAACCTGCACATTGCTATGATCTTGACACCGATGCGGAAAAGACATGGTACCATGAGGTGATGAGATAGCTTGAAGCACAATAGTATCCAGAGGGGGCATCTATCAATGATAGAAAGTTCTTGTGAAGATTTGCAGCCAATTCTTCCTAAGTAACGGGATATTATACAAACACAACCATGATTCGACTCTACTCCGATGTGTGGACAAGAAGGAGGAAGAGGAAATTATGGAAGACATGCACGATGGTCTCTTCGGTACTCACTCAAGTGGGCATACGATGGCTAATAAAATCTTAAGAGCAGGTTACTATTGGTCAACGATGGAGACTGATTTCCATCAACATTCAAGAACCTATCACAAATTCCAAATCTATGCTTACAAGGTCCATGTGCCTCCTATCCCTCTGAATATCATGACCGCTCAGTGGCCATTTGCAATGTGGGGCATTGACATGATTGGAGAGATCAAGCCCACAACTTCCAATGAACATCCATTCATTCTTGTTGCTATCGACTATTTTACCAAATGGGTCGAAGCCACCTCGTTTGCCCCAGTCACCAAGAATGTGGTGGCCAGATTCATCAGACACAACCTTATCTTCCGTTATGGTATCCCCAAAAGGATCATCATCGACAATGGGACTAAACTCAATAATGCTATGATAACTAAGCTTTACACTCATTTTAAGATCAAGCATCACAATTCTTCTCCATATAGACCAAAAATGAATGGTGCATTCGAAACGGCCAACAAAAAATCAAGAAGATTGTGCTTAAGATGGAAGTAACCTATAAGGATTGGCATGAGATGTTTCCGTTTGCTCTACATGGCTATCGTACTTCAGCTAGAACCCCAACTAGGGCAACCCCCTTTTCCTTAGATTATGTCATGGAAGCTGTTTTTCCAGTAGAAGTTCAGATCCCCTCGCTAAGGATTATGAATGAGGAAGGCCTAGGCGAAGACGAGTGGATTCAAACGAGATTGGATCAACTGAACTTGATTGACAAAAAATGATTAGCTAATGTTTTCCATGGTCAGACGTATCAAAAATGGATGATCAAGACTTTCAACAAAAAGGTCAAGCCTCGAGTATATCAAGTTGGTGACTTGGTGATAAAACACATCATTTTACCACAAGGCGACCCCATAGGAAAATGGACTCCTACCTATGAAGGACCATTTGTTATAAAGAGAGTTTTCTCTAGAGGTGCCATGATGGTGACTACCATGGATGGTGAAGATTTCCCACATCCTATAAACGCGGACACAGTTAAAAAATACTATGCATAAGAGACCTGTTAGGTTGACACACCTAAGCAAAATAAGGGCATCCCGACAAACCAAAGTTTGGGCAAAAATTAGGGATATATGCAAAAGATTTTACACCCGGCAAGTTGAAAACCCGAAAGGGCGACTTGGGCAAAAAAAGGTATCCCGGTGGGATGAAAACCCGAAAGGGCAGTCCAGGAAAAAGTTAAGGATTAAAAGCGTATGACTATGTCCCGTGGAATCAACACAGTCAATTTTATCACCAAGGTCCAAGATCAATCCAATCAACTTCTATCAAACAGCAAGGGACATTCGAAGACATTGGGGCAATAGTAGAGGTTGAAGGTAATGAGATCATTTTCACATGGCTATTTGTTTTTCATTCTCAATTTTGTTTTTCTTTCGACGATTTCCTCTTACTAGGATCTCCGTCTCTCTGTACAAAAACGCCTACTCATGGTCAAAATATCAATACAAATGTACTTTGAAGTGCAAAATTTCTGTCTTTGTTTTGAATGCAAATTTGTCCAATGACTAAAATGGAATGAACATATGCATATGAACATAATTAAAACTATTTGGCACATGTGTCCTGCTAAGCTGCGGCAAGCATCTCGTTAATGTATATGAAATATCCCCATAGAATTATCATTATCGTTATCACTACAAGGACAAATACAATAAACCTTTCCCCAACGGAGTTTCCCACAAAGTCTCTTTGCATAGGATAATCCCCGACCAGAGTCTCAACCTCTTGGCCGCTTTCTCTCCAGCTAAGTCAATTTTTACAAATTGAAACCTCGTAGGGTCTCTTCCTAAAGGAAAGTCACCTCCTCAACAAGGTTTATTATCCACAACAGATTTTGTTTCCCCAACAATAATCGAGGAACCACAAAACTCTCCAATCGAGTCCACATTTCCTTAACATACAACAATCAAGACACCGCAAAGTTCCCCAACTGGGCCTATCTTCCCCAACTGAGCCTATCTTCCCCATTTAAGCATGTCTTCCCCAGCCAAGGCTATTATCCCCAAGAGGATTTTATCCTCCCCAGTTGAGTGTATCTTCCCCAAGTTGAGTCTGTCCTACCCGATTGAGTCTACACTCTCCAGTTTGAATTTTCTTTCAGATTATTGCAAATCATAGGGCCACAACCCCTGATCCCCAGTAAAGGCGTCAACAAAGCCTTTACTATTTCCAAAAAAAAGGTACTATGAAGCCTGGATCAGACCAGATATTAACACAATTTTCAAGTTATTACTGAAGCCTGGACCCAACCAGATAATAGTTTGACTTCTTCAAGTTGCTGAAACCTGGACTCGACCAGATAACAGTTTAAATATCTGAAACCTGGACCCGACCATATAACAATTGATCTCAATTTCAAGATGCTATGAAACTTGGACCCGACTAGATAGTAGCCTAAATCTTCAAAGATATAGAAGAACCTGGACTCAATCTGACTAAGGTTTAACTTCATTTCCCCAGTAGAGTTTGCCTCTGCCCCAACAAATTACTGTGAAACCTGGATCCGACCAGATAACAGTTCTCAACTTCATCTTTTCAAGCAAGTTATTGTGAAGCCTAGAAACCGACCAGATAACAACTAAGTCCCCAAACAGTTTATTGTGAAACCTGGACCCGGCTAGATAGCAATTGACCTCATCAACCTCAAGAAATTTTCAAAGCATGGACCCGACCAGATAACAATTTTTCAAACAGTTTATTATGAAGCCTAGAGCCCGACCAGATAACAATTAACTATGATCCCCAGAGAGACACTATGAAGCCTAGACTCGACCAGATAGTAGTTATCACTTCAAGTGTACTGCGAAGCCTGGAATCCGACCAGATAACAGTTAACCTTTGTATCCCCAGCAAGTTGTTGTGAAGCCTGGATCCAACCAGATAACTATTCAATTTCAAGAAATTTTCTGCAAAGCCTGGAATCCGACCAGATAATAGTTAATTCGTCTCTTCCCCCAGTAAGTTATTGTGAAGCCTGGATCCGACCAGATAATAGTTGATTACTTCATTCTCAGCAAATTGTGAAGCCTGGAATCCGACCAGATAACAATTAATTCGTCTCTTCCCCTAGTAAGTTATTTTGAAGCCTGGATCTGACCAGATAGCAATTGACTACTTCATCCTCAACAAATTGTGAAGCTTGGTGTGATACGGTGGGAGAACTGACTTGGGATTTTGCGTTTGTGTTTGCAAATGTTTCAGTTTAGCAAGAGTCACCACCGACTTTTTATTTTATCCTAAGGAAAGGTCAAAAAGCACAGGAAAGACCTTTGAGATGTTTTCTTGGGTTCGGGGAGTAGATTATAGAAAGGGAAGGTATTAGCACCCTTTATATCCATGGTAATCCATGGGCTCTTAGTTACTTGCTTAGATCACTTGCTTTGCTTTTCAATTGTTTGAAATGGTGCTCTTCAATTGTTTGAAATGGTGCTTTGTGTGTGATTTTGAAAGATGTTTTGAAAAGAGGCCATCGTTGTGGAAAACTTTGTAATGATTCTTGTTTGAATGTATATAAAGGTGTTTTTGTCTTTTGAAAAGTTTTCAATGTTTGAAAGTAGGGTTTTGAAATTGTGTTGTGAAATGTGTTTTAAAGATAGCAAGGATGTTTTTGCAAGCTTTGATCAAGTAACTAAGAGTTGTCTACCCTATTTTACTCAAAGATCTTTCTTATGTTTTTAACCCTTTTAACAGTGTTATTTCACTACTGTATTTGGTGAACAACCTTGTGTTAGGATGTTAAACGGGACGGGCGCGGGTCATCGTATAGACCATGATAGCAATGGTGTCAAGTATTTTTGGAAATTTTCATAAGGGACTTGATCATTTTTGTTTAGGCAACCTAGATAACGTCATCGAGGGACTATAATCTTTTGTTTTGTTTTTGTTTTGCCAAAGTACTTGACATGCATACCATGGCCCTTTTTTAAAGGCAACAAGTGGATTGTAACCCTAGGGGTGCAAGTGTACATTGTGTTTGTTTTTTCATGCATTTTTGTCTTTGACTAGGTCAAGCTATTTGTTAATTTGATTTTTGCATACAAGACCCTAAGTCTAATCATGACATAATTGAAAGCTTAAAGGTGCGAGAATTTAAATTCTACACTATTACAACATGATATAGAGAGGGGGGTACAAATTTGAATTGGGGATTATTTTGCAAGAAATTAAATCCTAAATTATTACAAACAAATTGAATGTATAAGGCATAACAATTAAATGTACAATATTTAAATAAATACAATAAATAAATATTAAATAAATGTATTATGCAAAAAAAAGTTTTTATGCATGTCAAAATTATTTTTAATATGAAATGTAAATAAATAAAAAGTCAATTTCAATTATTTTTGTTTTTTAGGGAAAAAACCCTAATTTCTTAAATAAATAGTATTATTTATTATTACATATAATAATGCATCAATTCGTACAAAAATAAAAGTATATATTAAAAAAGGGCATTTTTAGTATAAAATATTAATACAAAATGAAAATGTATTATTTTTGTGTTTTTTGTTCTAATTATTTAATAAAATTTATTATATATGTATATATATATCAAATATATTAAGTGTATAAAAATAAAATAAATTATTTACAAATAAAATGTATATATTTCAAGAAAATATTTTCAAATGTGTATAAAAATAATAAATAAAAATAAAAGTATTTTTTACATTATTTTTACATTTAAACAAAAGTAAATATAAAGTATTTAATGTATTAATACTAGAAACAATTGAAATAAATACCAAATAAATATAAAATTTTATGAAAATATTTTTTAAGTATTTTTTATATTTGAGAATAAAATATCAAGGTCAGAAATAAAATAAAAATGCAAAAATGATAAATACACAAGAAAAGGGCCAGGGGGTGCAAAAAGAAAAGTGGGGGGGTGCCTAAAGCAAGCCTGTCCAGGCCCAGCCCCAACCCAAAACCAACTTCATCTTCTTCCTTTGAACAGAAACGCGCGCGCTCTATGTACAAAATGCTATCTCCTGATTCTGTGCTTTTTTGACAAAACTCATAACATGAAACTTGGGGAGCATCAAATAACGAATCTAACCATATAAAAAACTTAAGCTATCTCAAAGACCAGAGAGAATTTCTTTAGCGCTAATTCTTAACCTAGTTTTTTCAGAAAGTTCATGAACAAAATTCTCCTAGCACGATTAATATAAATGAAAACTAAGCACATGTATGGTTTCAGGGCTATGAATACAACATCTTTCATTCACAAACCTAAGTATAACTATTCCTAAATAGAGAGATAGAAGTTCACGAAATACCTGTTTCAGTTGAGCTCGAGCTGGACAATGCAGCAACTTCCAAGGGTGCTTGAGGTTCTTTTGAGCTTGCCTGATGTCCACTGAAGCTTTCCCAATGCTTGACTTGTTTTGAAGTAGCCTGAATCGTGCTACAGAACTCAACCTGCAAAGCTTCCAAACAAAAGTGGAAATGTGTGTTAATGGAGTTACAGTTGGCAATGGAGGTCTGGAATAGTTTAGGTGAGTTGAATGGAAGGTATTGGAATAAGTTTGAGGCAAAACACACGAGGGAAAGCGGAGATGGAAGTGGTTCTGCAGGGCTTGCCCTATTTTCCAGAAAAATGGTGATTTTGTGTACAAGGAGGTTTGAGTGGTGAAGAGCTCGTGTTTATGACTCAAAGGGTTGTGTGAAATGTGTTTTCCATGTTTGTGTAAGCTGACTATGGTTGGTTTTCAAGTTTTCAAGATTTGGACCAATTTCTTCTTTGTGAAGCAAGAATGTGTAACTACTCAATGCAGGCCTGTACACTCTATCTTGTAAGTTGCATACTTTTCCCTTGATACTTGCAATTTGTGGATTTGATCTTGCCTCAGAGATATGGCCCCATGCTTCAAAGATCTTGGTTTGACATAAAGTATAACTTTTCAAAAATGGAACTATGCCTTTTACCATTTAGGGATTAAACTTGTGTACAATACCCTAATGACCAAGACAATGCATTAGCTCAATGGGTTTGCATTAAATTATGGAGTACAAACTGGTTTTGAGGCCTGTAATTGTGTACAAAGCTATCTTGGTCAGATTTGGAACTTGGTATGAACATGTATTGGCCATGGATCAAAGTGAGTTTTTGCCAACTTCAAGCATTCGATTCTCCCTAACCACAAAGGTGTTTGAGGAGTTCTGGGACAATTTGGAAAGCTTGAAACATTTAATATAATCCATCTTTGAAATTCAACTTGAAACTCCAAGTGGAACTATGTGAAAAATGGCCAAGAAGATGGGTCAAAATCCTGCCTAAATTAGGGCAAAATTTCTCCAAGTTAAAAGTTTTAGGTACCCTTGTTCCAAAAATCATAACTTGAGATCCAAGCTTCTTTTGAGAAAACTTTATGAATCAAAGTTGTAGACTTTGTGATGTACTACAAATTTAATGTTGTAAGTTTTGTTTGAATCCATTGGCATCTTGGTGTAAAAATGGGACAAAGTTAGGAAAAAATAAGAAAATTTTATAACTTAGAAATTTTCTAAGTTATGAAATTTTTCCATTTTAAACCCTAATTTGCATTTTTGGGTTTCTTGATGAACAAGTTTCATAATTTGACATGTCTTGATGAAAAATGACCCTTGGCACTTGATTTTGACCAAAAAGTCAAAGTTTGACTTTTCAATATACAGTCAAATTTTGATCAGTTGAATGGAAAATTCATCTGTCAATCCTATGCATTTGAGATCTTTTGAACTTGTTGAATGGGTCAAGACAATGTCATTGAGTTCTTGAGTCCATGGTTGAGCTTGATTTTCCATTTGCTAGGTCAAACAGTCAAAAATTGCTTTTGTACAGTCAAAACCCTAAAAATGACCATTTTGCCCTTTTGATGATCTGATCAAATTTCTTGTGGAATTGTGATCCAAACTTGATCAAATGGTTAATATGAGTTCATAATGTTGATGTGGGTCAAATTTTATGAGGTTTGACTGTCAATTGGCCACAGTTGACTTTTTCCCCAATACAGCTGATTGCTAGGTCAACTGTCCAATTGACTGGGCAAAAATTTGAATCAAGGCTTGAAACTTGGCTTGGACAAACTTATGAGTCCAACATGAAGTATGAAAGTCACTTTGGGAATTGTAGGTCAAAACATCACTGTGCAAACTCAAACCCTAATTTAGGTCAACAGTGCATGGATGTGTCTTGAGCAGAGCCAACCCTAGCTTGATCTTGAATTCCAAGAGTCTTGTGATGAGAAATGTTGATGAAATGGGAGGGAAAATTTTGGGGTACAACAGTTGCCCCTGTTCAATCTTCTTGAACCTGAATAGTTAGATTGGCAAGTTTGCCTTTCGCGACTCGAAGGTAAAAGAGGATTGGACACTAGAGTGCCCGTAAATTTGCACTCGTCAAAACATAGATGCGGGAATGGGCTTAAAGATGCCATTTGGAGATGGTAGAATCTTGTTGGAGATGGGCTTAAAGATGCCATCCAAGAATGTTTGTTGAATTGCAAATTGGTAGGTCAGAAGAATGAGCATCAAAATGGTATCCGTGTCTGGAATGCATTTGAACTGTATCTTGGAGACTGGGTCTGTATGAGCAAAAGAATGGCATCCGTGTTTGGAGCGTATCTGAGCTGTAACGGTATTTGAACTTTGAATGAATATCAGAATGACTACCGTGTCTGGAGTGTATCTGTATTGTATCTGAATTTTGAATGGGCGACAAAGAAACATCAGGGTATGGAGCATCTCTGGGCTGGGGATAAATTCCGAATGAGTGACAGAATGGAAACCGTGTCTGGAGCGTATCTGGATTGTATCTGAAGTTGAGATCTATATGAGTATAAGAATGACTTTTGTGTTTGGAGTGTATCTGAGACTGTAACTGGGATTTGAATAGGTGACAGAATGACTTCTGTGGCGATTGCACTGGGGAGAATCAAACTGCTGGTGTAAGGGCCAGAATGGCATCCGTGTCTGGAGCGTATCTGAACTTGTGGTTGATAGTTGAATCTGAATGAGAGATGGAATGACTGCCGCGTCTGGAGCGTATCTAGTCTGTATCGTATTGCTGAAATCTGAATGAGTAGTAGAATGACCGCCTTCTGGGGTGTATCTGTACTGTATTTGGACTTGAAATAGTGAATGAGTAATAGAATGACCGCCGTGTCTGGGGTGTATCCATACTGTATCAGAAAGATTGTTAACGATAGCCTTTTAATCTTATCCTGAAAAGGGTAAAATGTTAGCTAAAACACAAAGTTATGTTGTATGATATGTATGATGCAATGAACTGTATTTCATCAATGTTTATGATATATGAATGTAATGGATGTGCATGTAAGCTGAGTAGCTATCTTGCTGAGGAAACTAAATCCTTGATAACTGGAGATAATGAAATCTTTGACTGCTGTCGGGGAAAGTAAATCCTTGACCGATGCTGGGGATTCCAAAATCTTTGATTGTTGAAGATGAGAAATCCTGGGACCACTGCTGGAGATTGAAAATCCTCGGTGATTTGTGGGGAGTTAAAACCTAGGAGGCTTCTTCTTGGAGAAATGAGACCGAGAATCTTCGATCTTGCTGGGAGATAACTCTGTGGGGGAAATGTTCACTATTCTGGCTCCGCTAGGGATAGGATTTTCAGGGTTTTCGGGCTCCACTTGGGGATCTTGAAGCTTAACTCTGATGGGAGTTTTGAAACTTAACTCAGCTGGGGAATCAAGTTTTAGAATGCACTGGCTCCGCTGAGGATCTTGAAGCTTAACTCCGTTGGGGAAATACACTCCAAATTTTAGCTTTGTTGAGGATCTGAATGATGTATCGTAGGGGATTTCTTCTGAAATGGCACAAAGATATCTTCCTACACCTTCAACCTATCAATAATTATCCTTTTTCAATTTCGTTTTATTTGTAAGCAGTGATTATATTCAAATGCATATGCCTATTTAACAAAACATTGGACATTTTCAAATAAAACATAAGTGTAAAAAGAAAAGAAAGGAAAGCAAATTTCTGCACTTTGAAGTATCTTTATATTTAATTTTCGTGAGTATCTTTGTACAAAGGAGACATACATCCTAGTAAGAGAATGTTGTCGTAAAAATTGAAAAAATTTATACAAAAGAAAGATGGCTATGTGTAACAATTCCATGGGATTCCCATTCTGCTATAGCCTTCACAACTCTGAATATCTTGTCCATTCGCTGCTTTGTCCGCCGATGACTGGATTGATCAGAAGCTTGGAGCTTGTTGGTGAAGAGATTGTTCTTAAAGTGATCCGACGAGACATAATCATACGCTTTAATTCCCTAACTTTTGCCTGGACCGCCCTTTCGGGTTTTCGATCCACCGGGAAACCCTTTTTTTCCCAAGTTGCCCTTTCGGGTTTTCAACTTGCCGGGTGTACATATTTTTTGTTTTATCCCTAATTTTTGCCTGAACCGCCCTTTCGGGTTTTTGATTCACCGGGATGCCCATTTTTTCCCAAGTCGCCCTTTCGGGTTTTCAACTTGCCGGGTCGTTTTATGCGTAGTATCTTTTGACTATGTCTGCGTTCGCAGGGTGCGGCAAATCGTTGTCGTCCATGGTGGTCAGAATCATTGCCCACCGGAAAAGATGCTCTTGATCACAAATGGTCCTTCGTAAGTAGGAGTCCACTTGCCCCTGGGATCACTTTGCGGTAAGATGATCCGCTTGATTACAAGATCTCCGACTTGATATACCTGACGCCTGACTTTCTTGTTGAAAGCCTTGATCATCCGTTTTTGATATGTCTGACCATGACAAACAGCAGTAAGTCGCTTCTCGTCGATCAAGTTAAGTTGATCAAGCCGGGTCTGAATCCAATCGTCTTCACTCAAACAGGCATCCTTCATAATCCTTAAGGAAGGAATCTGAACTTCCATAGGCAAAACAGCTTCCATGCCATACACTAAAGAAAATGGGGTTTCCCCTGTTGAAGTACGTGCTGTGGTACGATATCCATGCAGATCAAACGGTAACATCTCATGCCAGTCCTTGTAGGTGACTGTCATATTTTGAATGATCTTCTTGATATTTTTGTTCGCAGCTTCAACAGCACCGTTCATCTTCGGCTGATAGGGAGATGAATTGTGATGATAAATATTGAACTGTACGCATAAAGCGGTGATCATGGTGTTCAAATTCGTACCGTTGTCCGTGATGATCCTATCGGGGACACCATACCGGCATATGAGGTTCTGCTTGATGAAGCGGGCAACCACATTCTTTGTAACAGAGGCATAGGAAGCTGCCTCGACCCACTTGGTAAAATAGTCAATAGCCACCAGGATGAAGCGGTGTCCATTGGATGCCATAGGCTTGATCTCTCCAATCATGTCAATGCCCTACATTGCGAATGGCCAAGGAGCTGTTAGAACATTGAGAGGAACAGGAGGAATATGTACCTTGTCGGCATAGACTTGGCATTTGTGGCAAGTACGGGAATGTTGATGATAATCAACTTCCATGGTAGACCAGTAGTAGCCTGCCCTTAGAATGTTCTTAGCCATCGTATGTCCGCTCAAGTGGGTGCCAAATGTGCCACTGTGTATCTCAGTCATGATCAACTCTGCTTCAGCTTTGTCCACACAACGAAGTAGAACACAATCATGGTTGCGCTTATAAAGGATGCCATTGCTTCAGGGTATTTTCTAGTCTGGAGATACCTTTTGATTTCATGAAACCAGGGTTGTTCCACTACATCTTTGGTATTAATCTCATGACAGTGCGCATGTTCGTCCATTCGCTCGATGGTAATTTGGGGAGCCTCGTTATCCCAGTTGAGTTTAAACATGGAAGACATTGTAGCCAGAGCATCTGCTATCTGGTTTTCTTCTCGCGGGAAATGCTCGAAGTTAATCTGCTCGAAATGAGGCAACAATGTCAAGACATGTTCTTTGTATGGGATAAGATTAGGATGTTTGGTATCCCACTCTCCTTTGACTTGACTGAGAACCAAAGCCGAGTCCCCAAATACGACCAAAGATTTGATTCCCAAGTCTATAGCAGCCTTGAGACCAAAGATGCAAGCTTCATATTCAGCCATGTTGTTGGTACAACTGAAGCAAAGCCTGGCAGTGAAGGGTGTATGGCAACCTTCCGGAGAAATGAGTATCGCACCAATACCGTTGCCAAGTGCATTTGAAGCACCATCAAAGTACAGGGTCCATCAGGATCCTTGTTCAGGTCCGTCATACGGTATGTTACCTTCAATGTTGTCCAATGTCATGATGTCCTCGTCGGGGAAGTCGAACCTCATAGATTGGTAATCTTCGACGGCATGATGAGCTAGATGGTCAGCTAGTACACTCCCTTTGATAGCTTTTTGGGTAGTATACTGGATATCATACTCAGTCAGGATCATTTGCCATCTAGCGATTCTTCCAGATAAAGTAGGCTTCTCGAAGATATACTTGATCAGATCCATCTTGGAAATCAACAACGTGGTATGAGTCAACATATACTGCCTTAGCCGGCGAGCAGCCCATACCAAAGCGCAACAAGTTTTCTCGAGCAGTGAGTAGAGAGTCTCACAGTCGGTAAACTTTTTGTTAAGGTAATAAATGGCATGCTCTTTTAGGCCAGACTCGTCATGTTGGCCCGACACACACCCCATTGAGTTATCCAAAACAGTCAGATACATGATTAACGGCCTTCCTTCGACGTGTGGCATCAGAATATGAGGTTCTAGTAAGTACTCCTTGATTTTATCAAAAGAAACTTGACAATCGTTGTTCCATTCGACTACCTGATCTTTCTTCAACAGCTTGAAGATTGGCTCACAGGTAGATGTCAGGTGAGAGATGAACCTCGCAATATAGTTCAAGCGACCCAAGAATCCTCTAACCTCCTTTTCAGTACGGGGAGCAAGAATTTCTTGTATAGCCTTTACTTTAGCTGGATCGACCTCAATGCCTTTGTTGCTGACAATAAATCCCAAAAGTTTACCAGACCTAACCCCAAAAGTGCACTTGCTTGGATTCAGTCTGAGCTTATACTCCTTCAACCTGACAAACAGCTTTTGCAAATGATTAAGGTGTTCTTCTCCTGTCTATGATCGAGCTATCATGTCGTCTACGTAAACTTTGATCTCATGATGTATCATATCATGAAACAAAGCTACCATGGCGCGTTGATAGGTTTCCCTTGCATTCTTTAGTCCGAATGGAATCACTTTGTAGCAGAAGGTACCCCATTGCGTGACAAAAGTAGTTTTCTCCCTGTCCTCGGGGGCCATTTTGATCTGGTTGTATCCCGAGAATCCATCCATGAAGGAAAAAACCTTATGTTAAGCTGTGTTGTCAACCAAGATGTCGATATGTGGCAGTGGAAAGTCGTCTTTAGGGCTAGCCCTGTTTAAGTCTCGATAATCCACACATATTCTGACTTTGTCGTCCTTCTTAGGCACGGGCACAATGTTAGCAACCCATTGTGGACAGGAAGTAACAGCCAGAAATCCAACATTGAATTGCTTTATAAACTCAGCCTTGATCTTCTCAGACATGTTAGGCCTCATCCGACAGACTTTTTGCTTGATCGGTGGACAGTCTTCTCTTGTAGGGAGACGGTGAACCACGATATTTGTGTCTAACCCTGGCATGTCTTCATAAGACCAGGCAAAGATTTCAACATATTCGTTCAACAACTGCACTAAGCGCTCCTTGACACTTGGTTCCAAGTCGGCACCCACTTTTACTTCTTTCCTGTCTTCCTCTATCCCCAAGTTGATGGTTTCTAGCAACTCTTCATGAGGCAGAATAGCCCTCTCTTCTTGTTGCAAAAGTCTGGCTAGCTCTACCGGCACTTCACAGTCTTCATCAACTTCGTACTCAACATGATTGACCAAATCTTCATAGTTATCGAAGGCTAAAGCAGAATAGTCACCCATGGAATCCGGAGTGGATGGGTACCTGCATTTGTGAGTGTGGGTGTGTGTAAGGGATAGCCATCCTTAAACAAAAAAAAATGCAAAAGGAAAGAAAATGAACACAACCGTTTATAGATGAAAAACGTCCAATGATTCATTAGAACATGGCATGTGATAATGAAGAAGATCAAGCCCTTACAAATGGACCTACATGCCCCGGGCAAGGCATGAGGTGAAAATAGTGTGCGAATTGTTTAGTTATTACAGACCATAAATTGGAAATTGTTCAAAGATAAAATTACTGGTTGATAAAGGTGATGGGAATAAAATCCTTTGCTTCCCAGTTGCTTAAACCCCCTGCGACGGTCGGAAAGATCCAATCTTCAAAGTGGCTCTCTTCATCTTCATCTTCTACATCATTGATTCCGTGGTGAGTGATCTTGACGAGTGGTCTCCCAGCCTTGGAACGACGCATAGCCTTTTGTCCTGCAGCAGTGAACCCTAACCCAAACTTATCCGTCTTATGGGGAAAGTCAGGCAACTTTCCCCATACTGTACTCTTCCCTTCTTTAGTTACAGCCTCTGCGTCCTTGAGAGACGCCATCCTAGATACATGCTTGGGAAAGACAGGCACCTCAACCATTGTCTTTGCAACTGCTACCTCAGGAGAAACTTCCTCAAAATGTTGGAAAGGCGTTTCGATGAACTCGCCATCCAACTCCACATAGCGGAAGGAATTGAGATGACTTATCATGTACTCTTCCTCGCCGTGCACTGTTATAATCTTACCCTTAACAGGATATTTCAGCATTTGGTGCAAAGAGGAGGTAACTGCCCCGGCATAATGGATCCACGGTCTTCCTAACAAACATGAATATGATGGACGGATGTCCATCACATAAAAGGTGGAGGTGAAAACTTTTGTGCCTACTTTGATAGGAATGTCAACTTCTCCATGAACCATTCTTTTGGACCCATCAAAGGCCCTAACAACGATGTTACTAGGTTTGAGGGTCAATCCTTCATAGTCCAAACGGTCTAAGGCTTTCTTTGGCAGCACATTCAAGGAAGAACCAGTATCAACTAAAACATGGGCAAGGGTGGTTCCCCTGCATTCAACTGAGACATGTAGCGCGTCGTTGTGTTTCCTTCCTTTGGGAGTTAAGTCAGCGTCGGAAAAGCCAAGGCCATTATTAGCAGTAAGACTGGCCACACATTCCTGAAACTGGTCAGCCGAAGTCTCTTGGGGTACATGTGCCGCCTTCAAAAATTTGATCAGGGCCTTAGCATGGGCCTCAGAGCAGAGTAGAAGAGCCAACATTGAAATTTTAGAAGGGGTCTGCCCTAGCTGTTCCACAACGTCGTAGTCACTTTTTATGATTATTTTCAAGATTTCATCCATTTCTTTCTGATTGGTTTCGGGGATAACCACAACATGAGCCTTCATCCTGACAGGCACTTCTAGTATCCCCTTACCCTTATTGGTAGTATCAACAGATGGTCTTACTTCAGGAGTATCCAATTCCTCAATCATCGGGCCCTGCACAGATGGCCTAACAGGTACGGAAGCTTTCGAGGGTCCGAAAACTGCTCGAGGGGGAGCAATCTCCGGAGAAAAAATCCGGCCGCTGCAGGTTATCTTGCTTGTACCCGCAATGTTCCCTATATCAGGGTTTTCTTCTTCAGAATTCTCTTGGACTGTCTCGATTTGTTTGATACCATGATAGAAGATTTCTCCCCCATAGTTCCATGGTATCGTTTTGCTGGATTGGTACGAGACATGTCCCGGCATGGTGATCTTTAATGATACATATTTAGGGTTGGGCGTAATCCTGACAGGCCTTTTGCAAGCCTTGGGAGGATTGTCGGAAATGGTTATGATTGCAATATCGTTGGTTGAAGTAGCAAAAGTAGCATGAGTAACAGGATTGAAGGTATCAACAAGGGTTTTATGGAAAAGTATCTCTTGGGTATCCATCAGGCGTTGGACACCTGATTTCAACATTGGGCAGTCAGCTCGTATGTTCAAACAAAAATAACAGTCCTTCCCACAACCTGGGAATACCCCAGCTCTCATCAACTTTTCTTTAATCACTAATAACGGAGTCAACAGATCGATAACATCAGTGACATGGAGGTCTTCTATAACGGCATGAACATTATGGTCGTGCTTGGGAATCGGAGAAGATATCACATTGGGCTTCTCAGGAGCATCAAATTCTACCTCTTTGGCATCAATCAGGTCCTGGATTTTGTTCTTAAGCGCCCAACAATTATTGGTATCGTGCCCAACACTGTCAGAATGGTAAGCACATTTGGCATTGGAGTGGTAGTATGGAGAGGAGTTGTTAGGATTCTTTGGCGCTTCCTTCAAACTGGTAAGATTCAGCTTCAACAAATGAGGGAGTACCTGAGCTGGTGTCATGTTGATTCGGGTGAACTGCCGCTGTGGCCTTTCTACCCGTTGTTGATTAGGTCTCGACTGATTGCCGCGAGGTTGATCATTTGAAGAACTTTGAATAATCACAGCCCCTACAGTTGGCCGGCGCTCGGTTCTTTCCTGACCCTTCTGAGAATACACAACAGAGGCTTCCTTCTTAGCTGGGAAGGCTTTCTTAATAGAAGTGGATGCAGAAGTATCCTTCTGAATCTTTCCACTCTTAATACCGGCCTCGACCCTTTCGCTAGTCAAAATTAGTTCAGTAAATCCCGCGGAAGAACTCCCGATTAGATTATTGAAGAAGGGGCCAGACAGGGTCCCCAGAAACATGTCAACTAACTCCCTATCTGACATCGGTGGCTGCACCCTTCCAGCCAGATCACGCCACTTCTGGGCATACTCCTTAAACCCTTCATTGGAAGCCATTCCCATACTTTGTAGCTGAGTACGAGTGGGCGCCAAATCAGCATTATATTGGTATTGACGGTAAAAATCAGCTGCTAAGTCTTCCCAATTGTGAACCTCTGATCTCTCGAGTTTATAGAACCAATCCAACTGTGTGCCAGACAAACTGTCTTGGAAAAAGTGTACCCAGAGGTCTTTATCAGCTGAATGGGGTTGGATCTTTCTGACATACAATCTCAGGTGCATCTTTGGACACGATAGACCGTCATAGTTGGCAAATGTTGGCACCTTGAACTTGGGAGGGATAACAATCCCAGCTACCAGCCCTAGTTCTTCAAAAATCCAAACCAGGGACCCTCTGTAACTCCATGGCTGCCAATCTATCCTCAAGATTCTTATATTTATCATCCGCTGGAGGATATTGTTGTTTGGAGTAGTATTCGTCTTCTTCCTCTTCCTCCTCTTCAACCTCAGATTCAGAAGGTACATCAGCCCCTTTCCCTTTACCGGCCCCTTCGTCAGACGTTGAGGGGAACTCAAGAACCTTCCCAGCATTGCTTTCAAACCTTCTTCCAAAAGTGGCTACTCTAGGTCTCTTTTTCTTTTTCTTTTTATTCTTCTCCAACAGAGCTTTGAGGTCCTCTTGACCCTTTGCCAAGGTCATGAGGAGTTGCTGGAATTGTGAATTTTGTGCCTGCAGATCCTTTACCGTCTGCTCCAAATCCATCTTGCTGAAATAAATAGCAGAAAGATAAGGAAACCTGGTGTGAAGACCTGTTTATGCATATGATGAATGGTATGTTATTCATGTAATGTATTCAAGGATTCAGAAATTCAAATTTGTTGCAAACAAAAAGGAACACACGTCATATTAAGAAGAAATTGTTAGTACATAAGTGCCCCATGGGAAAAATATTACAAAATTCTTAATGTAAAAAGACATTGCGCATCCTCTTTGGTGCGATGTAAGTGTTGAAAGTTTCCTCCTCATGAAGTCGGCGGGTAAGCTCCAAAACATTCTTCTCACTGGCATAGAAGCTGGCTTCAAAAGTATTTCGTTCTTCTTTGAGTCGGATCCAACTCTTTTGTAACTCTTCCAATGATGTTGGCATGTCAGGATGTAGGAGGGTGTATGGAACCTCTCCTTCCATAACAGGCTCTTTGATCACGGGGAGAATGTGAGGGTATGGCATCATAAGATTCTGGGCGTGGGTTCGTACCCACTTGAGATAAGGCTCAAGGGGGATGGAATTCTTGTGCCCTAGTGTCTTACTATCCACCTTGTTGGGCATCCTCCAAGCTCTGATAAACCTTTGTCGAAGTCCTTGCGCATCGTTGTCGAAGTCAAAAACTAGGTCAGGAATCAACATGTCATGAGGGCCATCCCTCAGAGCATATCCAAACTGTCTTAGAGCTAAACAGAGGTTGTAGGTAATGCCTCCCCTAATGCCAAGTAGTGGGACATTAGGGAATTCCCCACAACAATCAATGATGATGACATTTTCTCTGGACCGAGAACACCAATGAACATCAGAATGTGTGAGGGTCATCAACCGTTGTGACCACCTTAAACCCTGCTTTCGAAACTGATTTTGGAAGGTGAGAAATAAACCACCTTGCTAGGTGAGGAGTACAACACATGAGAACACCTCTTTTCCTCATTGTTCGTGTGTAAAATGAGTGTAGGATATCCCCAAGCAATGTAGGTATAGGATTCCTGGATATGAAAATCTTGACAGCATTCACATCTATAAGATGATCTGGGTTTGGGAACAGGACCAACCCATAGATAAGGAGTTCCACAATCTCTTCAAAGGCTTGTAGATCAAGAGAATTCCAACAGTCTTGTGCCTTATCAAACAGAAACTTCGCCAAGAAACCCTTGATACCACTTCTGGTTTCCCAATGCCCCTTGATGTCAGATGGTTGCAAGTGTAATGCTTGAGCAACATTTTCAGGCTTTGGTTCTTTTTCCGTACCGTTGTAGGGTAGTTGATGAAGAATAGGAATTCTCAGGAGTTGAGAAAATTCCTCCAAAGTAGGCACCAACTGGTAATCAGGGAATGTGAAACAGTGGTGTAGGGGGTCAAAGAACTAGAAGAGGACTTTCACCATGTCTTCTTCAATGTTGGTGTTGACCAAGTTGAGAATTCTACCATATCTTTCACTAAAGAGAGAATTCTCTGGAATCCTGGAAGTAAGCTCCTTGAGTTGAGGAGGGATTCTCACAAGGTTGACTTGAATTATTTTCCTGCGAAGAGATTCCATGACCTGCAAAACAAGAACAAAGATGAAGATCCAAACCCTTGAAATGGTTAGTGGATGCATATGATGCTTTATGATGTTCATGATGTATGCACAAGCACATGTACAAGCAAGTCACACAAAACCCTAGTTTCAGGCTTGCATGAGGTTTCACAGGTAAGTACCCTCTTGAGTTTAGTTGGCTCAAACCTGTACTATAAATAGTAACCGGGTTCTAAGGAGCTTAATATCACTGGATTGTTTTCTATGTTCATTGTTTTGGTTTAGCCACTTAACTAGCCACCAAAATATTCCAAGAAAACAACTCTCAATGAGTGTAGTATCGAGTATCTACCAACTTCGGACTGCAGCAAAGCCGGTCATCTCACTACTCCTAACAAAAGGCCTAGATGGTCAAGTAAGGTTCTAATAGTTCATTAGTGATTTATGACATCACTCAGCAGCCCCGTATTCTCTTTGATTGACTCAAAGGCTACCGGTACTCACAAATATGTCACACTAATATAGCTATCGCGTCAACCATGTCAGTATACCCTGCATAGTTTCCACAGCATATTTCTATTTACCTATGAATGTTTCCCAAATCCGGGTAGAGGATTTCAAGCCCAAACAAGAGTACCAAATGTAAAGCAATCAAGGCAAACAATATAATCATGCAAAGGGTGATCTAAGCCCTAAGGTTACTCCACTTTTAAAGTTTTCCCCAGCAGAGTCGCCAGTTCTGTGATACGGTGGGAGAACTGACTTGGGATTTTGCGTTTGTGTTTGCAAATGTTTCGGTTTAGCAAGAGTCACCACCGACTTTTTATTTTATCCTAAGGAAAGGTCAAAAAGCACAGGAAAGACCTTTGAGATGTTTTCTTGGGTTCAGGGAGTAGATTATAGAAAGGGAAGGTATTAGCACCCTTTATATCCATGGTAATCCATGGGCTCTTAGTTACTTGCTTAGATCACTTGCTTTGCTTTTCAATTGTTTGAAATGGTGCTCTTCAATTGTTTGAAATGGTGCTTTGTGTGTGATTTTGAAAGATGTTTTGAAAAGAGGCCATCGTTGTGGCAAACTTTGTAATGATTCTTGTTTGAATGTATATAAAGGTGTTTTTGTCTTTTGAAAAGTTTTCAATGTTTGAAAGTAGGGTTTTGAAATTGTGTTGTGAAATGTGTTTTGAAGATAGCAAGGATGTTTTTGCAAGTTTTGATCAAGTAACTAAGAGTTGTCTACCCTATTTTACTCAAAGATCTTTCTTATGTTTTTAACCCTTTTAATAGTGTTATTTCACTACTGTATTTGGTGAACAACCTTGTGTTAGGATGTTAAACGGGACGGGGACGGGTCATCGTATAGACCATGATAGCAATGGTGTCAAGTATTTTTGGCAATTTTCTTAAGGGACTTGATCATTTTTGTTTAGGCAACCTAGATAGCGTCATTGAGGGACTATGATCTTTTGTTTTGTTTTTGTTTTGCCAAAGTACTTAACATGCATACCATGGCCCTTTTTTGAAGGCAACAAGTGGATTGTAACCCTAGGGGTGCAAGTGTACATTGTGTTTCTTTTTTCATGCATTTTTGTCTTTGATTAGGTCAAGCTATTTGTTAATTTGATTTTTGCATACAAGACCCTAAGTCTAATCATGGCATAATTGAAAGCTTAAGGTGCGAGAATTTAAATTCTACACTATTACAACATGATATAGGGAGGGGGGTACAAATTTGAATTGGGGATTATTTTGCAATAAATTAAATCCTAAATTATTACAACCAAATTGAATGTATAAGACATAACAATTAAATGTACAATATTTAAATAAATACAATAAATAAATATTAGATAAAATGTATTATGCAAAAAAAAGTGTTTATGTATGTAAAAAGTATTTTTAATATGAAATGTAAATAAATAAAAAGTCAATTTCAATTATTTTTGTTTTTTAGGGCAAAAACCCTGATTTCTTAAATAAATAGTATTATTTATCATTTACATACAATAATGCATCAATTTGTACAAAAATAAAAGTATATATTAAAAAAGGGTATTTTTAGTATAAAATATTAATAAAAATAAAAATGTATTATTTTTGTGTTTTTTGTTCTAATTATTTAATAAAATATATTTTATATATATATATATATATATATATATATATATATATATATATATATATATATATATATATATATATATATATATATATATATATATATATATATATATATATATATATATATATATATATATATATATATATATATATATATATATATATATATATATATATATATATATCAAATATATTAAGTGTATAAAAATAAAATAAATTATTTACAAAGAAAATGTATATATTTCAAGAAAATATTTTCAAATGTGTATAAAAATAATAAATAAAAATAAAAGTATTTTTTACATTATGTTTACATTTAAACAAAAGTAAATATAAAGTATTTAATGTATTAATACTAGAAACAATTGAAATAAATACCAAATAAATATATAATTTTATGAAAATATTTTTTAAGTATTTTTTATATTTGAATAAAATATCAAGGTCAGAAATAAAATAAAAATGCAAAAATGATAAATATACAAGAAAAGGGCCAGGGGGGTGCAAAAAGAAAAGTGGGGGGTGCCAAAAGCAAGCCTGTCCAGGCCCAGCCCAAAACCAACTTCATCTTCTTCCTTTGAACAGAAATGCGCGCGCTCTATGTACAAAATGCTATCTCTTGATTCTGTGCTTTTTTGACAAAACTCATAACATGAAACTTGTAGAGCATCAAACAACGAATCTAACCATATAAAAAACTTAAGCTAACTCTCAAAGACCAGAGAGAATTTCTCTGGCCCTAATTCTTAACCTAGTTTTTTCAGAAAGTTCATGAACAAAATTCTCCTAGCACGATTAATATAAATGAAAACTAAGCACATGTATGGTTTCAGGGCTATGAATACAACATCTTTCATTCACAAACCTAAGTCTAACTATTCCTAAATAGAGATATAGAAGTTCATGAAATACCTGTTTCAGTTGAGCTCGAGCTGGACAATGCAGCAACTTCCAAGGGTGCTTGAGGTTCTTTTGAGCTTGCCTGATGTCCACTGAAGCTTTCCCAATGCTTGGCTTGTTTTGAAGTAGCCTGAATCGTGCTACAGAACTCAACCTGCAAAGCTTCCAAACAAAAATGGAAATGTGTGTTAATGGAGTTACAGTTGGCAATGGAGGTCTGGAATAGTTTAGGTGAGTTGAATGGAAGGTATTGGAACAAGTTTGAGGCAAAACGCACGAGGGAAAGTGGAGATGGAAGTGGTTCTGCAGGGCTTGCCATGTTTTGAAGAAAAATGGTGATTTTGTGTACAAGGAGGTTTGAGTGGTGAAGAGCTCGTGTTTATGACTCAAAGGGTTGTGTGAAATGTGTTTGCAATGTTTGTGTAAGCTGACTATGGCTGGTTTTCAAGTTTTCAAGATTTGGATCAATTTCTTCTTTGTGAAGCAAGAATGTGTAACTACTCAATGCAGGCCTGTACACTCTATCTTGTAAGCTGCATACTTTTCCTTTGATACTTGCAATTTGTGGATTTGATCTTTCCTCAGAGATATGGCCCCATGCTTCAAAGATCTTGATTTGACATAAAGTATAACTTTTCAAAAATGGAACTATGCCTTTTACCATTTAGGAATTAAACTTGTGTACAATACCCTAATGACCAAGACAATGCATTATCTCAATGGGTTTGCATTAAATTATGGAGTACAAACTGGTTTTGAGGCCTGTAATTGTGTACAAATCTATCTTGGTCAGATTTGCAACTTGGTATGAACATGTATTGCCCATGGATCAAAGTGAGTTTTTGCCAACTTCAAGCATTCGATTCTCCCTAACCACAAAGGTGTTTGAGGAGTTATTGGACAATTTGGAAAGCTTGCAACATGTACTATAATCCATCTTTGAATTCAATTTGAAACTCCAAGTGGAACTATGTGAAAAATGGCCAATAAGATGGGTCAAAATCCTGCCTAAATTAGGGCAAAATTTCTCCAAGTTAAAAGTTTTAGGTACCCTTGTTCCAAAAATCATAACTTGAGATCCAAGCTTCTTTTGAGAAAACTTTGTGAATAAAAGTTGTAGACTTTGTGATGGACTACAACTTTTATGTTGTAAGTTTTGTTTGAATCCATTTTCATCTTGGTGAAAAAATGGGACAACGTTAGGAAAAAATAAGAAAATTTTATAACCTAGAAATTTTCTAAGTTATGAAATTTTTCCATTTTAAACCCTAATTTGCATTTTTGGGTTTCTTGATGAACAAGTTTCATAATTTGACATGTCTTGATTAAAAATGATCCTTGGCACTTGATTTTGACCAAAAATTCAAAGTTTGACTTTTTAGTATACAATCAAATTTTGATTAGTTGACTGAAAAATTCATTTGTCAATCCTATGCATTTGAGATCTTTTGAACTTGTTGAATGGGTCAAGACAATGTAATTGAGTCCTTGAGTCCATGGTTGATCTTTATTTTCCATTGGCTAGGTCAAACAGTCAAAAATTGCCTTTGTACAGTCAAAACCCTAAAAATGACCATTTTGCCCTTTAGATGATCTGATCAAATTTCTTGTGGAATTATGATCCAAACTTGATCAAATGGTTCATATGAGTTCATAATGTTGATGTGGGTCAAATTTCATGAGGTTTGACTGTCAATTGGCCACAATTGACTTTTTCCCCAATACAGTTGATTTCTAGGTCAACTGTCCAATTGATTGGGCAAAAATTTGAATCAAGGCTTGAAACTTGGCATGGACAAACTTATGAGTCCAAAATGAAGTATGAAAGTAACTTTGGGCATTGTAGGTCAAAACATCATTGTGCAAACTCAAACCCTAATTTAGGTCAACAGTGCAAGGAGGTATCTTGAGCAGAGCCAACCCTAGCTTGATCTTGAATTCCAAGAGTCTTGTGATGAGAAATGTTGATGAAATGGGACGGAAAATTTTGGGGTACAACACCTGGATCCGACCAGATAACAGTTGACATTCAAGAGATATTCCCCAATGGCAATCAGGGATTCAACCTCCCAGAATTTCCATAGCAGCAGTCAGGGATTTATTTTCCCGGACAGAAACATACATCTCACATTCATACATGATAGCATGTACATACCCTATGCGTTTAGCATAATACCACATCTGGTGAAACATCAAGTTTTAGTATAAATCAACAAGAGATTTGTGTTGATATTTCTTCTAATGTTTATCAACTTTTCTTCAAAATGGAATCTATAAGCCCATTCACCATCCATCTTCGGGTGCAAATTTCTAGGCACTCTAATGTTCAATCATCTTTCACCTTCAAGTCATGAATGACGGACTCACCAATCTAACTCTCCAGGTTTAAGAAGATTGAACAGGGGCAGCTGTTTTACCCCAAAATTTTCCCTCTCATTTCTCAAGGATTCTCTCACAAGATCTTCTATGACGTCAAGTTTGCAGCACTCATACATCAATTTAGGCTTGGAATTGGCACAAGGGCAAAATGGTCAATTTCATATTAGAAAGTCAAACTTAGACTTTTTGGTCAACATTACATTCCAAAGATCAAATTTCATCAAGACATGCAAGAATATCAAGCTTGATCATCAAGAAAGTCAATATTCAACTTGAAAAGTCAAGATTTCCAAGACTTAGAAATTTTCGAAGTGTTTTTATACATAATAATTTCATCACCTCATGCCATTCTTTCATCATGATGCAAGATGATTCAAAAGAAACTTTCAACATAAAAGTTGTAGATCTCCATGATATCTACAACATTGCTTCACACAACTTCTCCTAAATATGATGGGATCTCAAGTTACAAATTCATGAAGTCATGACATTTTCATTTAACACTTAGAGAAATTTTCAACAGATTTTGGTCGGGATTTTACCCCAACTTCTTGGCATTTTTTCACATAGTTCCAAGATGATTTTGGCAAAATGGCCAACATGAAAGTTATAGAGGATGTTTAAAGCTTTCCAAAACATCAAAGAGCATAAATTTATCATACTTGAGCTAGGAGATTCAAGGGCTTTAAGGTGGCCATCCATCTTTGAATTGCAAGTCATTCTAAGTGAAGAACACATAACAAAACTCTCATGATTTGCTACATAATCTTATGTTGCAGGCTTCTTTGCTTGCAAATCTCATCATAATTTAATTCTTACACCCACTCTTGAGCTATTACCCAAGTGTTTAAACCATTGTCCAAAAGATCTTTCCATTTATGGTATAAAGGCACCTTTGCTATTCTAGAAAAGCAAGCTTTTTGTACAAAGTTTGTCTTGAGCCCATACCTTGCTGGTTGCTGATTATACTTCACCCTAAATCATGGGAAGTAGCTCCTCAATACCAGCAACTTTGGTACTTCATCTTGGGACTATGGAGTACTTAACTTAGTTTGATCTTTGTAATCCAACCAAACCATAACATGTTGTCTTATAAACCTAATTAGATCATATGTACAAACCCCTTGCCTATAAATAGAAGAAGCATTTGCAAGAGAAAGAGGTTGGAAAAAAGGTTAGAAAAATAGAGAGAAAAGCCAGAAGTCTTGTTGTAAACTAGCCATCAAAAACCATAACTGTCCAAAAAAGATTTCACTCTTGAGTTTTAAATTCCAAATATTTGGAACTCTCACACCTTGCAAGCTCTGTCTAAACATCTAAGCACCTCACATACATCACCTAGAAATTGTTCAAACTCAAGAGCAAGCTTCTACAACACCTCTGTTTTCTCTTCCAATTTCAATAACAGTCAAGATAACAACTCAAATTCAGAGTATAAAGATCCAACTCTAAGGTAAGTTTCTTGACTTTAGTAATTCATTTTTTAAGACAAAAATGTAGTAACCATTGTCCTTGAAGCTAACCTTTTGTTTATCTTCCATTCTTTTCATTATGTGTTGAGAACTAACCCATGTATGCAGCAAAACAATGTTGAAGTAGAAAAAATGACAGTATGAGTCGACACATAGCCTTATGAGTCGATACATACTGCTTTACAGGCCCAAAACAGAAGGAAAAACAATGTATGAGTCGACACATAGCCTTATGAGTCGATACATAATGCTTTATAGGCCCAAAACAGAAGGGAAAAAAATGTATGAGTCGACACAAAGCACGTATGAGTCGACACATGTAGTGTATGAGTCAACACATACCATTATGTATCGACTCATACTGAGTTGATTTGGAAATACAGGGGGCAAGGAAAGTTATGTGTCCATGCATGTGAGCTTGTGTCGACACATAATAGTTCAAAATGCATTTTTTCCTTCTTTTTACACAGTTTTTATGTTTTCTTCATGGTTATTCGATATGGTTGTAATATTTAAGTTCCTCCCCATTTGTAAATTGTACCCTCATCCCCTAAATGATGTAATAGCGTAGGACTTTACATTTCCGTAATTTATCGCTTTCAAATATAAATGCTAGTAACTAGGGTTTGTATGGCAAGACATAAAATCAACAAGTAGATAACCTTAATCAAAGATTAAATGCATGCAAATCAAACACACTATTCACACAAGCACCCCTACGGTAAACTCCACTTGGTTGCCTTATACAAAATGGCCATATTACACATGTAAGGTATCTTAGCAAGAACAAGCAAATACAAGATCATAGTCCCTCGATGACGCTATATAAGTTGCCTTTCAAAATGATATTAATCCCTCAAAAAGAAATGCTAAGATACGTTGCAACATTGATAATCATGGCTATACGATGACCCACGCCCGTCCCGCTTACATCCAAAGATAGGGTTGCTTACCAAATAAATGGTAAAACAACAATGTCAAAGGAAAAGAAAATGAACAAGAAAGACATTTAAGTAGGTAGATTACTCCTAAATTACTTGCTCCATTTCAAAACAAACATCCTTGCTATTTTAAAAAATAATCACCTACACTTTCAAAAACACCTTTCAAACTTGAAAACATTTTCAAAAGATCAACACTTTGTATACATTCTTACGAACGATAATCATTACAAAGTTTTCCTAAACGATGGCGCCTTTTCAAAATACTTTCAAAAAACCCACACAAAGCAAAGTTTCAAACAAAAGCAAGTGATCTAGCAAGTAACTAAGAGCCCATGGAAAACCATGGATGAAAAGGATGCTAATACCTTCCCTTTTCATAATCTACCCCCCCTAACTCAAGAAACAATCTCAAAGGTCTTTCCTGTGCTTTTTCCCCTTTCCTTTTGGATAAAAGAAAAGTCGGTGACGACTCTTGCTAACCGCAACATTTGTAATCAAACCCAAAACACCCATGTCAGTTCTTCCACCGTATCATAGATACCCATTGAGATAACATCTTCTTTTGATGCACACTACTGATACGCGAAGATTAAATGTTGCGGTTTTAAATTCCATCAACCTACTAAATGATAACCATTATTGTATCCTTAGATGCACACTCTTGATGAGATTTAAATACTCAATCAGATTAACTGAACACTACCCTGCCCCGGGTTAAAAATGAGGGTTTTTTCTAAATAGAAAAAGAAAATCCTACTTCAAGGCTCAAAGAGGTTAACAAAGGTTTCACTCCCTTATATCTCCGGTGTTTGAGGATTTTAAGCAATGCCTGTACGTCATCAACATGGTTTTATCCAAAAGCATACAACCAGAAAATTTGTGTTTTAATATCATCGTCCTCCCTCCAATCTCTGCGTAGGCGAGAGAATAGTTAACAAGTTGGTATCATAGAGTAATTTAAAATTGAAAACAAATATGAGTGAAACAAATGAATTTCTTCAAGACAAACATACTCATTGTATTAAGATTAAACATTCAAATGCAAACAAGTTCTTACATGCAAACAGTGCAATGATAAACAAGAAAAATTACAAATGAGAAATCAGTAAAAATGCTAATAAACTAAGATGACTCTCTTATCTGGACTTGCACTGAAGGAAACATTTCCCAAACTTTGGAACTACCAACAATTGAGATTCATTCATGCCCTGCTAACTAATTGTTTTGAACATTCAAGCCAATGTCCTTAAACGATAAGATACCTCTTCGGACCAACCTCTGAAGTTTGACCTTCAAAGCAAAGCAATATTCTAAATTGTGCCCAGGAGCATCCTGATGAAAGGCACATGAAGCATCAACCTTATATCATCTTGATAATTTTTCAGTAACAATTGGTCGAGCTCGAGTTTTAACCAGATTCTTCTTCAACAAAGAAGGATACAACTCTGTATATGTCATTGGAATTGGATCAAAGCTCATTTTCCTCCGATGACCTTGCCCTTGATTTCCTTGTTGAGGTGCCCTCTGATATGCAACAGTAGTCGGAGCTTCAATAGTAACCGTTGTTGGTTGAGGTTGAACACTCGGTGGCTGGTTCTGAGCAGCCACCTAAGATTCCATCAGAGCAGTAAGATTGGCCATGCCGACCTTCGAAGCAGAAACCTCCTCGTGCAGCTCACGATTCTCTTGTTCTAAGTTGTCCATCTTCTTTTTGAGATTATCCCGAGTGTTGTAGTGGTGAGTCAGCTTGCTGAAATAAGTAATGAAGCTTGGTAAGACACCTGGATATGCATAACAAATGCAAGAAATATGTGCAATATGATGCATGATATGCAATGCACATGATTTGTTTTATTATTGATATTTCAAGGGACTTAAAGATTTATAAACATATTGCAAATATCAAAGTAATAACACATTTGAAATACTGAAATTTTTTATTATAATAACTTCAAAATAGGTTAAAAGTCTCAACAATCCCAAGTACAAGATGAAAATAAAATCTAAAACCCTGAGAAGTAAAGTTGTCAATGATCACTTTATACGCTGGCGCTTCCCTGTAAGCATGGTAATCTGAGCCTTCGACCTCTGATTTACTTCCACATATCTGGTGGAGACTTCCTTCCAATCACCTGAATCAGGGAGTGAGCAAATAGCATCTGACTCAGGCTTACGAGAAAATAAATCCCCTTGCCTCTCCATGGTCTCTACAGCCCGTCTTTCAAGGATCTCAATCAAGTCGTCTTTCTCCTTCAAGTATGCTCTATAGGAAATCTCTAATGTTTGGAACTTATTCTTCCAAGCTTCCTTTTCTAGTTGCATCCTGACCAAAGAAAGCTACAGCTCTTCTAGATCATCCAATAAGGGAGGAGTGGTATTTGCAAAAAAATCAGGCATAGGTGTTTCCCGGGAATACGACATCTTCAACTGAATGGCTCTCGCCTGGACCCACTGCAGATATGGCTCCAAAGAAACAACACCCCTAGGTCCCAAATATTTCCTACTCTTCTTATGAATGTGACGCCAGGCTTTCGCAATCTGATCCCTAGCTTCCCTGTGGTCTTCTCCCTCCATCAGAAAGAAACTACTCAAATGAATACTATTTGGTTTATCCCTCATCGAATAACCAAGCTGTTGTCGTGGAAGAACAAGGTTATAGTTAATTCCTCCCTTTGTACCAAGAAGAGGTACATTGGGGAAACTACCACAACTATTAATAATCTCTATATCATGGTAAGCTCGATGATACCAATCAATATCCGAGTGAGTAAGTTCCATGATCTTAGGAGCCCAACGGGGTTCCTTCTTGACATCCCAAAAAGCATCAGACTGAGGCATATGAGAGATAAACCACCAGTACAACAAAGGCGCGCAACAGATAATCATCCCCCATGATAAGAATTCTGAAGATGAATAGAGTAATAAGCATCACCCAACAATGTAGGAATTGGGTTTCCGATCATGAAGATCCTGATAGCATTAATGTCAACAAACTTGTCCACATTAGGAAATAAGAACAACCCGTAAGCAAGTAGAGCAAAGATGGCCTCAAAAGAGACCGTACTCTTCATCCTGGCAAAGTAGCAAGCTTTATCCAATAAGAACTGAGCTGGTAATCCTCTAATCCCTCATTTAGTAATCATATGGGCTTCAACCTCGGACTTCCCAGATGGATCAAAGCAGCATTCTCATGTGATTTTGGCTCATCCTCAAGCCAGTAAAAGGAACATGATCGGTAACAGGTAAATCCAATAAATAACAATACTCCTCTAGTGTAGGAATCAACTGATAGTCGGGAAAAGTAAAGCAATGATACATCAGATCATAGAACTTGACCAAGGTCAAGAGAATACCCTCCTTCATCTTCAGCTTCATGAGAGGAATGATGGATCCATACTTCTTCCGAAAATCTACAGAGCACTCAATCTCGGGAATTAGGCTGATCAACCCATCTATCTTAGGATCCTTGAAACTGTACTTCCCAGTCTTTCTTTTTCCAGAATCAATGGTTAAAAAGTACCTGAGATATTCATAGATGGTCAACTTTTAAATCCCTTGAAATAAGATTTCTTCAAAAGATTCACATGAGTGCATAGATGCATGATGCAACAATCACACACAAGATCACACATATAGGGTTCATAGGTTCAACGTCACAAGCATGAGGTCAAAGGTACTACCCATAAGGTATGGTCTAAAATTTATCACCTGCCGAACGAGGTTCTAGAGGTTCCCAGAGTCTACACCCTTCCTTCAGATATTACCAACTTCTTGGTTAACTCGGTAATTAGTAATATTCTCAAGAAAGACTTATCCGAGTATAGCATCGTGTGACAACTATTTCTGGATTACTCCATCATAGTTTCCGCACTATACCTAAAATGCCAAGATGGGTTTGGTATTCTACGGTCCTCAGCTTCAGCAGGCTCCCAGGTCGAATGCAGTACGTCTTCCCGATTACTCGGTAAACGACACTACAGTCAAAGGGGCCTCCACTGAGTGGGGGATCTCATGCCTCCTTTTTTGGGATTACTCCCTCAAAGTTAACATGACTATACCGCCCGTCCTATCTTAAATTTTGCCCAAGTCTGGGTATAGGACTTATGAGTAATCACCAAACACCCTGAAAACCAAGAAAATCTAGATAAACATATATTCAACATATAACACATAAATAACAATAGCATATACACAGATATAAACAAAGATAGGTCAACCCACTTCGGGATGGACCAGTAAGAGGTCAATCTTTCCCCGATGAAGTCACCATTTTTTTTGTAGCGGTAGAAATGTTTAAGACTAAGCCATTGGATTGACTTGAATTATACAAATTAAAATAAAAATCGCCACCGCGCTTTATTGTTTTCAAAGGAATGGGAAAAGAGTGAATAACCCAAAAAGAGGGGGGAAAGATTCAAGGTAAGGGGGTTGGTTATGTAAAGGGAAGGTATTAGAACCCTAAAGATCTATGGTAATCCGCAGGAACCTCTTTGTAAAAAACTGTATATTTTGGCTAAAAAAATGTTGTATGTATAAATAGATGGTGGAGGTGAGAAAAGAAATATATTTTTTTAGATTTTTGCACCCGCCGCGGTTGCGAACCTTTAGTGCCTATGTACCACCTTCCGTGCAATAGGGGATCAGGGTACACGTAGATTGTAACGCTCGTAATTTAATTAATTATTTAATTAAATTATTTTTGGAATATTTGTGAATATGTGTTGTGATTAGTTGGATTTATTTATTTTATTAAGTGGTGGAATAATATTAGAAGGATAATATTATTTGATGTGGGCTTGTTTTAAAGGAATAGAAGTAGTAATCAAGGGGGTGTAGTAGTCTTGAGCCCATTAAGGAATAAAGAGAATAATAAAGTTATTTTATTATTGTTATAATAAGGAGAAAAGAAGAAGCAGTAAGAAGAATAAGGGTTAGAGAAAGAACGTGAAAGCTGTTGGAAAAGAGGAAAAGAGGCAGAACGGAAATTCAACCAGAAAAGTTATAGAGAAACCTTCAATCCAAGGTAAGAGTGGGGTTCTGACTCTATAATAGGGTTTATGATAATTGGTATGTGCGATTAGATGTGGAATTGTTGTCTTGTTCGTGATTTGAATTATATATGTTGTTGTATGATGAAAATCGATGAGTTATGGATGAATAACGATGCCCCAATGCTGTATAAATGATGTAGAATTATAGGATAATTACAGTTGATGATTATCTATGATTAGAGGATGTTTTTAGGGCCTAATGTATGGAACCCGTAGTGAAAACACAGAGAAATTGCAGAAAATAACCATGATAGAGCAGTATGTGTCGACCTCAAACGTTACGTGTCGATACAAGAATGCTGTTAGACTCGGGATGAGTCGACACGAAGGAGTCATGTTTCGATACATGAGGGCTTTTAGACTCAGAATGAGTCGATACGTAGAGGCATGTGTCGATACATGCAGTGTTGTAGGCTCAGTATGAGTCGATACAAGAGAGTATGCATCGACTCATGAAGTGCGTTAAGTTCAGTACGCGTCGACCCAAGACTTTACGCGTCGATCCATGTTGTCTGGTTTTTTGACAAATTCGTTTTCCAAAGGCTGTAACTTGAGTTTTCGGACTCCGTTTGAGGTGTCGTTCGAAGCGTTGAATAGCTAATGCGATGAAATTCATTCTTAAGGATTAAAATGAAGAATAGGAAGGATAATCCTAGTATCTAAATTAGGATTAGAGTTAATTCCCGCGTTGATCGCTATGTTGATTTTTGTGAAGAATGATGAGGATGAGATGATTATAGATTGTTGTTTGGTTTGTAACAGTAGGATTAATGATGATAATTATATAGTATTACATAATAGTAATATGTAGATATTTGGTAATTTAGAAGTAAGCCTTAGATGATTAATTAATTATAGGCAATATCATGTTGTAGGCCTATGGCCAATGTTGCAAGATTGACGAGTTACTGTTGTATTATTGTATGGCTGAGTTGTTGATGATAAATGATGTTTGATGAATTATTATGTATAAATGATGTTTGATGAATTATGATAAATGATTGTGTTGCGGTTGGAAGAACTGACTGTTTTTGGAATGCTGGTTTGCATTTTGCGTTTGTTTTTGCAAAATGTCGCGGTAAGCAAGAGTCGCCACCGACTTTTATTTTATCCAACAAGGAAAGGAAAAAAGCACAGAAAAATTCCTTTTTTGAGATATTTCTCAGGTTCGGGGGGTAGATTATAAAAAGGGAAGGTGTTAGCACCCTTTCTATCTGTGGTTATCCACGGGCTCTTAGGTACTTGCTCATATTGTTTTCAAAATTGCTTTTCTTTGTGCTTTTGGGTTTGAAAAAGTTTTTGTTTTGAAACTTCGTTTGAAAAGTGTAAGTGTGAAAAGTTTTTGTTTTTTGAAAGAGCAAGTACTTAAGAACCATCTACCTACTCGAAAAAGGAATTGTTCTATGATAATGTCCTTTAGACAATGCTATCCCACTATGAATGAGTAGGTAGCACCATCGTTGGAGTTTAAGGGTCAATTCGAATTAGGGACGTGCGGTCACTAAAGCAACGTTAGGACACCTTAGCGATAACCCTAATGTCTTAGATCATTTTATCTGAGGAAACTGTTTCGAGGCAACTATGATCTTTGGACAAGAGGGCGACCTCTAAAACTTCCTATACTCAACGATCACGTACGAAGGCAACCAAGTGGGGTGTACCCTAAGAGTGCGCATGTGCGAGTGTGTCGTTTTCAGTTATTTTTGTCTTTGTACATGTTAAAGGTGATCTATGTTGATTTTAGGTTAAAACATTCAATCTTGTCATGCATCCCTATTATCAAACATCTAAGAGTTATATTTTGTGGAAAATAAATTGCGGAAATTAAATTACAAGGCCTCGGGTATTTACATCGCCAAAAGCAACCCTTTGAAATTTAAATGCGGAAAATAAATAAAGCGATAAAAATAGTCCTAATTATCTATTACATTCTGGAAACAAATACAATATGGAATAAATGGATCGCGTGCGGGAAATTAAATCGAGTGCGAGTCCTAGGGTTTTGACCCTTTGTTATTAAAGTAAAGATTTTTTTGGTTATTTTTGAATTAAGAAATAAACTATCCTAAATTAATTATTGAATTAAATAAATAAATAAATTAATGAAAATAAATATTTTTGGTTTTTTTTGTTATTTAAAGAAAGAAATTAAAATTGATCAATGTTAATAAAAACCTAATTAAGTCTAATTGATTTTAATTATTGAAAAATATATTAAAGTTAATCCTAATTAATGGCCTAAATTAATTAAATTAATATTTGTTAATAAAAATTAAAATACTGAAATTTAAAGAAAACAATATTTTTTGGTTTTAATTTTATAGAGAAAATTATTTGATTGGTTAGTAATTGATTAAATAAAAATAATAAAACAAACAAAATTAAATAAAAGAAATAGAAAGAGATTGGAGGTTTAGGCTTGATTAGGAGGTTCAACATAGCAATTTGAGGCCCAATTACGTTGGCCTGGTTGACTTTTTTGATCCTCTGTGCACTGGTTGACTGGATCCCATGGTGGACGTTCATCTCTTGGCCCTCAGATCTGGCCTATGGCCATCTGTCCATTGAATGATTGAGGGTTCATGATAGATTTCACGCTGGGATCAACACTTGATTACCTGAAGAAAAATATAATAAAGCATATGGTGGACCTGGGAATCGAACCCAGGTCCTGATGGTATTTGCATTGCTCGCTTCGCCACTAGGCCAATGTGTCTCAATTGTTAGTATAATGGAAAATAATAATAATAAGAGATAATGCGCTAATATGCCAGAAAACAATAAAAACGCGCACGTGTTTTTGAATGGTCCACTGGGGAATTGCCACGTCTCCGTCCCCTACCTCCAGACCCTGTAACTTTACCTGCGGATTTAGATCCGCAGCTAAATGCGCAGGTCGATCCAAAAATAAGTTCTAGGCCATAAAAACGACCCCCAAAGGCATGGTTAGGTTCGTCTCTCTCTCCTGAGTGCAACCATGTCCATCACGAGATTCAATTTCACCTGAAATGCAAATCCCTAAAATCTAACACGAAACCCTAACCATGCTATTATGAGATTACAGTCCATATAAATGAAATCAAATATTGCCAAAAGCTTAGAAATCTCATGAGAGTCACAAATATATCAAAGATTTGCCAGAAAGATGCAAGAATAGAGAGTTAAGGTTTTGAAAACAGGGCCAAGAAACGGGACACTTACAACGCGTTTTGATGTGTATGAGAGCTTGCTTTGGATTGGTTCTGACTCAGTGAACCTCCAGCAATCGATTGGTATTGAGTTTTGCTTCTGAAAACGCCTCTAGACTCGATTTTGGTTTCACACTTTTTTGTGAGTTTTGCAAGTTTTACTTTGCTTCTTTCTGCAGCCTCTAGCCCTCAATTTCGTGCCTTTTCCTTCTATATGTATCATGGAAGGTATTAGGTCAAGAATCATGAATCAAATCTCTCTAAATCAATGCCTTATGATTTGATTTGATTCATCCTTTAAAGCTTGCCAAATTTGTCAAATCTCCATCTTTTTGTACATGATATGCTTGATACGAATTTTGATGATGATTATGATGACAATTAAAACCTAAAACACTCAAAAGATATCATGTAATCAAGGCTTTGGATTTTTTTATGATTTAATTTGATTAAAAATGAAATAATTCAATAAAAAATCAAATAAAATAATAAAAATAAGATATGGGCTCATGGCTGAAGCTAGGACACTTGGACAATGATGCAAGCTCAAATCAAGTGGAAAAGAATGGGCCCATTTGAAAATTTTTGAAGTTTTGGGGATAGTTGACTTTTGGCAATTTTGTAAAAATGCCCAACTTCAACAATGCATAACTTCTTCAATTTGGAACTTTTGGAAGTTTTATTGGACCTTTTAGAAAGCTTGAGATGTATTATAACAAACCCCTTTGGTCTCATCGCATTTTGATATTCCATGCTCAAGTTATAAGCTTTGGCAAAAAATGTGTTTTTGTTGACTTTAAAAAATGACCTATAATGTCCAAATTCATAACTTCTTGTGAGTGCATTTTCTGATCTTGGGGTATGAAGATGGATTGTAGTAAATTTCACCCTATTCAAAATGAGCTTTGGATGGGTCATTGCTCATAAAGTATGAGAAAGGTATGCTTGGTCAAAGTTGAGTTGACTTTTCCTGCAAAACCCTAAGTTAACAACTTTTGAGTCTTGGTGAATTTTGAGCAATCCTTGATGAATAATGATCAACCCTTGATCAAATGATGAAATATACTTCAAAATTAGAATGTTGGCAAAAAATCTTGAAGTTTGACTATTTGTAGGTCACAGTTGACTTTTGCCCTAACATAGTCGATTTTTGGACCCTTTGAGCAATTGACTGAGCAAACTTCCTCTGCAAGGCTTGAAATTTGACATGGATGATCTTGAGAACATATTAGGACATTGGGGAGAACTTGAGGTCATTTTTATTCAAGGATCTTGATGCAACATAAAACCCTAATTTGAGGTTGACTGCCTTAGGAGATGACTTGTCTGACCCACTCTTGAGCAATCTTGAGCCACTTGGAGATTTTTCTTGCCTTGTTTTGGGAAATATGAGAGGGAAAATTTTGGGATACAATAGCTGCCCCTGTTCAATCTGCTTAAACCTGAGGATGTAGATCGACTTTCCAGCCTTTTGTAATCCGAAGGTGGAAGATGATTGAACACTAGAGTGCCCAGAAATTTGCACTCGCATGTAGTGGTATTAGCCTGGTGACGTTAGGAATGGGTGTACATATGCCGTCCAAAGGTGATTGTTGACAGAAAGTCTTAGACTGGAATAAGAATCAGGGAGATCTTAGCGTTGATCTGACTGAACCAGAGAAGGTCTTGGATTGACTTTGACTGGATAAGAATCAGAAAAATCTTAGGATCGATTTAACCGAACCAGACGAAAATCTTGGAATATCTTCAACCAGAATAAGAATCAGGGAGATATTAGCATCAATCTGACTGAACCAGAGAAGGTCTTAGATTGACTTTGGCTGGATAAGAATCAGAAAAATCTTAGAATCGATTTAACTGAACCAGACAAAAGTCTTGGAATATCTTCAACTGGAGTAAGAATCAGGGAGATCTTAGCGTCGATCTGACTGAACCAGAGAAGGTCTTGGATTAACTTTGTCTGGAAAAGAATCAGAAAAGTCTTAGAATCGATTTAACTGAACCAGACGAAAGTCTTGTGAGAGCATCTTTCTGAGGAATCCTCTGAAACAACCCTCAATAGATGTAGTTTTTGAGGGGACTACCAGGTCATATAAGTAGTCAACTGTGTTTATTGATTCGTCTTTCCCTGAAAAGGTAAAGAGTTAGTCATATGCAATGTCATGATGTATGAAATTCATGATATATATAGAGCAATGATGCTCTCCAAATAAATGAGATTGTGTGGTATGATGCGTATATGCCTGTATCATGATGTATGGAAATGTAATGTTTCTAGCTGGGGAAAATAAATCCCGGATAGCTGCTGAAGAATAGAGCTGGATTCCTCGTTTCCGCTGGGGATGGCGAACGAAGAGAATAAACCTGCAGGAGAGGATGACTCCGTTGGGGGAATAAACTGATGAGGAGATTACTCTGTGGGGAAGAGATGTTCTGCTGAAGATTCCACTGATAAATTCCGTCGGGATGAATTATCGTTGCTGGTGATATTGAATCCTATTGGGGATTGAATTCCTGTTTGTGAAAAGAAAGAACTCCTCTGGGGACGATCTCTCAGTGGCGACTTCACTGGGGATAACCAGTTAGACTTTTATGGGGATAATCCTTTGAGTTCTACTGGGAATGATCCTTTGAACTCAACTGGGGAGATTTATTTGTGTACTCCGCTGGGGATAAAATTCTAGAGTCTACCGGGGATGATTCTCCCAACTCCGTTGGGGAAGCTTATTCAGATTGCGCTGGGAAAATTTTAACTCCACTGGGGATATCTTGTACCCTGCCGGAGAGCATTCTTATACTCCATTCGGGAATGTTAAGACTGCCGGGGATATCAAGCCTTTTTAGTGCTGATGGTAGATAAACTCTGCTTGGGGAGAATATTACCGATTCATTCACAGTTGCAAGTCTCAGTTGGGGAGAGCTATCATTACTGTCTTACTCTGCGGGGAGTGAAGGTACCTTAACCATATTCTTCAGCTGAATTTACCTTGTAACTGGTGGACAGAGCAACTATACAGCTTGGACAATTCTCATTTGCCCCTGTTTCTGATATTACTAGTAATCATATTTTGTTTCACATGTAAATATTCATGAGCAGCAATTAATGTCAAATGCATATATCAATAAATGAACATTGGACGTTCTTTGCAAATCAAAACAGATAAAAAAACAGTTTGAAATTTCTTTGAAAATGAATTGTATTGATTTTGAAGTTTGGCATGTAAATAGGCATTTTTGTACAAGAGGCTGGCATCCTAGTAAGAGAACACCGTCGAACAGATAGAATTTACACAAATTGTGAAAAACAAAACAGCTATGTGAACAATCCCACTGGGTTCCAATTCTGCTATTGCCTTTATGTCCTCGAGCATCTCATCACTTTGCTACTTGGTTGAAGGTAGATCAGATTGATTAGCGCCTTCCAAGCTTGATAGTCGATACCGAAGTCTGGATGCGAGATGATCCAATGAGACATAGTGTTACGCTGATCCCTAATTTTTGCTTGGACCCCCCCTTCGGGTTTTCAGTCCACCGGGATACCCTTTTTTTCCCAAGCCACCTTTTCAGGTTTTCGACTTGCCGGGTGTACAGATTTTTTCATTTTGATCCCTTATTTTGGCCCGAACCCTTTTGATTCGCCGGGAAGCCCTTATTTTTGCCTAGGCCAGTCAACCTAGCGGGTCATTGATCATGCGTAGTATTTTTTCACTATGTCTTCATTGACGGGGTGAGGAAGGTCGTCACCATCCATGGTGGTTAAAATCATAGCTCCTCCTGAGAAAATGTTCTTAACCACAAATGGCCCTTCGTAAGTAGGGGTCCATTTTCCCCTGGGATCACCTTGAGGTAGAATAATGCATTTGATAACCAGGTCCCCAACTTGATACTCTTGTCGTCTGACTTTCTTGTTAAATGCCTTGATCATCCGTTTTTGATACGTATGACCATGACAAATAGCAGTAAGTCTCTTTTCGTCGATTAGGTTCAGCTGATCAAGCCGGGTCTGAATCCAGTCATCTTCACTCAAACCTGCACCCTTCATGATTCAGAGAGAGGGTATCTGAACTTCGATGGGCAAGACAATCTCCATACCATATACCAAGGAATAGGGTGTTGTCCCTGTTGACATTCACGCTGAGGTACGGTACCCATGAAGAGCAAATGGTAACATCTCATGCCAGTCTCTGTATGTCACTGTCATCTTCTGCACAATCTTCTTAATGTTCTTATTAGCCGCTTCAACAGCCCCATTCATCTTCGGTCGGTAGGGAGAAGAGTTGTGATGCTGTATCTTGAACTGCTTGCAGAGCTCAGTGATCATCTTGTTGTTAAGATTGGTACCATTGTCCGTAATGATCCTCTCTAGTACACCGTATTGACAAATCAGATTGTGCCGAATGAATTGTGCCACGACGTTCTTGGTTATGGTAGCAAAGGAAGCTGCTTCAACCCACTTTGTAAATTAATCGATTGCTACCAGGATGAAACGATGCCCGTTGGACGCCGTAGGCCTGATCTCGCTGATCATATCAATGCCCCACATTGCAAAAGGCCAAGGTGCCGTCAAGACGTTCAGAGGAACTAGAGGTATGTGCACCTTATTAGCATAGATTTGGCACTTGTGACATGTCCGAGAATGCTGATAACAGTCGGCTTCCATTGTGGACCAATAATATCCTGCCCGAAGGATTTTCTTTGCCATGGTGTGTCCACTGGAATGAGTTCCGAAAGTACCTTCATGTAATTCTGTCATGATCCTTTCTGCTTCGTTCTTATCCACACATCGCAGTAGGGTTGAATCATGGTTACACTTGTAAAGGATGCCATTGATGATGAAGAACTTTGTTGCGAACCTCCTCAGAAACTTCTTGTCATTAACAGATGCACCCTCGGGGTATTCCTGAGCCTCAAGATACCTCTTCACCTCATGAAACCAGGGTTTATCTGCTACCTCTTCAGTCTCAATGTCACAGCAATGTGCAAGTTCGTCCAATCTTTCAATGATAATGCGGGGAGCTTAGTTGTCCCAATTGACTTTGAATATAGAAGACATCGTAGCCAGCGCGTCCGCTAACTGATTCTCCTCTCTCGGGAAGTGTTCAAAGGTTATCTCCTCAAAGTGCGGAAGTAAAGTCAACACATACTCCTTGTAAGGAATAAGATTTGGGTGTTTCGTATCCCACTCGCCTTTGATATGACTGATCACAAGAGAGGAATCTCCGAAAACACTCAAGAACTTAATCCTTAGATCAATTGATGCTCGAAGACCCATGATGCACGCTTCATACTCCGCCATATTGTTGGTGTAGTTGAAACATAGTCGGGTGGTGAACGGAGTATGAGAGCCTTTAGGAGATATGATCACGGCGCCAAAGCCATTACCCAAAGCGTTCGAAGCTCCTTCAAAGTACATAGACCATCGGGATCCTTCCTCAGGTCCTTCATCCGGTCCAGGTGTCTCACAATCAGTTACTATCATGATACTCTCATTTGGAAATTCAAAGTTCATAGACTGGTAATCGTCCACTGCCTGATGTGCCAAATGGTCTGCCAACACAATTCCCTTGATTGCCTTTTGGGTCGTGTACTGGATGTCATACTCAGTCAAGATCATCTTCCATCTTGCTATTCTTCCGGACAAGGCAGGCTTCTCGAAGATATACTTGATTGGATCCATATTTGATATCAATAGAGTAGTGTGAGTCAGCATATACTCTCTCAGCCGGCGAGCAGCCCATGCCAAAGCGCAACAAGTTTTCTCGAGCAACGAGTATCGGGTCTCGCAGTCGGTAAACTTTTTACTAAGGTAATAATAGCATGCTCTTTTCTGCCAGACTCGTCATGCTGCCCCAACACGCACCCCATTGAGTTGTCGAGTACTGTCAAGTATAAGATCAAAGGTCTCCCTTCAACTGGTGGCATCAGAATAGGTGGCTCTTGGAGATACTCTTTGATCCTTTCGAAAGCGGTCAGACATTCATCATTCCATCGTATCACTTGATCTTTCTTCAGTAACTTGAAGATTGGCTCACAAGTAGCAGTCAGGTGCGAGATGAATCGGGCAATATAGTTCAGACGTCCTAGAAAGCCTCTGACTTCTTTCTCTGTTTGGGGAACTGGCATCTCTTGTATGGCCTTCACCTTTGCCGGATCCACTTGAATACCTTTATCGCCTACGAAGAAACCCAACAACTTACCAGATCTCACCCCGAAAGTGCACTTGTTCGGGTTTAACCTCAGCTTGTACAACTTCAACCTGTCAAACATGCACTTTCGGGTTTAACCTCAGCTTGTACAACTTCAACCTGTCAAACAGCTTCTGAAGGTGGTCAAGATGTTCTTCCTCCGTCTGGGATCTTGCAATCATGTTGTCGACGTATACCTCAATCTCGTGATGGATCATGTCATGAAACAAAGCAACCATGGCACGCTGATACGTTACCCCAACATTCTTCAATCCAAAGGGCATGACCTTGTAGCAAAAGGTACCCCATTAAGTAACAAAGGTTGTCTTTTCCATGTCTTCGGGAGCTATCTTAATCTGATTATAACCGGAGAAGCCATCCATAAAGGAAAAGACCTTATGCTGAGCAGTGTTCTCAACCAGGACATCGATATGAGGCAGAGGGAAATCATCCTTGGGGCTTCCCTGTTCAGATCCCTATAGTCAACACACATTCTAACTTTACCATCTTTCTTCGGCACAGGAACCACGTTGGCCACCCACTGAGGGTAAGAAGTAACTGCTAGAAAACCGACGTCAAACTGTTTCATAACCTCAGCCTTGATTTTCTCAGACATGTCTGGGGGCATTCGACGGACTTTCTGTTTCACTGGAGGACAGTCTTCCTTGGTAGGCAGGTGGTGAACCACAATATCGGTATCCAACCCAGGCATATCTTCATAAGACCAGGCGAAGATCTCAACATAGTCACGCAGCATCTGAATCAATTGTTGCTTCACATTAAGCTCCATATTTGCACCGATCCTGACCTCTTTCTTGTCTATCTCTGTACCCAGATTCACTGATTCCACCGGCTCTTCGTGCGGCTGAACAACCCTCTCTTCCTGAAGTAACAGTCTTGCAAGTTCCCCCAGCACTTCGCAATCATCTTCACCTTCGTCTTCGGCTAAGTTGATCGGACTTTCGAAGTCATAACTGGAAGTAGCAGAGTCATTACCAGTGAGATCCAGAGTGGATGTAGACCTGTATATGTGAGTGTGTGTAAAATAGCTGTTTTTCAATATGTAATAAAAGAAAAACAAGGAGCGCAAAATTTGAAATGCAAGAAATGTCCAATGCTCTTATTAATGATATATGTAAATGACACACATAAAGCCCTCACAAATGAGACCACGGTGCCCCGGGTAAGACACCAGGCCGTAAAGTTATAAACATTATCTATTACAAATTCAAAACAAAAGTCTCATTACTGGGTAACAAAAGAAATTGGAATGAAGTCCTTTGTGGTCCAGTTGCTTAGTCCTCCATCAGTAGTAGGATAGATCCAACTGTCGAACTCAGACTCTTCAACGTCGTCTTCAATGACATTCACTCCTGAATTGCTGATAAACAAGGGAGGTCTTCTGATCCGTGCATTCCGAACAACCTTTTGAGCTTCTGCAGTGAAACCCAAACTTGTTAGTCTTCTGTGCAAAATCAGGGAGTTGTCCCCAATTTGCACACCCACCTTTCTCGACAACAGCCCGGGCATCCTTAAAGGAAGCCATCTTCATAGGAGAATCTTCAACAACAGTCTCAGTTGATGCCAGCGTCCGGGGAACCTCTTCAAAATGCTGAAATGGGGTCTCAATGAACTCCCCATCCATCTCTACATATCGGAAAGAGATGAGGTGGCTCACCATGTACTCCTCCTCTCCTTGTATTATCACAATCTTCCCTTTCACCGGGTACTTTAGCTTCTGGTGGAGCGTAGACGTCACTTCCCCAGCTTTGTGGATCCATGGACGACCCAGCAAACAAGAATAAGATGGCTGAATGTCCATCACATAGAATGTAGAGGCGAAAACCTGAGAACCAACCTTAATCAGAATATCCACTTCTCCATGCACCATCCTTTTAGACCCATCGAAGGCCCTGACGACAATGTTGCTTGGTTTCAACTCCAACCCTTCACAGTCCAACCGGTCTAGAGCTTTCTTAGGCAAGACGTTCAATGAGGAACCAGTATCCACTAATACATGAGCAAGAGTAATGCCCCTGCATTTAATGGAGACATGCAGGGCATCATTGTGATTCTTCCCTTTAGCAGTCAAGTCGGCGTTAGAGAAACCCAACCCATTATCAGCAGTCAGACTAGCCACGCAATCTTTAAACTGATCAGTTGATGTTTCTTGCGGTACGTGCACAGTCTTCAGGAAGGCAATCAGAGCCTTGGCATGGGCTTCTGAGCATGGCAACAGTGACAACATGGAGATTTTGGACGGGGTTTGCCCCAGCTGCTCGACCATATTGTAGTCGCTCTTTTTGATGATCTTTAAGATTTCTTCCATCTCTTGTCTAGAAGCTTCAACAGTAATCGTCTTCGGTGCCTCCGTCTGGGCAGGCTCGCTGGTGGTCCCTTTTCCCCGAGTGTCACATGACTCGGCGATAGGGGTAAGAATGGGAACTTGATCAGGAATAGTAGCAGGTACACTGGCAGGTGTAATAACAACAGGTCTCCGGGCAGTTGGTGGAGAGATATCTGGGGAGAAAAGTCTTCTGTTGCCGGTGACTTTAGCAGGTCCAACAATATTGCTAACGTCAGTATCAACATCCAACTCTTGTTTAACTCCATGAAAATAAACATCAGCCTCGTAGTACCAAGGGACAGCTTTATCAGATGTATAGGGGATAGGCCCAGAAATAGTGATGATCATTGGTGCGATTCTTGGAACAAATGTAATTCTAACAGGCTTACTCGAGGAAGCCTTGGAAGAATTGTCGAAAATGGTGATTATAGCAGCTTCTTCAGTATGAACTAAAGGAACAACAGTCTTCTCAAACAGAATTTCTTTACTATCCATCAGGTGTTGGACACCTGATTTCAAAAGATGGCAACCGGTTGGTAGGGCATAACACATACGACAACCTTCGTCACAACCCGGAAATAAACCGGCTGACAAAAGATTCTTCTTCAAAGTCATCAAGGGAGTAGCAATATCTTTCACAGAAACCACAAATGAGTCCTCCTCTATAGCATTTACTCCATGCTTGGGCATAGGAGCAGTCACAACATTAGGTCTTCCGGGCACCTCGAACTCAATTTCCTTAGCCTCAATTAAGTCCTGTATTTTGTTCTTCAAAGCCTAACAATCATCTGTATCATGTCCCAGACTATCAGAGTGAAAAGCACAGCGGGCATTAGGGTTGTACTTAGGTGATGCATTGTTGGGATTCTGCGGAGCCTCCCTTGGAGTTACTAGATTGGTCTTTAATAACTGCGGCATAATCTGAGATAAAGTCATGTTGAGCCGAGTGAACTGTCTTCGAGGTCTCTCGACCTTTGGTTGATTGTTGCGCTGAGTAGCACCAGCAGGTCTTGAAATGACAACCGCATTAACAGCTTGGCGGCGTTCAGGTCTATTTTGGCTTTTCGAACTGTAGACAGCACTGGACTCTTTCTTAAAAGGCTTCTTCTCGGTGCCTGATGACGCACCCTTTTGTATTTTACCAGACTTAATACCAGCCTCAATCCTTTCACCGGTCATAATTAGCTCTGTAAACCCAAATGAAGAACTTCCAATCAGATGGTTGAAAAACGGACCAGACAAGGTCCCCAGAAACATATCCACTAGCTCCCTATCAGCCAAGGGTGGTTGCACTCTTCCAGCGAGATCCCTCCACTTCTGAGCATAATCTTTGAAACCTTCGCCCGTTCCAATAGACATACCCTGGAGTTGGGTACGCGTAGGAGCGAGGTCAGCATTGTATTGGTACTGCCTGTAGAAAGCAGCAGCCAAATATTCCCAACTACGGATACTAGCTCCTTCGAGCTGGTAAAACCATTCAAGCTGAGTCCCTGAGATACTGTCTTGAAAGAAGTGGATCCATAGGTTCTTATCAGCATTGTACGGCTGAATCTTCCTTACATATGACCGGAGGTGCAGCTTCGGACAAGAAACTCCGTCATACTTAGCAAAGGCTGGTGCTTTGAATTTGTGGGTAATCACCACCCCAGATGATAGACCCAGATCACCAAAGTCCAGACCAGGCACTTTCTAAACTTCCATCGCACTCAACCGGTCTTCCAGTTGCTTGTATCTATCCTTAGCCGGAGGATACTGGTCTTTGTCGAAGTCCGTCTCGTTGTCTGAAACTACAGGGCTAGGAGCCCTCCTTTCTTCCTGACTATCTTTCCCTCCAGATGAGGTGGTCAAATCAACCTTATCCCGTAGCCTGTTTCCAAACCTGTGACCTGTGTTAAACAGGACTGTCCTCTTATTCTTCTTCTTCTTCTCTTTCAGAATAAGGGTCTTTAGATCTTGCTGACCCTTAGCTAAATTCATGAACAACTCTTGGAACTGGGCATTCTGGGCATGCAGAGCCTTGATTGCTTGTTCAGTTGATGGCTCAGAAGACATGATGCTGAAATAAGAAGCGAAGAAGATGAGAAAACCTGTAGGGGTACCTGTTATGAAGTGCATGGGAATGATATGCGTATGATATGATTTCAAATACATCGAGAGATTCAAATTCGTAAACCAAAAAGAAAACACACTTTTATTAGATAAACTTGAAATTCAATTTGTTCAACAAATTGCCCTTAAGGCGTTACAAGAAAGGAAATACTGAAAAGGAAATAAAAACTGGAAAGAAAATAATCAAAGGACAATCAGTGCTCCCATGGTCGCTTCTTGTCGGTGCGGACATAGTCATTGAGGATCCGCTTGTTCTCCAGCTATCTTGTCAACTTCTGAATCTTCTGCTCTTGCTCGTTAAACTTTTCTCGATAAGTATCTCGCTCTTCTCTCAGCTGCATCCAGGACCTCTTCAGTGCCCCAACGTTAATGGGCATGTAAGGATGGAGGATGGTAGGAAGAACCCCCTCTTCATTAGCAACTTCAACAATGATAGGCAAGACGGCTTCATACGGCATTCCCAACTTTTGGGCACGGATACGAACCCATCTGAGATATGGCTCCATCGGAAGTGAAGTCTTTGGGACCAGCTCGTGGGGATCAGATCTGTGAACTCTATCCCAAGCCCTTATGAATCTGCGGCGTTGCTCGTCACTATCCCCTTGAAAATCAAAGATGATACTATGCATCAGCAATTCATGAGGACCTTCCCTCCTAGCACGCCCAAACTGACGTAAGGCCAAGCACGGATTATAAGTGATCCCTCCATTGGTTCCTATCAATGAAACATTGGGGTACTCCCCACAACGATCAATAATAGCCACCTCGTCCATACCCTTGATAGTCCAGATGATGTCATTATGAGAGAGAGACATAACCCTATAGGCCCAGCCCATGCCTTCTTTGTTCTTAAAAACTGACTTGGGAAGGTGAGAAATAAACCACCTCGCCAATAATGGAGCACAACACATCAAGGTTCCCCGCTTCCGAGCAGTACAGGCATAAAGATGATGAAGAATGTCACCCAAGAGAGTGGGTACAGGGTTACCAGAGATGAATATTTTTACCGCATTCACATTAACAAAGGAGTCGGAGTTAGGAAAAAGTACCAAGCCATATATCAGAAGAGCCAGAATATCTTCGAATGCCTTGAAGTCTAGACTATCCCAGAAATAATTAGCCTTACCAACCAAGAACTTAGTCTGAAAGCCCTTTGCTCCACTACGAGTTTCCCAATTAGCCATTACCTCATCCTTTGTCATATGAAAGGCTGAAGCAATCTCTTCTGGCCTAAGGATCTTCTCCCAACCTGTGAACGGGGTCTGCTCCAGGATAGGGATACCAAGCAGATCAGAGAACTCTTCTAAGGTGGGGACCAACTGGTAGTCCTGAAAAGTAAAGCAATGGTACAGTGGATCATAGAACTGGACTAGGACACTCATCATTTGCTCGTCCAATTTGGGGGTGACCAAACTAAGAAGATGCCCATGTCTTCTGATGAAGGAGGTAGTATCTGACATCTTTGCAACCAACTCTTTGAGCATAGTGGGAACCTGGACAAAGTTGATCCGGATGGTGTTCCTACGCATGGGTGCCATGACCTACAAAACAGAACAAAGATGAATCCCTCCTGTCTTTGAAATAGGTTAGTCCAATGCAAGATGTATGCAATGTTATGATGTCATGATGTCATGATAGAAAGCACATCACAAGTATCCACAAATAGCAAACATGGTAAAGGCACACAAGTCACACAGAGAGCCCTTAGATTTCAGGCTGGCAAGGAGCTTAGGTACTACCCTCTTTTAGTTCAGTTGGTTCAAACCTGTCCTAAAAATAGTAACCGGGTTCTAGAGGATCTCAATATCACTGACTACCCTCGATCGGTCATAATTCCAAATTAGCAACCTTTTCTTGCGGCCGGAATCATCGCGAGAGTTTAGTCTCAATGAGTGTAGCATATTGCTACTGTTCTATGGCCAAGTTGGTCAATTTAAAGGTTCTAAGGTCGGTTGGTGCTTAATGACCCCTTAGAAGACCCATATTCTCCTTGTTCCAATACAAGGGATATCGGTACAAACTAAAGTGCCACACTAATGTAGCTACTGCTTCAACCGTATCGGTCTATGCTGTACAGTTCCCTCACAGTTTATTGCTACGTACCTAAAGGGTATCCCCAGATACGGGTTAGGATCTATAGTAACTCTGATTCAAGCCCACGAATATAAAGCATACAAAGCAAACAATTGAAAACACAATGATCTAATCCTAAGGTACACCTCACTTATAAGATGTCTCCCCAGCAGAGTCGCCAGTTCTGTGATGCGGTGGGAAGAACTGACTTTTTTTGGAATGCTGGTATGCGTTTTGCGTTTGTTTTTGCAAAATGTCGCGGTAAGCAAGAGTCGCCACCGACTTTTATTATATCCAATAAGGAAAGGAAAAAAGCACAGAAAAATTCCTTTTTTGAGATATTTCTCGGGTTCGGGGGGTAGATTATAGAAAGGGAAGGTGTTAGCACCCTTTCTATCTGTGGTTATCCACGGGCTCTTAGGTACTTGCTCATATTGTTTTCAAAATTTCTTTTCTTTGTGCTTGTGGGTTTGAAAAAGTTTTTGTTTTGAAACTTCGTTTGAAAAGTGTAAGTGTGAAAAGTTTTTGTTTTTTGAAAGAGCAAGTACTTAAGAACCATCTACCTACTCGAAAAAGGAATCATTCTATGATAATGTCCTTTAGGCAATGCTATCCCACTATGAATGAGTAGGTAGCACCGTCGTTGGAGTTTAAGGGTCAATTCGAATTAGGGACGTGCGGTCACTAAAGCAACGTTAGGACACCTTAGCGATAACCCTAATGTCTTAGATCATTTTATCCGAAGAAACTGTTTCGAGGCAACTATGATCTTTGGACGAGAGGGCAACCTCTAAAACTTCCTATACTCAACGACCGCGTACGAAGGCAACCAAGTGGGGTGTACCCTAAGAGTGCACATGTGCGAGTGTGTCATTTTCAGTTATTTTTGTCTTTGTACATGTTAAAGGTGATCTATGTTGATTTTAGGTTAAAACATTCAATCTTGTCATGCATCCCTACTATCAAACATTTAAGAGTTATATTTTGTGGAAAATAAATTGCGGAAATTAAATTACAAGGCGTCGGGTATTTACATCGCCAAAAGCAACCCTTTGAAATTTAAATGCGGAAAATAAATAAAGCGATAAAAATAGTCCTAATTATCTATTACATTCCGGAAACAAATACAATATGGAATAAATGGATCGCGTGCGGGAAATTAAATCGACCTTCGAAGCAGAAACAAAAACCTCCTCGCGCAGCTCACGATTCTCTTGTTCTAAGTTGTCCATCTTCTTTTTGAGATTATCCCGAGTGTTGTAGTGGTGAGTCGGCTTGCTGAACTAAGTAAAGAAGCTTGGTAAGACACCTGGATATGCATAACAAATGCAAGAAATATGTGCAATATGATGCATGATATGCAATGCACATGATTTGTTTTATTATTGATATTTCAAGGGACTCAAAATTTATAAACATATTGCAAATATCAAAGTAATAACACATTTGAAATACTGAAATTTTTTATTATAATAACTTCAAAATAGGTTACAAGTATCAACAATCCCAAGTACAAGATGAAAATAAAATCTAAAACCCTGAGAAGTAAAGTTGTCAATGATCACTCTATACGCTGGCGCTTCCTCGTAAGCATGGTAATCTGAGCCTTCGACCTCTGATTTTCTTCCGCATATCTGGTGGAGACTTCCTTTCAATCACCTGAATCAGGGAGTGAGCAAATAGCATCTGACTCAGGCTTAGGAGAAAATAAATCCCCTTGCCTCTCCATGGTCTCTACAGCCCGTCTTTCAAGGATCTCAATCAAGTCGTCTTTCTCCTTCAAGTCTGCTCTATAGGAAATCTCTAAAGTTTGGAACTTATTCTTCCAAGCGTCCTTTTCTAGTTGCATCCTGACCAAAGAAAGCTACAGCTCTTCTAGATCGTCCAATAAGGGAGGAGTGGTATTCATAAAAAAATCAGGCATATGTGTTTCCCGGGAATACGACATCTTCAACTGAATGGCTCTCGCCTGGACCCACTGCAGATATGGCTCCAAAGAAACAGCACCCCTAGGTCCCAAATCCTTCCTACTCTTCTTATGAATGTGACGCCAGGCCTTCGCAATCTTCTCCCTAGCTTCCCTGTGGTCTTCTCCCTCCATCAGAAAGAAACTACTCAAATGAATACTATTTGGTTTATCCCTCATCAAATAACCAAGATGTTGTCGTGAAAGAACAAGGTTATAGTTAATTCCTCCCTTTGTACCAAGAAGAGGTACATTGGGGAAACTACCACAACTATTAATAATCTCTATATCATGGTAAGCTCGATGATACCAATCAATATCCAAGTGAGTAAGTTCCATGATCTTAGGAGCCCAACGGGGTTCCTTCTTGACATCCCAAAAAGCATCAGACTGAGGCATATGAGAGATAAACCACCAGTACAACAAAGGCGTGCAATAAATAATCATCCCCCATGATAAGAATTCTGAAGATGAATAGAGTAATAAGAATCACCCAACAATGTAGGAACTGGGTTTCCAATCATGAAGATCATGATAGCATTAATGTCAACAAACTTGTCCACATTAGGAAATAAGAACAACCCGTAAGCAAGTAGAGCAAAGATGGCCTCAAAAGCAACCGTACTCTTCATCCTGGAAAAGTAGCAAGCTTTATCCAATAAGAACTGAGTTGGTAATCCTCTAATCCCTCATTTAGTAATCATATGGGCTTCAACCTCAGACTTCCCAGATGGATCAAAGCAGCATTATCATGTGATTTTGGCTCATCCTCTAAACCAGTAAAAGGAACATGATCGGTAACAGGTAAATCCAATAGATAAGAATACTCCTCTAGTGTAGGAATCAACTGATAGTCGGGAAAAGTAAAGCAATGATACATCGGATCATAGAACTGGACCAAGGTCAAGAGAATACCCTCCTTCATCTTCAGCTTCATGAGAGGAATGATGGATCCATACTTCTTCCGAAAATCTACAGAGCACTCAATCTCGGGAATTAGGCTGATCAACCCATCTATCTTGGGATCCTTGAAACTGTACTTCCCAGTCTTTCTTTTTCCAGAATCCATGGTTAAAAAGTACCTGAGATATTCACAGATGGTCAACTTTTAAATCCCTTGAAATAAGATTTCTTCAAAAGATGCACATGAGTGCATGGATGCATGATGCAACAATCACACACAAGATCACACATATAGGGTTCATAGGTTCAACGTCACAAGCATGAGGTCAAAGGTACTACCCATAAGGTATGGTCTAAAATTTATCACCTGTCGAACGAGGTTCTAGAGGTTCCCAGAGTCTACACCCTTCCTTCGGATATTACCAACTTCCCGATTAACTCGGTAATTAGTAATATTCTCAAGAAAGACTTGTCCGAGTATAGCATCGTGTGACAACTATTTCCGGATTACTCCATCATAGTTTCCGCACTATACCTAAAAGGCCAAGATGGGTTTGGTATTCTACGGTCCTCAGCTTCAGCAGGCTCCCAGGTCGAATGCAGTACGTCTTCCTGATTACTCGGTAAACGGAACTACAGTCAAAGGGGCCTCCACTGAGTGGGGGATCTCATGCCTCCTTTTTTGGGATTACTCCCTCAAAGTTAACATGACTATACCGCCCGTCCTATCTTAAATTTTGCCCAAGTCTGGGTATAGGACTTATGATTAATCACCAAACATCCTGAAAACCAGGAAAATCCAGATAAACATATATTCAACATATAACACATAAATAACAATAGCATATACACATATATAAACAAAGATAGGTCAACCCACTTCGGGATGGACCAGTAAGAGGTCAATCTTTCCCCGATGAAGTCACCATTTTTTTTTGTAGCGGTAGAAATGTTTAAGACTAAGCCATTGGATTGACTTGAATTATACAGATCAAAATAAAAATCGCCACCGCGCTTTATTGTTTCCAAAGGAATGGGAAAAGAGCGAATAACCCAAAAAGAGGGGGGAAAGATTCAAGGTAAGGGGGTTGGTTATGTAAAGGGAAGGTATTAGCACCCTAAAGATCTATGGTAATCTGCAGGAACCTCTTTGTAAAAAACTGTATATTTTGGCTATAAAAATGTTGTATGTATAAATAGATGGTGGAGGTGAGAAAAGAAATATATTTTTTTAGATTTTTGCACCCGCCGCGGTTCCGAACCTTTAGTTCCTATGTACCACCTTCCGTGCAATATGGGATTAGGGTACACGTAGATTGTAACGCTCGTAATTTAATTAATTATTTAATTAAATTATTTTTGGAATATTTGTGAAGATGTGTTGTGATTAGTTGGATTTATTTATTTTATTAAGTGGTGGAATAATATTAGAAGGATAATATTATTTGATGTGGGCTTGTTTTAAAGGAATAGAAGTAGTAATCAAGGGGGTGTAGTAGTCTTGAGCCCATTAAGGAATAAAGAGAATAATAGAGTTATTTTATTATTGTTAGAATAAGGAGAAAAGAAGAAGCAGTAAGAAGAATAAGGGTTAGAGAAAGAACGTGAAAGTTGTTGGAAAAGAGGAAAAGAGGCAGAACGGAAATTCAACCAGAAAAGTTATAGAGAAACCTTCAATCCAAGGTAAGAGTGGGGTTCTGACTCTATAATAGGGTTTATGATAATTGGTATGTGCAATTAGATGTGGAATTATTGTCTTGTTCGTGATTTGAATTATATATGTTGTTGTATGATGAAAATCGATGAGTTATGGATGAATAACGATGCCCCAATGATGTATAAATGATGTAGAATTATAGGATAATTATAGTTGATGATTATCTATGATTAGAGGATGTTTTTAGGGCCTAATGTATGGAACCCGTAATGAAAAAACAGAGAAATTGCATAAAATAACCATGATAGAGTAGTATGTCTCGACCCCAAACGTTACGTGTCGATACAAGAATGCTGTTAGACTCGGGATGAGTCGACACGAAGGAGTCATGTGTCGATACATGAGGGCTTTTAGACTCAGGATGAGTCGATACGTAGAGGCATGTGTCGATACATGCAGTGTTGTATGCTCAGTATGAGTCGATACAAGAGAGTATGCGTCGAATCATGAAGCGCGTTAAGTTAAGTACGCGTCGACCCAAGACTTTACGCGTCGATCCATGTTGTCTGGTTTTTTGACAAATTCGTTTTCCAAAGGCTGTAACTTGAGTTTTCGGACTCCGTTTGAGGTGTCGTTCGAAGCGTTGAATAGCTAATGTGATGAACTTCATTCTTAAGGATTAAAATGAAGAATAGTAAGGATAATCTTAGTATCTAAATTAGGATTAGAGTTAATTCTTGCGTTGATCGCTATGTTGATTTTTGTGAAGAATGATGAGGATCAGATGATTATAGATTGTTGTTTGGTTTGTAACAGTAGGATTAATGATGATAATTATGTAGTATTACATAATAGTAATATGTAGATGTTTGGTAATTTAGAAGTAAGCCTTAGATGATTAATTAATTATAGGCAATATCATGTTGTAGGTCTATGGCCAACGTTGCAAGATTGATGAATTACTGTTGTATTGTTGTATGGTTGAGTTGTTGATGATAAATGATGTTTGATGAATTATTATGTATAAATGATGTTTGATGAATTATGATAAATGATTGTGATGCGGTTGGAAGAACTGACTGTTTTTGGAATGCTGGTTTGCGTTTTGCGTTTGTTTTCGCAAAATGTCGCGGTAAGCAAGAGTCGCCACCGACTTTTATTTTATCCAACAAGGAAAGGAAAAATGCACAGAAAAATTCCTTTTTTGAGATATTTCTCGGGTTCGGGGGGTAGATTATAGAAAGGGAAGGTGTTAGCACCCTTTCTATCTGTGGTTATCCACGGGCTCTTAGGTACTTGCTCATATTGTTTTCAAAATTGCTTTTCTTTGTGCTTTTGGGTTTGAAAAAGTTTTTGTTTTGAAACTTCGTTTGAAAAGTGTAAGTGTGAAAAGTTTTTGTTTTTTGATAGAGCAAGTACTTAAGAACCATCTACCTACTCGAAAAAGGAATCGTTCTATGATAATGTCCTTTAGAGAATGCTATCCCACTATGAATGAGTAGGTAGCACCATCGTTGGAGTTTAAGGGTCAATTCGAATTAGGGACGTGCAGTCACTAAAGAAACGTTAGGACACCTTAGCGATAACCCTAATATCTTAGATCATTTTATCCGAGGAAACTGTTTCGAGGCAACTATGATCTTTGGACAAGAGGGCGACCTCTAAAACTTCCTATACTCAACGACCACGTACGAAGGCAACCAAGTGGGGTGTACCCTAAGAGTGCGCATGTGCGAGTGTGTCGTTTTCAGTTATTTTTGTCTTTGTACATGTTAAAGGTGATCTATGTTGATTTTAGGTTAAAACATTCAATCTTGTCATGCATCCCAATTATCAAACATCTAAGAGTTATATTTTGTGGAAAATAAATTGCGGAAATTAAATTACAAGGCGTCGGGTATTTACATTGCCAAAAGCAACCCTTTGAAATTTAAATGTGTAAAATAAATAAAGCGATAAAAATAGTCCTAATTATCTATTACATTCCGGAAACAAATACAATATAGAATAAATGGATCGCGTGCGGGAAATTAAATCGAGTGCGAGTCCTAGGGTTTTGACCCTTTGTTATTAAAGAAAAGATTTTTTTGGTTATTTTTGAATTAAGAAATAAACTATCCTAAATTAATTATTGAATTAAATAAATAAATAAATTAATGAAAATAAATATTTTTGGTTTTTTTTGTTATTTAAAGAAAGAAATAAAAATTGATCAATGTTAATAAAAACCTAATTAAGTCTAATTGATTTTAATTATTGAAAAATATATTAAAGTTAATCCTAATTAATGGCCTAAATTAATTAGATTAATATTTGTTAATAAAAATTAAAATACTGAAATTTAAAGAAAAAAATATTTTTTGGTTTTAATTTTATAGAGAAAATTATTTGATTGGTTAGTAATTGATTAAATAAAAATAATAAAGCAAACAAAATTAAATAAAAGAAATAGAAAGAGATTGGAGGTTTAGGCCTGATTAGGAGGTTCAACATAGCAATTTGAGGCCCAATTACGTTGGCCTGGTTGACTTTTTTGATCCTCTGTGCGCTGGTTGACTGGATCCCATGGTGGACGTTCATCTCTTGGCCCTCAAATTTGGCCTATGGCCATCTGTCCATTGAATGATTGAGGGTGCATGATAGATTTCACGCTGGGATCAACACTTGATTACCTGAAGAAAAATATAATAAAGCATATGGTGGACCTGGGATTCGAACCCAGGTCCTGATGGTATTTGCATTGCTCGCTTCGCCACTAGGCCAATGTGTCTCAATTGTTAGTATAATGGAAAATAATAATAAGAGATAATGCGCTAATATGCCAGAAAACAATAAAAACGCGCGCGTGTTTTTGAATGGTCCACTGGGGAATTGCCACGTCTCCGTCCCCTACCTCCAGACCCTGTAACTTTACCTGCGGATTTAGATCCGCAACTAAATGCGCAGGTTGATCCCAAAATTAGTTCTAGGCCATAAAAACGACCCCCAAAGGCATGGTTATGTTCGTCTCTCTCTCCTGAGTGCAACCATGTCCATCACGAGATTCAATTTCACCTGAAATGCAAATCCCTAAAATCTAACATGAAACCCTAACCATGCTATTATGAGATTACAGTCCATATAAATGAAATCAAATATTGCCAAAAGCTTAGAAATCTCATGAGAGTCACAAATATATCAAAGATTTTCCAGAAAGATGCAGGAATAGAGAGTTAAGGTTTTGAAAACAGGGCCAAGAAACGGGACACTTACAACGCGTTTTGATGTGTATGAGAGCTTGCTTTGGATTGGTTCTGACTCAGTGAACCTCCAGCAATCGATTGGTATTGAGTTTTGCTTCTGAAAACGCCTCTAGACTCGATTTTGGTTTCACACTTTTTTGTGAGTTTTGCAAGTTTTACTTTTCTTCTTTCTGCAGCCTCTAGCCCTCAATTTCGTGCCTTTGCCTTCTATATGTATCATGGAAGGTATTAGGTCAAGAATCATGAATCAAATCTCTCTAAATCAATGCCTTATGATTTGATTTGATTCATCCTTTAAAGCTTGCCAAATTTGTCAAATCTCCATCTTTTTTTACATGATATGCTTGATACGAATTTTGATGATGATTATGATGATAATTAAAACCTGAAACAATCAAAAGATATCATGTAATCAAGGCTTTGGATTTTTTTATGATTTAATTTGATTAAAAATGAAATAATTCAATAAAAAATCAAATAAAATGATAAAAATAAGATATGGGCTCATGGCCGAAGCTAGGAAACGTGGACAATGATGCAAGCTCAAATCAAGTGGAAAAGAATGGGCCCATTTGACAAAATTTGAAGTTTTGGTGATAGTTGACTGTGATCGGTGGATCTGGAACTGACCGTTTAACGCTGGTTCGCGAAATGTCGCGGAAGCAAGAGTCGCCACCGTCTTTTATTTTCTCCAAATGGAAAGGACAAAAGCACATAAAAATTCCTTATAGAGATTGCTCTCGGTTCGGGAGGTAGGTTATAGAAAGGGAAGGTGTTAGCACCCTTTCTATCCATGGTTATCCATGGGCTCTTAGATACTTGCTCATTTGTGTTTTCAAAAATGGTTTGCTTGCTTTTCAACTGTGGGTTTAAAAAAAGTTTCTTTGAAAATTCCAGTTCGACTCTTGTATCGGTCCTCAAGAGTGTTTGAAAAATTGATTTCGAAAGCTTTTTGAAAAGGTGTTGGTGTGAAAAGTATTTTTGAATTTGTTTTGAAATTTAGAGCAAGTATCTAGAGTCGTCTACCTACCCTAAGGAATTCGTCTGTGTAAATGTCCTTTAAAGTAGTGCCATCCCACCATTGAGAGGTAGGTAGCACCACCGTTGGAGGTATTCGGGTCAATTCGAGGTTCGGGACATGGTGATCACCAGAGCAATAGGAAGACACCTTAGAAGCTACCCTCATGCCAGGTTCCCGGATCATGAGGACTTACTAAGACATCCTCTACTCGACGATCACCTTTCGAGGCAAGGCAACAGTGAGGCGTACCCTAGGGGTGGTGTGTGATTTGTGTGTCATGTTCATTTACATTTATCTTGTTCATGTCAGGTGATCTACGCGTTTGTTTTTATTTCGTCATTCATTCTTGCATGCCATCATTAACAGTTAAAAAGATGCGGAAATTAAAAGTTCTAAACTATTACAAAGGCGCGAGTCCACATCGCCAAATTAAAATCCAGGACCCGATTTGACAGAAAATAAAGAAATAAAGTAAAGTGCGAGAAATTTAATTTACACGGCTTCGGGAGAGTTACATTAATATTTAAAAGAAGGAAATAAATAAAATGCGCGAATTGGAATTAAAATTGCAAGCGAGGGCGTTGGACCCTTTTTAATGAAATTAAATTACGATCATTAAATTAATGAAATTAAAAAGAAAAAAGAAATTATTTTTTGAGTTTTTTGTATTTATGGTTTTTTTATGTGAATTAAATGAAACTAACTAATTAACCCTAATTCTACACCTTTTATTCATTAAGAAAAACATGTTAAAATTAAACCTAAAATTAAATTAATTAATTAATGGCAATTTTATTTATAAAAATAAATAATTAATTATTAGTGAAAAGGAAAGAAAAAGGATAAAAATTGATTAAAACCTAATTCTACAAATTTTAAGTTTATTAAGAAAAATGTTTGAATTAAACCTAGAACTAAATTAATTAATGATTTATTTACAAAAAGATAATATTAAAATAAAATATATTTTTTGATTTTGTCTTTTCTGTTTTTTGTATTATTTTTATGTTTTTTATGAAAATATTAAATTAAAGGATTTAAAGGAAATAATGGAAACAAATAAAATAAAAAAGATGAGAATTGCAAAACCTTGGGGGGTTCTGTCCCCAATAGGAGGTATCATTAGCATTGTTGGCCCAAGGTTTTAAGGCCTTATTTGACCTTGTGGTTGGCGTGTAGGTGCGTTGACTGCAACATATTATAGGCCTCAGATCTTGGCCCTTGGATGGAGATTGTGGGACGTGTGGCACGTTTGAGTGGGGAGCGTATGGTGGACACCTTGGACTGAAGCTGCATGAGAATACAATTAGAAGAAAAATATAATCAAAGGGAGGGGGACCTGGGATTCGAACCCAGGTCCCAGGGATTACCATACACATGCCTTGCCAACTGCTCCAACTGCGCTTTTGTTTATATTATGGGAAACAAATGATATAAGGTAAAACAAAAGTTAGTGGGAAATTAGCGCGAAAATTCAAACGGACCACTTACGCCTCGCCACCTAGCCTTCTTCTTCCTCGTTTGTGTTTTTGCCTGAAACATAAAAAGGGTTAGCGGGGGTTTTAAACCCCCCTAAAACATGCAGTTTTCAATAATAGCGAATAGGCCATCGTATTATATAAATTAGGCGCGAGCATTGCATTAGAATCGTTCAAGCTTTCTGAATTCAACCATGGTATTGACGTGCTCTAATTTTGCAGTATTCAGAAACGCCCAATTTCAAGTTTGAAGAACCCTAATAATCGTCCATGGTATTTTCGTGTATGAGTGATGAAAGCTTAATTAAACAATGCAGTTAGCTTTAGAATCAATCAAGGAACATAAATCAAACATTAAAAATTACTAAAAACGCATGAATTATGATGCAAGCATATGAAAAAAAGTTCTGTACAGGACGCGATTATTCTCACGTTTCTTGGTGTTAGGATGGATGGTTTTGATTTGAAAACCTTCCTTGAAGCCTCAGGAAGGTAATGGAATGGTTATTTTTGCTTGAATCGCACTGTAACCTAGTTTTCAGTATTTGAGTTTTTTCCAAAAAATGCAAAAGTGGTGATGATGTTCTTGCGCAGCTCAGAGGTTCTGGACACTAGGGTTTTCATGTATATATGTACTGGAATGATTAGGGTTAGAAATTGGATCAAAAAATCAATGAATTGATGAAGAGAATATTTGATTTTCCATGCCATAATTTTCCAATCTTTTTCATGCTATTTTGGTTCAAATCATGTCCAATTACCAATAGTTTTTCCAAATCTGATCATGCACGAAATATTGAAGTTATCCCATGCATAAAAAGATTTGATTGACTTGCTTTGGTATTTTTCACATATTTATTTTAATTAAATGAATTATTAATAATTAAAAATCCAAATAAATAAATAAAAATGATAAAAAACTTCCCTTTGGGCCAAATGGTCGTGCACATGCCTTGGATGATGGATTTTGGAAGAAAAAGAGGCCCATTAGCATTTTTAAGACTTTTGAAGCAATGTTGACTTTTTAAAATATCCAAAACTTTTCCAACTTCCACAAGGCATAACTTGCTCAATATTTAAGCTTTGCTCATGTTCTTGGACATTTTGGAAAGGTCTTTGAGTCCTCTAACCAATGTCTTTGGTCCCATGTCATTTTGATTTACCAATCTCAAGTTATGGCCTTTTACTTAAAGTCCCTTTTTGTTGACTTTTGAAAATGACCTATAATGTTGAAATTGATAACTTTTTGTGAGAGCATTTCTTGGACTTGAAGTGTGAAGAGGAGTTGTAGGAAATGTCTTTCTCTTCAAAATGAGCTTTGAATGGAATTTTTCTGATAATCCATGTGAAAGTTATGCCTTGGTCAAGTTACAATTAACTTTTTCCACTGTCCAAATATGGCAACTTTTGCATCTTGAGACTTTTTGAGCCAAGCTTTGAGAATCATGATCAAGCATTGATCAAATGATGTTTGTGGCTTCAAAATGAGATGTTGATCAAAAATTTGAACTTTTGACTGTCAAATGACCATTTTGCCCCTGCAGTTGACTGTAGGGCAATTAGGATTTTTTGACTGTGCAATTTTGTGCTGTAAGTCTTGAAACTTGGTATGAGGATACTTGACCATGTTTGTAGGCATGTGGGACTTGATTGGACCCTTGGAAACTTCATTTTCTTTGTCAGAACCAAAACCCTAGTTTTTGATTGTTAGGAGGCCCTTGAACTGTGCAACCCTTGGAGAGGTTTTGAAGCTTTGACTTGGCAAACTTTGAAGAATATGGGAGGGCAAATTTTGGGGTACAACAGTTGCCCCTGTTCAATCTTCTTAGACATGAGGATGCATATTGGCTGACGTGCCTTTCGTAATCCGAAGGTGGAAGATGATTGAACACTAGAGTGCCCAGAAATTTGCGCTCACATAGTAGCAGTGTGATGGTGGGGAATGGGCTTACAGATGCCATTTGGAGATTGATGGATAAGATGATGGGCTTATAGATGCCATGCTAAGAGATGATGGAAGGTGGATGGGCTTATAGATGCCATGCTGAGAGATGATGGATGGTGGATGGGCTTATAGATGCCATCTGGATGTTGATCGCGTAAGAGATTCCTTAGCGAGAACTTGCGTACCTGCAAAAGAAAATGATTACCTGACCTATTACAGGAGCTGGTCTTCAAACTCTTTGTGTAGGTGTGTCCTGACTGGTTACAGGAGCTGAATCTAGAACTTCAAAAGGTGATGAATGAACCAGGGACGGTTACTACCTCAACAGGAACGGTGAGAGAACCTTGGATGATTACTACCTCAACAGGAACGCTGAGAGAATCTGGGGACGATTACTACCTCCGCAGTAACGGGGAGAGAACCATAGGCGACTTCAACCTCAACAACAATCATTGAGAGAATCTTGGACGACTTCAACTTCAACAGTAACGCTGAGCGAATCTGGGGATGATTACTACCTCCGCAGTATCGGGGAGAGAACTATAGGCGACTACAACCTCAACAACAATCATTGAGAGAATCTTGGACGACTTCAACTTCAACAGTAACACTGAGCGAATCTGGGGATGATTACTACCTCCGCAGTATCGGGGAGAGAACCATAGGCGACTACAACCTCAACAGCAATCATTGAGAGAATCTTGGACGACTTCAACTTCAACAGTAACGCTGAGCGAATCTGGGGATGATTACTACCTCCGCAGTATCGGGGAGAGAACCATAGGCGACTACAACCTCGACAGCAATCATTGAGAGAATCTTGGGACAATTATCAGAAGGTAGCCATATCCGGGTCACATCTGAACTATATCTGGAAGGAAATCTGGAAGAAGTATCAGAACGTCGCCATATCTGGTTCACATCTGACCTATATCTGGAAGGAGATCTGGAAGAAGTATCAGAACGTCGCCATATCTGGTTCACATCTGACCTATATCTAGAAGGAAATCTGGAAGAAGTATCAGAACATCGCCATGCCTGGGTCACATCTGAACCATATCTAGAAAGAAATCTGGAAGAAGTATCAGAACGTCACCATATCTGGTTCACATCTGAACTATATCTAGAAAAAGTTGCGATAGTTGATAGTAATCATCTTTATATTGACCTTTCCTGAAAAGGTAAAGCATCAGTTGTATGCAAGATCATGATGCATGAACTGTATGATTTCAGGATGTCCTCAAAATTGATGAGATTCGTGTAGTATGATGCATATGCATGCTATAATGTATGAAGATGTGATGTTTATGAATGCATTTCCGTTTTGGGAAAATAAATCCTTGACGGGTGCCAGGAAGTCACTCCTGGGCTGATGTTGAAGAATAGATTTTGCTTCCTCTGGGGATGAGAGTTGCAAGAATACCGGTAGGAGAAGATAACTCAGTTGGGGCATAAACTTGGCGAATGAATTACTCTGTGGGGAGAAAAGTACTCTAGCGATCTTGTTGGGAGCAATACTCTGTGGGGGAGAGAGGTACTTTGTTGAGTTGTTGATGATAACTTGCTGGGGATATCCTTGTTGTGTTGGAAGTGTTAATAGACTTCGCTGAGGATAAGAAGACTGTGTTGACGACGATCTTTCCGTGGCTTTTGGCTGAGGATAACCCAGTTATATCCTGGTAGGGAAATAACTCTTTGAATAAAGCCGGGAGACGCATTCGTGCTCTGCGAGGATAGGCTTCCAGAATCTACTGGGGATAAGCTTACTGCTTGGGGAGATGGTTTCCACCTTTCCTGGGGAACTGGATTGGACTCTCCTGGGGAAGTATTGAACTGTATTGGTTATGTTCTTCAACGGAACCTACCTTGATACCTTGGAGGACAGAACAATCAGATTGCTTAGACAACTCTTTATTGCCCCTGTTTCTGATGTGGGAGAGGAAGATACCTGTGGAGGTGCTTGGTAGTTGTGGATGGACAAACCTACCTCTGGCAGGCAAGTGACAAGATGACGGGACATAGTCGTACGCTTTGATCCCTAACTTTTGCCTGGACCGCCCTTTCGGGTTTTCAGTCCACCGGGATACCCTTTTTTGCCCAAGTCGCCCTTTCAGGTTTTCGACTTGCCGGGTGTACAGATATTTCATTTCATCCCTTATTTTTGCCCGAACCTTTTTGGTTCGCCGGGAAGCCCTTATTTTTGCCTAGGTGCGTCAACCTAGCGGGTCTTTGATTATGCGTAGTATCTTTTCGACTATGTCCGTGCTTTCAGAATGTAGGGAGTTGCCCCTGTTAGAAGTGTTTTGTCATGCCACCAGAAGGTGTTTGATCAGGCAAGATTCGTTGCTGGAGTGCCCCAAGTGATTCGGGCGGAGATCTGCCCCAGGCTAATAGGCCTTTGAGAGATTCTCCAAATCTTGACTTAACTGCCCCAGATGATGGACAATAGTCATGCCATGCCCCTTGATTGGAAATGCTTCTGTTCATTAGGCATTCGTCGTGCGAACTTCTATGTTGTTCAAACAAAAAGTCATATGCAAACAAAGTTATGTTAAAAATACAAAGCTTATGTCTGTCTTGAAGATTTTGAAAATGCATTCTTTTTCATAAAACAAGTAAATGTTTGTAAACGTGATGTCAACTCCGTATTTACCGTAAGCCTTAAGGAGTCAGGATACCTTTCGTAACAGTATGCTTTCGAACTAACCCATGCTTCGGCTAGGACTTTTAAGGGTTATAACGTGGCCTGGTTCATGGTTTAAGAAACAAAGGATAAAGGCTCAAATTATTTGTACCCACCCGCTCTTCATGATGTTCTTCAAACCTAAACTCAGTTAATCATACGTTAGACCTTGTTTGGGTCTTTGCTTTGATGCTCCAGTGATGGTTCGGATATTGACAGTTTATTTTGAATAGGCAGTCATTTCCTTTCTTTTTTTTTTGTCGAGGGTTTTTTATGACCTCTTTTTCTTTCTTGATTTTGTTATCCCTTTTTTTTTGCCTGAGCTGTTCTTTTGTGATTACAGTCAGCGGGATGCCCCATTTTTGTAAGTCTCCTTCATAGGTTTTGACTTATTGGGTTTTTATTTTTTTGGATAATGACTGCCTTTCTTTATTGATTATTCGGAACCATCACTGTCTTTCTTTGTTTTGTAAGGACCTCTTTGGTGCCATTCGTTATGCACTTGGATCAACTGAGAGACTACCCTGCCCCAGGTTATGATTAAGGGTTTTAAATTTCGAAAAGAAAAACTCCTACTTCTTTGGCTCAGAGGGGTTGACGAGGGATTATCATCCTTATAACTCCAGTGTTTAGGGATTTGAAACAATGCCTGTACCTCATCAGCGGGGTCTGTTCAAAAGCATACTGTAAAGATCGTGGTATCGTTTTCGTCATCCTCCCTCAAGAGGCTTAGAATTATTAATCGAACGTTGATCATCAGAAAAAATATGAAAATAATTTGCGTATAGTGAATACGAATATATTGCTTTAAAACAGACATATGCGATGCATTAATGAAATAACAATGTTTAAAAATGAACAAATGTTTGAACAATCAAAAAGAATTACAACTTGAACATTCGAATGAACAAAAGTTTTCTCTTCTCAGGGCCAGTTACTTCAACTGGTGAGTCTTGGAGGGATGGTAGAAAAATTCAGCCTGACCATCTTGTGTGAACTCCAATGCCCCTTCATCAATCAGGTCCTGGATTTTGTTCTTCAGAGCCCAACACTCATTTGTATCATGTCCTGGACAGGCAGAGTGGTAGGCACACCTTTTATTGGGATCATAAGTAGGATGTGATGTGTTGGGATTCTGGGGATGAGCCCTTAATGTGATCAAATTCAATCTCAACAGTCATTGTAAAGCTTGAAACAGCGACATGTTGAGCGGGGTGAATTGCCTCCTGGACTTGTCTGGCTGAAGTCGGTGAGGTTGATGCTGAATTTGTGACACTGGAGCCATTTAAGGAGCTCTCCCCTTATCTCCTTGTCTCAAAGGTGGTTGAACGATGACTGGCTTTTTACCCTTAGACGTTTGCCCCAGTTGGCTACCCTGAAGCAGTTGGTTGACGAGAACCCCGAGCTCATCTTGTCTTTGAGCTAAGCCTTGAATGATAGTCACCTGCCCCAGCATCTGGACCTTCAATGCGTCCACCTCAGCTTGCAGGTGTTTCAGCCTTTCATCCTCAGCACTGTTCCTGACAAAAGTCTCCATGAGAAGTGTCCTCAACTCCTCCTGCCCCTTGGATAGATTCAGGAGGATTTCCCCGAACCGGGTCTCTTGAGCGTGGGAGTCCTGGTTATCTTGTTGGGAGGCCATTGCTGAAATAAAGAGCGAGAAAGGTAAGTGACCTGCAAAAAGGACACCTGTAATGCAATGATATGCATGATATGTATGCAATGTTTTCAAGGACCTCGCCGGGTAAACAAGAAAATTGTTAGCATTGGAAACTGGTGACTTGATTGAAGGCACTTCATATTGTTGAGAGTCCTTCTTCAAGGGTCAAAAGCTCACCATATCCAGTGGGTCATAGCCCCTGACTTTAGTCATCATGTCTGGTTTTGATTTCCAAACAACCTTGGTTAGGGGAACCTTCTTCAAGAGTCAAAGCTCACCATATCAAGTGGGTCATAGCCCCTGACAACCATGGCTAGAGGAAAATAAATCCTCTTTTCCCCTTGCTAGACGTTTGATTCATCATGACCTGCATCACAAGCCCTTGAGATCCTTGAAATGGGTTAAGATGTATGCAATGGTATGATGTCATGATGCATGGGGTAATATGGATAAACCCTGTTATGAGCCCTAGTTAAGGACCATAAACAAAACCTGCAAGCAAACTCAGTAAACCCTGTTATGAGTCCTAATTAAGGACTAAATAAAACCTGCAAAATACTCAGTAAACCCTGTTACGAGTCCCAGTTAAGGACTATAAACAAAACCTGCAAGAAACTCAAGTGTCAGATAACAAGCATGCAAGTAGTCAAGTACGAAGGCACACAAGTCACACAAGAGAAAGCCCTTAGAGTTTAGGCCAGCATGGGGGCTGGGTATTACCCTCTTTCAGTTTGTTGGTTCATACCTGTCCTATCAAAGTAACCGGGTTCTTAGAGGATCCCAATATCATTGACTACCCTCAATCGGTCATAACTCCAGCATCGCAATCTTTTCTTGCGGCCAGAACCATCACGAGAGTTTAGCCTCAATGGGCGTAGCATACTGCTACTGTTCTAATGGCCAAGTTGGGTCATTTAAGGTTCTAAGGTCTGTTGGTGCTTAATGACTCCTTGGAAGACCCATATTCTCCCCGTTTCAACACGAGGGATATCGGTACAGACCAACGCGCCACACCAACGTAGCCACTACTTCACCCATGTCGGTATACGCCGGACAGGTCCCTCACAGCTTATGCTACCTAAACAGGGTATCCCCAGATCCGAGTTAGGATCTATGTAACTCCCATGCAACCCACAATTTTAAAGCAAGCAAATCAATACAATTGAAAACACAGTTATGAACTAACCCTAAGGTACACCTCACTTTAAGTTTATGTCCCCAGCAGAGTCGCCAGTTCTGTGATCGGTGGATCTGGAACTGACTGTTTAACGCTGGTTCGCGAAATATCGCAGAAGCAAGAGTCGACACCGTCTTTTATTTTCTCCAAGTGGAAAGGACAAAAGCACAGAAAAATTCCTTAAAGAGATTGCTCTCGGTTCGGGAGGTAGGTTATAGAAAGGGAAGGTGTTAGCACCCTTTCTATCCATGGTTATCCATGGGCTCTTAGATACTTGCTCATTTGTGTTTTCAAAAATGGTTTGCTTGCTTTTCAACTGTTGGTTTAAAAAAAGTTTCTTTGAAAATTCCAGTTCGACTCTTGTATCGGTCCTCAAGAGTGTTTGAAAAATTGCTTTCGAAAGCTTTTTGAAAAGGTGTTGGTGTGAAAAGTATTTTTGAATTTGTTTTGAAATTTAGAGCAAGTATCTAGAGTCGTCTACCTACCCTAAGTAATTCGTCTGTGTAAATGTCCTTTAAAGTAGTGCCATCCCATCATTGAGAGGTAGGTAGCACCACCGTTGGAGGTATTCGGGTCAATTCGAGGTTCGGGACATGGTGATCACCAGAGCAATAGGAAGACACCTTAGAAGCTACCCTCATGCCAGGTTCCCAGATCATGAGGACTTACTAAGACATCCTCTACTCGACGATCACCTTTCGAGGCAAGGCAACAGTGAGGCGTACCCTAGGGGTGGTGTGTGATTTATGTGTCATGTTCATTTACATTTATCTTGTTCATGTCAGGTGATCTACGCGTTTGTTTTTATTTCGTCATTCATTCTTGCATGCCATCATTAACAGTTAAAAAGATGCGGAAATTAAAAGTTCTAAACTATTACAAAGGCGCGGGTCCACATCGCCAAATTAAAATCCAGGACCCGATTTGACAGAAAATAAAGAAATAAAGTAAAGTGCGAGAAATTTAATTTACACGGCTTCGGGAGAGTTACATTAATATTTAAAAGAAGGAAATAAATAAAATGCGCGAATTGGAATTAAAATTGCAAGCGAGGGCGTTGGACCCTTTTTAATGAAATTAAATTACGATCATTAAATTAATGAAATTAAAAAGAAAAAAGAAATTATTTTTTGAGTTTTTTGTATTTATGGTTTTTTTATGTGAATTAAATGAAACTAACTAATTAACCCTAATTCTACACCTTTTATTCATTAAGAAAAACATGTTAAAATTAAACCTAAAATTAAATTAATTAATTAATGGCAATTTGATTTATAAAAATAAATAATTAATTATTAGTGAAAAGGAAAGAAAAAGGATAAAAATTGATTAAAACCTAATTCTACAAATTTTAAGTTTATTAAGAAAAATGTTTGAATTAAACCTAGAACTAAATTAATTAATGATTTATTTACAAAAAGATAATATTAAAATAAAATATATTTTTTGATTTTGTCTTTTCTGTTTTTTATATTATTTTTATGTTTTTTATGAAAATATTAAATTAAAGGATTTAAAGGAAATAATGGAAACAAATAAAATAAAAAAGATGAGAATTGCAAAACCTTGGGGGGTTCTGTCCCCAATAGGAGGTATCATTAGCATTGTTGGCCCAAGGTTTTAAGGCCTTATTTGACCTTGTGGTTGGCGTGTAGGTGCGTTGACTGCAGCATATCATAGGCCTCAGATCTTGGCCCTTGGATGGAGATTGTGGGACGTGTGGCACGTTTGAGTGGGGAGCGTATGGTGGACACCTTGGACTGAAGCTGCATGAGAATACAATTAGAAGAAAAATATAATGAAAGGGAGGGGGACCTGGGATTCGAACCCAGGTCCCAGGGATTACCATACACATGCCTTGCCAACTGCTCCAACTGCGCTTTTGTTTATATTATGGGAAACAAATGATATAAGGTAAAACAAAAGTTAGTGGGAAATTAGCGCGAAAATTCAAACGGACCACTTACGCCTCGCCACCTAGCCTTCTTCTTCCTCGTTTGTGTTTTTGCCTGAAACATAAAAAGGGTTAGCGGGGGTTTTAAACCCCCCTAAAACATGCAGTTTTCAATAATAGCGAATATGCCATGGTATTATATAAATTAGGCGCGAGCATTGCATTAGAATCGTTCAAGCTTTCTGAATTCAACCATGGTATTGACGTGCTCTAATTTTGCAGTATTCAGAAACGCCCAATTTCAAGTTTGAAGAACCCTAATAATCGTCCATGGTACTTTCGCGTATGAGTGATGAAAGCTTAATTAAACAATGCAGTTAGCTTTAGAATCAATCAAGGAACATAAATCAAACATTAAAAATTACTAAAAACGCATGAATCATGATGCAAGCATATGAAAAAAAGTTCTGTACAGGACGCGATTGTTCTCACGTTTCTTGGTGTTAGGATGGATGGTTTTGATTTGAAAACCTTCCTTGAAGCCTCAAGAAGGTAATGGAATGGTTATTTTTGCTTGAATCGCACTGTAACCTAGTTTTCAGTATTTGAGTTTTTTCCAAAAAATGCAAAAGTGGTGATGATGTTCTTGCGCAGCTCAGAGGTTCTGGACACTAGGGTTTTCATGTATATATGTACTGGAATGATTAGGGTTAGAAATTGGGTCAAAAAATCAATGAATTGATGAAGAGAATATTTGATTTTCCATGCCATAATTTTCCAATCTTTTTCATGCTATTTTGGTTCAAATCATGTCCAATTACCAAGATTTTTTCCAAATCTGATCATGCATGAAATATTGAAGTTATCCCATGCATAAAAAGATTTGATTGACTTGCTTTGGTATTTTTCACATATTTATTTTAATTAAATGAATTATTAATAATTAAAAATCCAAATAAATAAATAAAAATGATAAAAAACTTTCCTTTGGGCCAAATGGTCGTGCACATGCCTTGGATGATGGATTTTGGAAGAAAAAGAGGCCCATTAGCATTTTTAAGACTTTTGAAGCAATGTTGACTTTTCAAAATATCCAAAAATTTTCCAATTTCCACAAGGCATAACTTGCTCAATTTTTAAGCTTTGCTCATGTTCTTGGACATTTTGGAAAGGTCTTTGAGTCCTTTGACCAATGTCTTTGGTCCCATGTCATTTTGATTTACCAATCTCAAGTTATGGCCTTTGACTTAAAGTCCCTTTTTGTTGACTTTTGAAAATGACCTATAATGTTGAAATTGATAACTTTTTGTGAGAGCATTTCTTGGACTTGAAGTGTGAAGAGGAGTTGTAGGAAATGTCTTTCTCTTCAAAATGAGCTTTGAATGGAATTTTTCTGATAATCCATGTGAAAGTTATGCCTTGGTCAAGTTACAATTGACTTTTTCAACTGTCCAAATATGGCAACTTTTGCATCTTGAGACTTTTTGAGCCAAGCTTTGAGAATCATGATCAAGCATTGATCAAATGATGTTTGTGGCTTCAAAATGAGATGTTGATCAAAAATTTGAACTTTTGACTGTCAAATGACCATTTTGCCCCTGCAGTTGACTGTAGGGCAATTAGGATTTTTTGACTGTGCAATTTTGTGCTGTAAGTCTTGAAACTTGGTATGAGGATACTTGACCATGTTTGTAGGCATGTGGGACTTGATTGGACCCTTGGAAACTTCATTTTCTTTGTCAGAACCAAAACCCTAGTTTTTGATTGTTAGGAGGCCCTTGAACTGTGCAACCCTTGGAGAGGTTTTGAAGCTTTGACTTGGAAAACTTTGAAGAATATGGGAGGGCAAATTTTGGGGTACAACATTGACTTTTGGAAATTTTGCAAAAATGCCCAACTTCAACAATGCGTAACTTCTTCAATTTTGAACTTTTGGAAGTGTTCCTGGACTTTTTAGAAATATTGAGATGTCCTCTAACCAACCCTTTTGGTCTCATCTCATTTTGATATTCCATTATCAAGTTATAAGCTTTGGAAAAAAAGGTGTTTTTGTTGACTTTCAAAAATGACCTATAATGTCCAAATTCATAACTTCTTATGAGTGCATTTTCTGATCTTGGGGTATGAATATGGATTTTAGGAAATTGCATCCTATTCAGAATGAGATTTGGATGGGTAATTTCTCATAAAGTATGAGAAAGTTATGGTTGGTCAAAGTTGAGTTGACTTTTCCTGCAAAACCCTAAGTTAGCAACTTTTGAGTCTTGATGAATTTTGAGTAATCCTTGATTAATCATGATCAACCCTTGATCAAATGATGAAATATACTTCAAAATGATAATGTTGGAAAAAAATCTTGAAGTTTGACTATTTGTAGGTCACAGTCGATTTTTGGACCCTTTGAGCAATTGACTGAGCAAACTTCCTATGCAAGGCTTGAAATTTGACATGGATGATCTTGAGAACATATTAGGACATTGGGGAGCACTTGAGATCATTTGGATTCAAGGATCTTGATGCAACACAAAACCCTAATTTGAGGTTGACTGCCTTAGGAGATGACTTGTCTGACCCACTCTTGAGCAATCTTGAGCCACTTGGAGATTTTTCTTGCCTTGTTTTGGGAAATATGAGGAGGAAAATTTTGGGATACAACAATGATGTGGATGAAAAATGTTGATGAAATATGTTGAGATGCCACTAATAATTGGCAGCTATTAAGATGTAAGCTTTTGGCCAACGATGATGTTGTGATTGGGATGTTGATAATTATGGTGTTGTCATTACATTCATGATTGTGTCGCATACATTACATTTCAAGATGGAGCTTATGCTCGTTAAGATGGCCTGTATTGGCGAATATTAAGATGAAGGCTTAGGCCTTGTTGATGCCTCTATTTATTGGCAGATTTTTAAGATGGGAGTTCTGCTCCAATGGTACCACATGCATTTGTATAGTATTGAGTCGCATTATATGATTGCATAAAGAAGTTGTGTATTGATGCGGTGAATATGTATTATTGTTGGTATTCTGTTGCAATTATTGTTGTTTATAAGATGAGAAGTGGTGATGTTATGTGATCCAATTTAATATATTAATTATCATATGTTTTATTATATTGTTATATATCATACCCCTTCTGTTTGAATGTTACCCTTACGTTGGTAACGTGCAGGTAATCAAGAGTGAAGGTTGTATACCTTCAGTAGTTCGAGTCAGTGTCATTGCTCTGATATGTAACACTGGGGGGATGAACGCTTGTTGCTTTTAATTGTTGATTATTTTAGTTGTTGAACTTTAATTTGATTATTATTAAGTATGTGTTGTTTCGAAGTTACTGTAACGATGGATAAAGATGTTATTAAGAATTCCGCTGCGTAGATGTTTAAATTGTTGAATTAAGAGATTTAATTATTATGCTGATAGTTCATCCGCAGTTTTAAAGTGTTATCTATCCACGATGAATGCAATGTATTTTGAAAGTTGAATTTGTGGCATCCTGATTCGTTTGCTTGAATGATTTTATAACTCTGATTTGCATATATATTTGTCTGGTAGAATTTGGGGGTTACAAAGTTGGTATCAGAGCAAAGGTTGGTTCGACCTTGTCGTTGAGTCGTAGTTGTCTAACAATCGAGTATTGTTAGTTTGAGTTCTAACCGTTGTTTATGTTGTAGTGATAAGTTGAGATGACTGGAAGGAATGATGCTGCACTTGTTGCTGCTTTAGAAGCATTGGCGCATGCGATGGAGAATCATCCGAATGCTGACGGGAATGCTAGATCTCGTAGTTTGGCGACTTTCCAGAGGGAGAGTCCGCCTACGTTCAAGGTAAAGTATGTTCCTGACAGATCATTGGATTGGTTGAAAGAGATTGAGAGAATATTCCATGTGATGGATTGCACTCCAGGGCAGAAGGTTGGATATGGTACTCATATGCTAGCAGTCGAGGCTGATGACTGGTGGCTAGAGACTTGTCAGAGGTTGGAAGCTGCAGGTGAGAATGTCACTTGGGCTGTGTTCCGTAGGGAGTTTCTGAGGAAGTAATTTCCTGAAGATGTTCGTGGTAATAAGGAGATTGAATTTCTTGAGCTGAAGTAAGGGAATATGTCGGTTGTTGAGTATGTTGCCAAGTTTTCTGAGTTGGTTAAGTTTTATCCGCACTACACTGATGCAGATGCTGAGTTTTCGAAGTGTATTAAGTTTGAGAACGAGTTGCGCCCGGAGATCAAGAAGGCAATTGGATACCAGAAGATTCGTGTCTTTGCTGATTTGATTGATAGCTGCAGAATTTTTGAAGAGGATAATAATGCTCATTACAAGATTATCAGTGAGAAGAGGGGTAAGCACCAACAGAATCGTGGTAAGTCTTATGATACCCCAGCTGGTAAAGGTAAACAGAAAGTTGCTCAGGGTCAGAGTACTAGTGGGGGAGATGCTCCTGCTGGTGTGGTTTGTTTTAAATGTGGGAAACCTAGGCATAAGAGTAATGTGTGTACTACTGAAGTAAAGAGGTGTTTCCGTTGTGGTAAGAAAGGACATGTCGTATATGAGTGCAAGCATAAGGATATGATTTGTTTCAATTGTAGTGAAGAAGGGCACATTGGCAGTCAGTGTCAGAAACCAAAGAGGGTTCAGACACGTGGTAAAGTGTTCGCTTTGGTTGAGGATCAGACAACTGCTGGGGACAGACTTATCAGAGGTACATGTTTCATTAATAGTACTCCTTTAATTACTATTATTGATACTGGTGCTACTCATTGCTTTATTGCTGCTGATTGTGTTGAAAGATTGGGACTCATGTTGTCTTATTTGAATAGAGAAATGGTCGTCGATACTCCAGCCAAGGGGTCAGTGACTACTTCTTTTCTGTGTTTGAAGCATCCCTTGTCGATCTTCGACACAGACTTTGATGTTGATTTGGTTTGTTTACCGTTAAGAGGTTTGGATGTGATTTTGGGTATGAACTGCTTAGAGAATAATTACGTTCATATTAACTGTTATGATAAGTCTGTGAGGTTTTCTACTACTGAAGAGGAGGAAGGTAGTCTATTGTCTGCGAAACAGTTGAGGAAGTTGATGCAAGAGGAAGCACAAATGTTCTTGTTGATGGCGACTCTATCTGTAGAGACTCAAGCTATAATTGAGGAATTTCAGGTGGTGTGTGAATTTCCTGAAGTTTTCCCTGATGAAATTCCTGATGTACCGCTAGAGAGGGAAGTTGAATTTGCTATTGATCTTGTACCTGGTACCAGACCTTTGTCTATGGCACCATACATGATGTCTGCATCTGAATTGTTAGAGTTAAAGAAGCAATTGGAAGAGTTACTTGAAAAGAAGTTTGTAAGACCAAGTGTATCATCGCGGGGAGCTCCATTGTTATTAGTAAAGAAGAAAGATGGAAGTATGAGGCTTTATGTTGATTATAGACAGTTGAATAAAGTGACGATTAAGAACAAGTATCCGCTTCCAAGAATTGATGACTTGATGGATCAATTGGTGGATGCTCGTGTCTTTAGTTAGATTCATTTGAGGTCGGGTTACCATCAGATTAGAGTGAAGGATGAAGATATCCAGAAGACGGCTTTCAGAATGCGTTATGGACATTACAAGTATTCGGTGATGCCTTTCGGTGTTACTAATGCGCCGGGAGTATTCATGGAATATATGAATCGTATCTTTCATGCTTATTTGGATCGGTTTATAGTGGTGTTTATTGATGATATTTTGATTTACTCTAAGTCAGAAGAAGAGCATGCAGAACACTTAAGAGTAGTGTTGCAAGTTTTGAAAGAGAAGAAGTTGTATGCAAAGTTGTCCAAGTGTGAATTTTGGTTAAAGGAGGTTAGTTTTCTTGGTCATGTGATCTCAGGTAGTGGCATTACTGTAGATCCATCGAAGGTTGATGCTGTGTTGCAATGGGAAACACCGAAGTCAGCTACTGAGATTAGAAGCTTTTTGGGATTAGCTGATTATTATAGAAGGTTTATCGAAGGTTTTTTCTAAGTTGGGACTTTCGTTGACTAAGTTGACTTGTAAAGGTAGAGCTTTTGTGTGGGATGTTCAGTGCGAAGAAACTTTTGCAGAATTAAAGAAGAGGTTGATGTCGGCTCCAATTTTGACGTTGCCTAATCCAGGAGAGCCTTTTGTGGTGTATTGTGATGCTTCTAAGATGGGTTTAGGAGACGTGCTTATGCAGAATGGTAAGGTAGTTGCTTATGCATCAAGACAGTTGAGGACTCATGAGAAGAACTATCCTACGCATGATTTAAAGCTTGTTGTAGTTATCTTTGTGTTGAAGATTTGGAGGCATTATCTTTATGGTTCTAGATTTGAAGTGTTTAGTGGCCATAAGAGCTTAAAGTATTTATTCGATCAGAAGGATCTGAATATGAGGCAACAAAGATGGTTGGAATTGTTAAAGGATTACGATTTCAGTTTGAATTATCATCCAGCAAAAGCGAATGTGGTGGCTGATGCGTTGAGTCGAAAGACTTTACATATGTCGACAATGATGGTTAAAGAGTTGGAATTAATTGAGCAGTTCAGAGATATGAGCTTAGTTTGCGAGGTGACTCCGTGTAGTGTTATGTTGGGTATGTTGGAGATTAATAATGAATTTCTAGACAGTATTAGAGAAGCTCAGAAGTTGGATGTGAAACTGGTAGATTTGATTGTTGGAATCGATCAGTCTGAGAATAATGATTTTAAGCTAGATACGCAAGGTATGTTGAGGTTTCGTAATCAGATTTTTATTCTTGATGATGCTGAGATGAAGAAAGTGATACTTGAAGAGAGTCATAAAAGTAAGTTGAGTATTCATCCAGAAGCTACAAAGATGTATCAGGATTTGAAAGGTTTGTTTTGGTGGCCTGGAATGAAAAGTGATGTGGCTCGGTTTGTGTATGAATGTTTGACTTGCCAGAATTTGAAAGTTGAACATCAAAAGCCAGCAGGGTTGATGCAACCATTAGAAGTTCTACAATGGAAATGATATAGCATTTCAATGGACTTTGTGACAGGGTTATCTAACACTTTAAGAGGACTTGATTCAATTTGGGTGATTGTTTATAGGCTTACAAAGTCGGATCATTTTATTCCTATTAACATCAGTTTTCCAGTGTCGAAGTTGGCAGAGATTTACACTAGTGTGATTGTGAAGCTGCATGATGTTCCTTTATGCATTGTGTCAGTAGAGATCCAAGATTTACTTCTGTTTTTTGGAAGAGTTTGCAAGAAGCGCTGGGTTCTAAATTGAGGTTAAGTTCAGTGTATCATCCTCATACAGATGGTCAAACTGAACGGACGATTCAATCGTTGGAAGACTTGCTGAGGGCATGTGTTCTTGAGCAGGGAGGTTCGTGGGATACTTATCTTCCGTTGATAGAGTTCACTTATAATAACAGTTACCATTCCAGTATTGGGATGGTTCCTTTTGGAGCGTTGTATGGTCGAAGATGTAAAACTCCTTTATGTTGGCATGAATCTGGTGAGAGTGTAGTACTTGGACCTAAACTTGTTCGTGAGACTACTGAGAAGGTGAAGTTAATTCGAGAAAAGATGAAAGCTTCCAAAAGTAGACAAAAGAGTTATCATGACAAGCGAATGAAAGATTTAGAATTTCAAGCGGGTGACCATGTGTTTTTAAGAGTTACACCTGTGACTGGTGTTGGGCAAGCATTGAAGTATAAAAGCTCACTTATCGTTTTATTGGACCATATAAGATTTCAGAGAGAGTGGAGAATGTTCCTTATAGAGTGGCTTTACCGCATAATCTTTCGAATTTTCATGATGTGTTTCATGTGTCACAACTCCGGAGGTATATTTCAGATCCATCTCATGTGATACATATGGATGATCTGCAAGTACAGGATAATCTTACTGTGGAGACGATGCCTGTAAGGATCGCGGATCGTGAAATAAAGACTCTGAGGGGCAAGGAGATCTCTTTGGTTAAAGTGGTTTGGCTAGGAGCTTCCGGAGAAAGCATGACTTGGGAGTTGGAGAGCAAGATGCGAGACTCTTATCCTGAGTTGTTTGTTTAAGGTAAATTTTCGAGGACAAAAATATTCTAAGTGGGGGAGAGTTGTAACGCCCGTAATTTAATTAATTATTTAATTAAATTATTTTTGGAATATTTGTGAAGATGTGTTGTGATTAGTTGGATTTATTTATTTTATTAAGTGGTGGAATAATATTAGAAGGATAATATTATTTGATGTGGGCTTGTTTTTAAAGGAATAGAAGTAGTAATCAAGGGGGTGTAGTAGTCTTGAGTCCATTAAGGAATAAAGAGAATAATAGGGTTATTTTATTATTGTTAAAATAAGGAGAAAAGAAGAAGCAGTAAGAAGAATAAGGGTTAGAGAAAGAACGTGAAAGCTATTGGAAAAGAGGAAAAGAGGCAGAACGGAAATTCAACCAGAAAAGTTATAGAGAAACCTTCAATCCAAGGTAAGAGTTGGGTTCTGACTCTATAATATGGTTTATGATGATTGGTATGTGGGATTAGATGTGGAATTGTTGTCTTGTTCATGATTTGAATTATATATGTTGTTGTATGATGAAAATCGACGAGTTATGGATGAATAACGACGCCTTAATGCTGTATAAATGATGTAGAATTATAGAATAATTATAATTGATGATTATCTATGATTAGAGGATGTTTTTAGGGCCTAAAGTATGGAACCCGTAGTGAAAACATAGAGAAATCACAGAAAATAACCATGACAGAGCAGTATGTGTCGACCCTAAATGTTATGTATCGATACAAGAATGATGTTAGACTCGGGATGAGTCGACACGAAGGAGTCATGTGTTGATACATGAGGGATTTTAGACTCATGATGAGTCGATACATAGGGGCATGTGTCGATACATGCAGTGTTGCAGGCTCAATATGAGTCGATACAAAAGAGTATGTTTCGACTCATGAAGCGTGTTAAGTTCAGTACGCGTCGACCCAAGACTTTACGCGTCGATCCATGTTGTCTGGTTTTTTGACAAATTCGTTTTCCAAAGGCTGTAACTTGAGTTTTCGGACTCCGTTTGAGGTGTCGTTCGAAGCGTTGAATAGCTAATGCGATGAAATTCATTCTTAAGGGTTAAAATGAAGAATAGGAAGGATAATCCTAGTATCTAAATTAGGATTAGATTTAATTCCCGCGTTGATCGCTATGTTGATTTTTGTGAAGAATGATGAAGATGAGATGATTATAGATTGCTGCTTGGTTTGTAACAGTAGGATTAATGATGATAATGATGTAGTATTATATAATAGTAATATGTAGAGGTTTGGTAATTTAGAAGTAAGCCTTAGATGATTAATTAATTATAGGCAATATCATGTTGTAGGCCTATGGCCAACGTTGCAAGATTGATGAGTTATTGTTGTATTGTTGTATGGATGAGTTGTTGATGATAAATTATGTTTGATGAATTATGATGTATAAATGATGTTTGATGAATTATGATAAATGATGTTGATGAACGATGTTGATGAAAGATGTTGATATGCCTCTAATAATTAGCAGCTATTAAGATGTAGGCTTCTGGCCAACGATGATGTTGTGATTGAGATGTTTATAATTATGGTGTTGTCATTACATTCATGATTGTGTCGCATACATTGCATTTTAAGATGGAGCTTATGCTCGTTAAGATGGACTGTATTGGCGAATATTAAGATGAAGGCTTATGCCTCATTGATGCCTCTATTTATTGGCAGATTTTTAAGATGGGAGTTCTGCTCCAATGGTACCACATGCATTTGCATAGTATTGAGTCACATTATATGATTGCATAAAGAAGTTGTGTATTGATGTGGTGAATGTGTATTATTGTTGGTATTCTATTGCGATTATTGTTGTTTATAAGATGAGAAATGGTGATGTTATGTGATCTAATTTAATATATTAATTATCATATGTTTTATTATATTGTTAGATATCTCACCCCTTCTGTTTGAATGTTACCCTTACGTTGGTAACATGCAGGTAATCGAGAGTGAAGGCTGTATACCTTCAGTAGTTCGAGTCGGTGTCATTGCTATGATATGTAACACTCGGGGGGATGAACGCTTGTTGCTTTTAATTGTTGATTATTTCAGTTGTTGAACTTTAATTTGATTATTATTAAGTATGTGTTATTTCGAAGTTGCTGTAACGATGGATAAAGATGTTATTAAGAATTTCGTTGCGTAGATGTTTAAATTGTTGAATTAAGAGATTTAATTATTATGCTGATAGTTCATCCGCAGTTTTAATGTGTTAAGTATCCATGATGAATGCAATGTGTTTTGAAATTTGAATTTTTGGCATCCTGATTCCTTTTCTTGAATGATTTTATAACTTTGATTTGCATATATAATTGCCGGGTAGAATTGGGGTGTTACATAGTTCCTCTTTAAAAATTTTAAAACACAAGTGTGTTGGTTAATTTTATGAGATAAGACATCATCGTCATTGTCCGTGTGGAAAACATACTTACTACCCATAATTATTAGAAAGGATAATTTGCATCATCTCAAAGTGGAGGATATGGCTTGGATTTTAAAATCAACAACGCCTCACTCAACACCCAAGTGGAAAATATCTCACTTCACTACATATTGTAGAAGTATAGTTGTTTGCATCACTACAAGGATTGACAAGAGTCTAATCTTTTGAGAAAAGTTTTGAAATAAAAAGCCAAAGTGGCAAAAATGGTTTGAAATGAGATTGATTGACTTTTGGTCTTCTCACAAAAAAGGTCAAGGTATTATTAAATTGATTAGGGTTTATTTATGAAAATGTTTGAAAATGCATGGACATAAGTCCAAGTTTATTATGAAAATGGTCCAAGTAAAAAAACAAGAAGGGTTTTCAAAAGGAGGTAGAAGATTTTTGAAATTAAAGAAGATGGGAGGAGAAGAAGGGACTATCTTAAAACATAAAGTAAAAGCTAGGGATAAGAACCATCTAACCAACAAGAAGCTAACACTTGACATTGTGAGTCAAGATGGAATTCCCATTCTTTGGATTAAAACCAATCAAGCAAAGATACTAGACCTCTTGAGAGAACCAAATTTCAAGTGTATTAAGTCTTCACCAAAAATTGGGTAGAGTAACGGCTGTATACGGGTGAATTCCAGATTACAAACAAAGAATGTAATCACAATAACCTGCACACAAAACAAACAAACAACCCAATGTCTTGAGGTAAACCTCAAGAGCTCCAGACAAAATAATCAGATAAGGTCACAAGGTCTCCAATCATAGGTCAAGGTTTCTAATCCTAAGTCCAAAAAGTCTCATACTCCATAATGCCAAGGATAGTAACAAATAGTCCAAGTATCATTAAAGATTTTTTAGAGTTCATGTTGATTATTAGGTGTCTTAGAAGAAAAAAGAAAAGGCTCAAGTGAGCAAAGATGAATATAGCATGAAATGAAATGCTTAAATTAAATGGTGCATAAATCATAAAAAAATAAAAAAATAAAAAGGCATAAAGTAACAACAAAGGGTAAAATCAATTATTAGTGATTAGTGGTTAGTTGAATGATCATCTTGAAACTTGTATTTGGAACTCATTAGAGGATTGGTAGAACCAAAGCCTCCACACAACAAGTTGTATTTGCTTTTTGTCAAGTATATCATCCATTTGGAATCCTCAGAAGTACCATTTAATGATCAACGATGTTTAAGTGATCCGCGTTGACCAAAGGTGTTGTAGATCCATTAGAGGATTGGTAGAACCAAAGCCTCCATACAATGAATCTCAAGGTTATTAGATCAAAGATATTAAATTAACATACTTGGGCTTGCAAACATAAGTTTGGGCCACGAATGATCATTTATTCGAATCGGGACAAAATTTAGCGCTATGTTAAGCAATCGTAAGTGGACTTATATAGAAGTCACACCTATTTTGAGGCTGATCAATAGCAATCTATGCACCATCTGTTTTGATACATGATATAGAGATCATGTTCCAATAACACTTAGTGCAATAAGAAAGGGATGAGATGAAGAGGGGTGGGAGAGAATATACAAACCACTTTTGAATTAAATTTAATCAAACTATTATTAAAATCATTCATCCATTTTTGTGGAGTTAGACTCAACAGCATGGATCCAATGATGTTAATAAAGTTCATGATCAAAAATTTAACCCAAGATCAGCCAGAAAATAGTCACAAAATAATATTACATTTAATATATACAAAAAAAGGTTTTAAAAAAATGTTTTAAAATAGAAATAAAAGAGAAAAATATCAACTATATTCAAATTAATCAAGATATAAAAAGTAAGACCATAGAAAAATTAGAAAAGGACTCAAATGATTTTATAAATTTTTTGGTAATTTTATAAAGTCAGAAACTATTTTTTAAAATTAAAAGAAATGAGTAAAATAAACCAAAAATGATAAAAAATAACAAAGTCAGAAACAAAAATAAAATAAGTTCACCAATATTTGTCACAATATCATTGGATCATTCCATAATTTTTTCAAAATTTAAAAATGCATAAAAGTATTTTTAAACATTTAAAACAATTCATATAAACTAAAAATTCATAAAAAATACTAAAACAAAAAATTAAATTGTGAAAAAATAAAAATCAAAAAGAGAATAATCAAAAATATTTTTCATAATTTTTTTAGATTTTTTGGACTTAAAATGAATTTTCTATGATTTTTTGAAGTTTAAAACAATTAAATATAAAAATCAGAAAAGAAAAGAAAAGTAAAAAATATGTAGACCATTGGATGAGAGTCAAAACACGTTAGTAATCAAATCTGAGGGATCTGGTGTACTGTGCATATCATAGTCATTAGTGAATAAAGCACTGAATCAAATGTAAATAAAAAATTCAAAAAATCCAAATGGCGCTGTTTCATTGGCTGAAGGATGACATGTTGGTCATCTTCAACCTCCAGCCAATCCCAAAACCAGGTTGCTCAATCTGTAAAATTAGAGCACGAGACCTATGCCAGTCGTTTCGTCTCTTCAAGATGAAGACAACCCCACCCTCGCGACAAATTTATATAAACTGTAGCTCAAGCAATTTGGAAGGAAAGTTTTGAAAAGGGATTTAAAATTTCATGGTCAAAATGTGTTTCCAGTAAAAAGCAAGTGTTGCAACTAGAACCAGGGCAATTTGAGCATCATAATGATATCAAAGTTTTGAAAAATTAATGAAGGAATCTACCTATTGGAGTTGAGTTGCAGAGCTCTGTAACTGGACTTCTAGGGAGCAATCTAAGGCACGATTCTTGAATGTAATTATATGGTTAGCTTCAGGGAATATCAAGGAATGTAAATTGATGGAAAAATAGGATTGAAAAAGGCTTGAAAGCAGATTTTGAAGTAGCATAATTTTGAGTTATGGAACAAGTTTAGCAAGGTGATTCTGGCTATCCAAGCTTGAGGAAATGTGGGGAATGACCCTCTATTTATAGGGAATCAAATGGAATATCCAAGCGTGTGAAATGTTGAAGTTTGGAGGGAAATCGTGTGAAGTTGCAAACAAGAAAAGTGTGACTTCCAATTTGATCAAAACTCGTCCAAAACGCACGTTTTGTTGTGCTAATCAATTCTGGAACTTCATTAAACATCTTTAGAGGCATAAAGGCGTGGAAAACTTGTGATTAGAAGCCAAAACAAATATTTCAAAATCTGACTTGTGGTGAAACTTCAGTTCCAAGTTACCAACTTTAAAATCATGGTATTCTCAGCTCAAGGGGTCTTAGGGCATGATTCTTCATGCTTTAGAAAGACGAGGTTACAAGCTTTGAAATGGAAAAATAATGGAATCAAATGGATGCTTGAGATGAAAGTTGCATTGAGTCAAAGTTGGAGAAAAATGGTTGACTTTCCATACTTAGAAATATTTCAAGTTTTTCTTAAAAAGTGACCTATAATGTTTTGCATCCAAACATTGCCTCCTCTTGGAATTTGCTCTTGACCGAAAAATATGGAATGAAATAGACCTCTTGAATGACATTTTTAAACTTGAACCATCTAAAATCTCCAAAAATTGAGAGTGTTATGGATTGTTGAAGTTGGCAAAAAATCATGAAATGACCTATAATCTTTTGTATCCTTAGGGCATCTTCCATCCATTTTATCACTTTTCACATAAAAGAAGGAATAAAGTTCACATACTCAAGATAATTATGGAAAAAGAATAGGCTCAAGGTGATTAAAATTGACCAAGTTATGATAATTTGAAGTCACACATGGAAAATTGGGGATTCATTGGGAGGACTTGTAATCTTTCTTCATCACCAAGCTTCTTCCACCTGAAAACTCCTTGAAACTTTTGAAGTGATTTGTTTATAACCCTTTAAAGAGAAGGATGTCTTTGGAATCACTCAAAAATACTAAAATATGAGCAAGATATGCTTCTTTGAAATTCAAAACCCTAGATCCTAGATCAAGAAAATGCCTTGAGGAACTTTGGCAATTTTGAACAAACTTCTTGTACCAACACAAATGCTTTGTAAATAGAAGTTGTTGAGGATGAAAATGAAAACTCATATCCACCAAAAGCACTTCCATATCTTGAGAATTTAGAGAGATATGCACTTGTAACCAATGGGAACAAAGCCTTGTCCAAGCATGACAACTTCTCTAATCGACCCCTTATACTTTTTGGATCAAATTTGATAACCTTGAAATATGGTGAACCAAAATAACCTTGCCATGCCATTTCTTCCAAAACAACTTCAATGGTGAGGTTTGAACTTATCAAACTTTATTAACTAGGGCATGGAAATAAACTCATGAACCCATGGATCAACTTGCTAAACCACATAGCCTTTACCTACATTATTAATAGGTAAGACAAACCCAAATTGCATTTTGTTAATTAGAAGGGAAGTCAAAATAAAACATGCATCATCACAAAATAAAAACAAGTCAAGGTGCTTTGTGATTCCTCAAAAAGCAAAGCTAAAGAGAGGGAGGAGAACTAAGAAACTTAATGTGATCTTATTGTGATTGAATTAACATGGTATGATGAAGGGATCTTAGGGGAAAAAATTGGGGTACAACATCGGTCTACAAAGAGGCTCCACTTAAGGGAGGCCCTTGTTCCTTTACTCTTACGTGTTATCCATGATACCCTTAAGGAAACCACCTTTGGAAAGGGTAGAAAAATTCGTAGAACGAACTTATGAACCTATGTACTAAGGCAACTGTTATCATCCCATCCTGCATAGGAAGCCTTCCCGCGAGGAAAATTCTTCTATAACACTAAACCTAAGTAGGGTTATATCTTATTATTATTATATCTTAAACTCGTAAGAATATTCTTTTGTTTAGCCCATAGGGTTTTCTTTTGAGTCGTAATCCCCAGTCTGTAGGGATTTCCCGTGGTATAGCATAATCCATAGCCTGTAGGGATTTCCTTTATTTGTTATAACCCCTAACCGGTAGGGATTCCCTTTTGTTCGTCACTGTCCTTAGAACTTTTATAGGATCTTGTTCTCCATATGGAACCTTACTACGAATGACGTCCTTGCTAATGCACATCACGCGACCTCTAGAAGGTCATGGGATCTGGTGACCGTTGAACGATCACCATGTGCTCTCATCCATGATTCCTAGCTTGTAGGACTCCTATTTGTCTATTACAATTCCTATCATGTAGGAATTCCCGTCCATTTGCTACAATCCCTAGCTTGTAGGGATTCCTCTTCATCTTTAATTATCCATAATCCTTAAGGAGTTCCTTGTGTCCGTCACAATCTCTAAGTCAGTATAGGGTATCCTCCTTTCCATTTAGGTTTCCTTAGGTCTGTCACAATCCCCAAAACTAAGGTTTATCCTTCAACCCGTGTAGGGTACCTAGATGTTTACCTTCATATTACGGCCGTGTTGCATTGCATTCCCATTTACATACATTCATATATTCACATTTTCACCTTCTCCATTGGCCTCTATCATCCAGTTAGTGGATTTCCCGATGCTCAAGAACAAATTCCAAGCATGCTTCAAGAAAATTGTGAAGGAATTCAAGAAAATCCTAGATTGGTGAAGCAGAAGTAAAACATTGGAGACTCAATTGAGCTTGGTCCTATAAATAATATAGTGGAGAGAAGGAGGCCCTTCTTCATATAAGGTAAAGACCTACACAACGCCTCAGTTTCAACTTTCATTGGTGATTCCCTCACTACCCGTTGTTCTACCCCAAAATTTGCCCTCTCATGTTTGGTCATAAACCTTTGCTTAAAGAAAAGGAAATTCGTGAGTGAGGTTTTTAAGTTTCCTTCGATTGACATCTCCAAAATGCCTTTTGATTGGCATCTCCAAAATGCCTTCTGATTGGCATCTACAAAATGCCTTTCGATTGGCATCTCCAAAATGCCTTTCGATTGGCATCTACGTAGCGCCCTTCGATTGGCATGGACAAAGGTCTTTCGATTGGCCTATTAACAAGGCCTTTAGATTGGAATTTTAAAAATTACCTTTCAATTGTCCTTGTAACAAGATCCTTCGATTGGCATTCCAAAAGGTCATTCGACTGGAACTTCAGAGCGTCCTTCAAATGGAACTTCAGAGTTTCCCTCAATCAGAACATCAGAATGAAATGACCTTCGAATGGCATTTCAGTGCAAAGTTTGTCTTAATATAAAATTATCTGATGAAGGAAATTCTGAACACTTCGAATCAGAACTTAGACTCATCACAAGGCCAAGGGATGGTTGAAGTTGTCTAATAGGGACTGTTTTGAATAGATTCGAATTGGACTTTGAAGCTGGCAAAGAAAGCCATTCGAAGGAAGTAACAGTGACTCATTCGAAGAACATGTAAAGGTCCATTAGAAGAAGCATTCAAAGGGTCCATTCGAAGGAGGCCATCAGAGCCATTAAAAGGAGAGCATTCAAAAATCAAAGGTATCCAGGTTCATCCAAGATTCCAAAAGAGACATGAATATTTCAAAAAGGAAATCCTTTAATATGTCTGATTCTTGTCTCATGGCTTTAAAGGCCTGGTTAAATGGTTGTCTCTTTCCATTACTATGCACCATCACACTCCTGTAAATACAAGGCCAAGGATACAGTGCCAAGGGGGGGACGAACAGACACACAGCCTCAGAAAGCACATCAAAAAACTCAAAACTCAGAGTGCTCCCAATCAAAATACATTTTTTTGCAGGCATCCCCATTCCAAAAGAATACCAGATTCGTGTTCCTGGGTCATCCAGGAGTCCACCCCAACTCCTAAGTAAACATCTCCACACCCAGAGCCACAGATCATACATCTTCGATTGGTAAGGGTTTGAAAAACCAAAATTGCACCTTAATGACATTTAAATACACATTGCACATATATTCTTGTTATTACTGATTGTGTTGCATGTAAGTTAAAGCACGGAGAGGAGATTGCGCCATTGTTGGGGCACGATCTAAGTTTTTCCTTCGAATCTCAGGACAAAACAAACCCAGACCCAGACCCAGACTCATCAGATTTGAATTGAGGAAGGATTCGAATTGGGAGGAGATTCAAATCAGGGGGGTAAAGTCCTCCTTGGATCTCTAACATTTGTTTCGTTTTGCAAGAAACATATTCTCAGAATCTTATTCAGAGCTTTGAAGCAGCTCAACTTCAAACTGGATCCAGGGTTCCCAGATCGAAGGATGACATATCCAGATCGAACACCCCCAAAGTGCAGCCCCTCATGCACCTTCGATCAAGCCTCTTCACTGGATCGAAAGACAACCCAAGCCTCTTTCGATTCAGGCCTCCAGAATTACATCTTTCTTGATTTACTGCCTGTTCCTTCAATTTCATCTTTGTTTTGACTATTTTATTTCCTTTTTTAATCAACATAAAATCAATCAAAAAAAGCCACAAAAACATTAGGCTAGTTTTTATATTAAATTAATTTGGTTAATTAATCATTTAATCATCTTAACATTTCCTCAAAACTAAAATTAAGAAGATTTAGATCATTTTCCAAAAATAAAATAAAACAACAAAAACATTTTATTCTTAGGATTTTTAGACGTTATTTTCAAATTCCCGCGCGTTTATTTTATTGTAACCGCCTACTGGTTTGTAATAGCTTAATTAGGACTTTTACACTTTACTGCTCCCCAATTTTGGACATGTAAATAATCCCCCTCCCCGAAGTTTGTAATAGCGTAGGATTTACAATTCCTGCATTTAAATTCTTGTAGATATATTAACTGCTTAGATGTATGCTAACTAGGATTACATGACAAGATCTAAAAACAAACGGCAGAACACCCAAATGTTTAAAGATAAAATAACTGAAATATAACACACTATCACGTGTACACCTCTAGGGTACTCCCACTTTGGTTGCCTTCGGAAAACAGTCACAACTCTCAAAACGTGAGAGGCTTTAGTGGCTATCCTCCAGTTTAAATATCACAAGTCCCTTGATGACCCTCTCGATGTTTCCTCGATAAAGTGATCTTAAAACTCTAGGGTAGTTACTAAGGTTTCTCGCCAAGTTGCCTTTGTAAATATGAACATCCCTTCGAATTTTCCTCAAAACATCCAATGATTAGGGCTACCTACTCACTAATAGTGAGATAGCACTGTCTAAAGGAAAAGAGGAAAAGAATGAACTTTCGAGTATAAGTAGATAGTTCCTAGATGCTATTCTCAAAACTAACTTTTTACACATACACTTTTCTTTCAAAAGACTTTTAAAAACACTTTATATACGTTCTCTACTATTCCGAGAAACACTACAAAGTTCGCCGCACTAAGGCGCTTTCAAATTACTTTTCAAAATACACAAAGCACAAAGTATTTCAAAATGAGCTAAGTATCTAAGAGCCCATAGAAAACTATAGATGGAAAGGGTGTTAACACCTCCCCTTTCCATAACCTACCCCCTTACTCGGAAAAATCTTGAAAAGGTCTTTTTCTGTTCTTTTCACCCTTTCCTTTGTTGGATAAAATAAAAGACGGTGGCGACTCTTACTTACCGCGACATTTGCAAACAAAAAACACAAACCAATATTAACAGTCGATTCTGCCACCGTATCACAGAACTGGTGACTCTGCTGGGGAAAATTATAAAGTGGGGTTACCTTAGAGTTAGTTCATTATTTAACTGCTTTGTGTGCTTTGATTGCTTTACTTTCAAGGGCTTTGTTTGGGGTTACTATAGGTCCTACACCCAGATCTGGGGAAACCTTTTACGTAAGTAGCAATAAATCATGGAGGATGTACGGCGTAGACCCATACGGACGAAGTGGTGGCTACATTAGTGCGATACTTTGGATTGTACTAATGTTCCTTGAGTAATTCGAGGATAACATTAGGCTTCCTCATAGTGTCACTAAGCGCTAACTGACCTTTAGAACCTTTAATTAACTCATCCTAGCCATTAGGAAGTAGTTAGATAACCGGCTTTGGTTCCGATCGAAGATTGGTTGATACTCGATACTACACACATTTAGGATGGACTTTCAGGATATTTTGGCCGCAATACTTTGTTGCGGAGCTTAAACAATTTCAGAAGGGAAGGTCAGTGATATTGAGATACCTTAGACCCCGGTTACTATTTATAGGATAGGTTGAGCCAACTAAATTTCAAGTGGGTACTTACCTATAAACCCCATGCAAGCCTAAACCTAAGGCTGCTTGTTTTATTTATTTGCTTTCAACTTGAGCTACTTGCAGGGTTTTATTATCTAACAACATGATTTCCTTGCAGGATTTGTTTACAATCATTATCCAGTAGCCTGAACTTCTTAGACTCACTTGTCTTCATAACCTTACACTTTTTCTTAACGTGTAGCATACACATCAAAACATCATGCCACAACATTTCCTTAACCATTTCAAGGATCTCAAGGGTTTGTGATACAGGTTATAATAAATCAGACGTCTAGCAAGGGGCAAGGGGATTTATTTTCCTCTAGCCAATGTCGTCAAAAGATTAAAACTCAACAACTTGGGTCAGGGGCTATGACCCACTTGATATGGTGAGCTTGACTCTCATAGAAGGACCTTCAATGATACGAAGTTCTTCAATCAAAGCTGCAAATTTCAACTTCTGACATTTTCTTGATTACCCTGCGAGATCCTTGAAAACATTGCATGCATGCCATTTCATAATAGGTCTTCCAGTACAGGTTTCTCATCTTTTCGCTGTTTATTTCAGCAAAAGAAATGGCTCTTGAACAAATAATCAAAGAACTTCAAGATCAAAATGCTCAGTTACAACAAATGTTCCTGACTCTGACCCAGGGGAAAGAAGACCTGAAAGGTATGATCGTTAAAAAGAAGGCTAAGAGGGCAAAGAAACCAGTTCGTGTTTTGAGTGTGGGAAGAAAAATACCAACTAACCGAGCTCTAGATTTCACAACCCCATCAAAGAGAGGGGATAATCAAGAGGAAGATGACGAGGAATCAGAGGAAGGAAATAACAACCCGGGGACTGATGAAGATGAACCTGATTACTCTGAGGAACAATATCCTCTTGCTGACAACAAATACAAACATATGGAGGATCGGCTCAATGCTATGGAGATCCAAAGAGTGCCCGATCTAGATTTTGAAGAATTAGGTTTGGTTCCAGGGGTGGTCATCCCACCTAAGTTCAAGGTCCATATATTTGCAAAATATGACGGTGTTTCCTGTCCCAAGCTTCACTTAAGGTCATATGTCAGAAAGATCCAGCCTCACACTGCTGACCGGAAGCTATGGGTCCATTTCTTCCAAGAAAGTTTGGCTGGAACTCAACTGGATTGGTTCTATCAGCTAGAAGGAGCTGACATCCATACCTGGGAAGACTTGGCTGTTGTTTTCTACAAGTAGTACCAATACAACGCTGACCTGGCACTAACTCGAGTGCAATTGCAGAATATGTCCATGAGCTCAAGAGAAGGGTTCAAGGAATATGCACAAAAATGGAGGGATCTAGCTGGTAGGGTACAACCTCCACTGAATAATCGGGAAATGGTGGACATGTTCATGGGCACTCTGACATGCCCATTCTTCAATTTGGTGATTGGAAGTTCCTCATCCGGTTTTACAGAAATGGTTCTGACTGGGGAGAGGATTGAAAGAGGTATCAAGAGTGGGAAGATTCCAATGGCGGCATCCTTTAATGCTGAGAGGAAGCCATTTATTGGTAGAAAAGAAACTAATGCTGTCAAAAGCGCCATAATACAAATAACCACCATCAGTCTGTGGGAGCAGTGTTAATGTCCGATCCTACACCCATTCAACATCAATGGGGCAATAGGCGTAGGATAAAATATAAAGAGAAGAAGTACACTAATATTAATATGCCTTTGTCTCAAGCATTACAACAATTTCTAAAAGCGGAGCTGATTACACTAAAGGATCCTCCTCAAAAACTTGATACCTCTTCTCCTAAATATAATCCTAATGTAAAATGTGCTTACCATTTTGATAGCCTTGGGCACGACACCGACAGCTGTTGGACTTTGAAGAACAAGATTCAGGATTTGATCAACAACAAGGAGATCAAATGTGACTCTCCTAAGACTCCCAACGTGATCACTGCTCCCATGCCAAATCATGGCCAAAATTGAGAGCGTTTATTGCATTTGAATTATCAGTTGTAATTCCTTTGTTGCTTAAAACATTTATCTTTATGTCAAACTTTGGTTATTCATATTAATACATTGCATATGTTTGTCTTGAATTATTTCATTTGTATTCATTATGCTTAAACTGCTTTCTTACTTCCTTTTTGTGATATTCAACTCTTGATTAAAAGCTCTAAGCCTTTAGAGGGAGGATGACGAAAACGATACCACAATCCATACAGTATGCTTTTGAACAAACCTTGCTGATGATGTACAAGCGTTGTTTAAAATCCCAAACAGTGGAGTTATAAGGAAGATAATCCCTAGTCAACCCCTTTGAGCCAAATAAGTAGGAGTTTTTCTTTTCACAAAAATTAAAAACCTTAATCATAACCTGGGGTAGGGTAGTTTTCTCAGTTAATTCAGAGGCGCATTCAGTCGCAAGCTCATCCTTCATACACGACAAATAGTGTACAAGATGCTCTCCAAAAGATGGTGATGGTTCCACATAATCATTAAGAACATGAAATAATTATCTCTCAAAATAAAAGCCCATTAAGTAAAAACCTATGAAGGAGACTTAAGAAAAAAAACTGGGGCATCCCGCTGGCTGTAATCACAAAAGAAACAGTTCAGGAAATAGACAGGGATTACAAAATCAAAAATGAGAGAGGTCTTACAAATCCTCAACAAAAAGAAAAGGTCACAAAAATGATTGTCTTCTCAAACAAACGTTCAATCTCTGAACCATCACCGGAATATCAAGGACATTCCAAAACTCAACTGGGATTCAAAATGCATAATTAACTGAGCATAGGACTGGAGAACATCACGAAGAACAGGTGGGTACAAATAAATTTTAAGCCTTTATCCTTTGTTTCTTAAACCGTGAACCAGGCCACGTTACAACCCTTAAAAGTCCTAGCTGAAGCATGGGTTAGTTCGAAAGCATACTATTACAAAGGTATCCTGACTCCTGTAGGGTTCGCTATAAATCCTGAGCTGACATCACACTTTTACAAAATTTGTTTGTTTTACTAAAAAATGAATTTTCAAACTTCAAAACAGACATAAGTGTTGCATTCTTAAAATACCATTGTTTGCATGTGACTATTTGTTCAACAACAGAGAAATTCGCAAACGAATATTCAATGAACATAAATCCTCTCAATGAGTAGAATCACCCAAGATGGAAATACATTCTAGTGATAGGCCTTTCATAACCAAGGGGCATGACATGGTGTCCAGCTGACCTGGGGTAGTCAAGGCAAGGTTCAAGGAATCTCTCAAAAATGCCAAATAGCCAGGGGCAGATCTCCATCTAAATCATTTGGGGCATTGGACATGACTTCCAGCAACGAATCATGTACGATCAAACAAACATCTTCTGGAAGTGTGGCAACACTTACTACTATGGACAATGACAATTCTCCATACCCGGTGAACATGGACATAGTCGGAAAATACTATGCATGAACAAAGACCCTCTAGGCTGGCTGGCCCAGGAAAAAATAAGGGCATCCCAGCGAACCAAAAGGGTTCGGGAAAAAGTTAGGGATATACATATGAAAAAAAACTGTACACCCGGAAAGTCGAAAACCTAAAAAGGCGGCTTGGGAAAAAAAGGATATCCTGGTGGACTGAAAACCTGAAAGGACAGTCCAGGAAAAAGTTAGGGATTAAAACATACGATTATGTCCTGTCATCTTGTCATTGGTCTATCAGCAAAATGCTCCTTGATCAACATACACCAAGGACTCCATGAGTTAGGACAACACTCAAACCATCCACAAAGTCTCTATAGATACTTTCTACAACAGGTATCGAGACAGGGGAAATCTACTACAAAGTCGCTGCCATATCCTCAGCTTAAAACCTAGTGATGTCATGTGCTCTTGTATCCCCGGCAAAACAAGAATTTCCAACTACTGCTCCGACATCAGGTTTTCCCCAATGAAGTCGCCGAGCTTCTCAAGATTCCCGTACGGGATTTTCAACAAAATCCCCAAAGCAGTTTATGGAGTTCACCTTCCGCAACAAATTTTTATAAATCTCCAGTATTTTATAAAGCCTTATCCCCAGTAGATTTATTTCTCTAGTTGCGGAATTTCATCCCCCATCGGAGTTTGCTCTCCAGATTGGTGAAGTCTCCCAACAGAACTCTTCCCCATGGTGAAATAATTCTTAAACAGAGTTCGAAGATCCTCGGCAGAGAAAGGGAATCGCCAACAAAACTTTCTCCATTCATTATCCCCCACAGAAATTGAAGAATCACTTTCTTCACTCACCAACAACAGTCCGAGATTCAGCTTCTCGGTACTCTCTAGCAACAATCATGGATTCATTTTCCCTAGTTCAACAATACAACAATGGAATGACTGGAACATTCATACATTGCATTCATACATCATTTTACAGATGTCATAACATACGCAGTACGAATACATATATTACAATCTCATTTATTTTGAGAGCATCATTTACACTTCATGCATCATGACTTTGCATACGGCTAACCCCCTGTATCTTTTCAGGTAAAAGTCTATAAACAGACAAATATCATCAACTACTTAAATGATCGGACAAATTTCTGGTACCCTGTTGAGGTAGCAATCGTCAAAGATTCCTTCATTATCCATTGAGGTAGCAATCGTCCAAGATTCCTTCACTATCTGCTGAGGTAGCAATCATCCAAGATTCCTTCATTATCTATTGAGGTAGCAATCGTTCAAGATTCCTTCATCATCTATTGAGGTAGCATTCATTCAAGATTCCTTCATTATCTGTTGAGGTAGCAAACGTCCAAGATTCCTTCATCATCTACTGAGGTAGCAATCGTTAAAGATTCCTTCATTATCCATTGAGGTAGTAATCGTCAAAGATTCCTTCACTATCTAATGAGGTAGAAATCATCAAAGATTCCTTCATTATCTGTTGAGGTAGCAATCGACAAAGATTCCTTCATTATCTGTTGAGGTAGAAATCGTCAAAGATTCCTTCACTATCCATTGAGGTAGTAATCGTCAAAGATTCCTTCACTATCTGTTGAGGTAGCAATCGTCAAAGATTCCTTCACTATTTGTTGAAGTAGCAATCGTCAAATATTCCTTCACTATCTATTGAGTTAGCAATCGTCAAAGATTCCTTAACTATCTTTTGAGGCAGCAATCATCAAAGATTCCTTCACTATCTGTTGAGGTAGAAATCGTCAAAGATTCCTTCACTATCTGTTGAGGTAGCAATCATCAAAGATTCCTTCACTATTTGTTGAGGTAGTAATCGTCAAATATTCCTTCACTATCTATTGAGGTAGCAATCGTCAAAGATCCCTTCACTATCTGTTGAGGTAGCAATCGTCAAAGATTCCTTCATTATCTATTGGGGTAGCAATCGTAAAAGATTCCTTCATTGTAACCCTCCAGAGGCAGTCCAACACGGACTCATCTTGAAATAGCCATACACAGGCTCTTCCTAATACATTTTTAGTCAAGAGATAACTCTTCAGTAGAGCCTTGAACGGCTGAAATTCCTAGACTCTATTCCCCACAAAGTTTTCCTCATACAGGAGAGCAACAGAAACCCTTATTCCCCAGCGAATTCCTCCTCAAACAGCAGGAACAGGAACCATCAAAGGAACCATGTGTGAAATCAGCATCTACTTTGGATGGCATCTTTAAGCCCATCTCCAATGACTCTCTGTCATCTTATCCAAATGGCATCTATAAGCCCATTCCCAATACTATCTATACAGTCAAGTATCATCTCAGACGAGTGCAAATTTTTGTGCACTCTAGTGTTCAATCATCTTCCACCTTCAGATCTTGAAAGGCAGACAAGCCAATCTATATCTTCAGGTTTAAGAAGATTGAACAGGGGACTGAGGGTTTTAAGTTTCCTTCGATTGGCATCTCCAAAATTCCTTTCGATTGGCATCTCCAAAATGCCTTTTGATTGACATCTATAAAAATGCCTTTCGATTGGCATCTCCAAAATGCCTTTCGATTGGCATCTACATAGCGCCCTTCGGTTGACATGGACAAAGGTCTTTCGATTGGCCTGTTAACAAGGCCTTTTGATTGGCATTTTAACAAATACCTTTTGATTGTCCTTGTAACAAGATCCTTCGATTGGAATTCCAAAAGGTCCTTCGACTGAAACTTCAGAATGTCCTTCAATTTGAACTTCAAAGTGTCCTTCGACTGGAACTTCAGAGTTTCCCTCAATCAGAACATCATAACGAAATGACCTTCGAATGGCATTTCAGTGTAGAGTTTGTATTAATCTAAAATATTTTGATGAAGGAAGTTATGAACACTTCGAATCATAACTTAGACTCATCACAAGGCCAAGGGAAGGTCGAAGTTATCTAATAGGTACTGATCTGAATAGATTCGAATTGGACTTTGAAACTATAAAAGAAAGCCATTTGAAGGAAGTAACAATGACTCATTCGAAGAACATGTAAAGGTCGATTTGAAGAAGCATTCAAAGGCTCCATTCGAAGAACATGTAAAGGTCCATTCGAAGGAGGCCATCAGAGCCATTCGAAGGAGAGCATTCGAAAATAAAAGGTGTCCAGGTTCATCCAAGATTCCAAAAGAGACATGAATATTTCAAAAATGAAATATTTTAATATGTCTGATTCTTGTCTAATGGCTTTAAAGGCCTGGTTAAATGGTTGTCTCTTGCCGTTACTATGCACCATCACACTCCTATAAATACAAGGCCAAGGATACAATGCCAAGGGGGACGAACACACATACACGCTGCCTCAGAAAGCACATAAAAAAACTCAAAACTCACAGAGTGCTCCCAGTCGAAATACATTTTTTTGCAGGCATCCCCATTCCAAAAGAATACCATATTCGTGTTCCTGAGTCATCCAGGAGTCCACCCCAACTCCTAAGCAAACATCTCCACACCCAGAGTCACAGATCATACATCTTCGATTGGTAAGGGTTTGCAAAACTAAAATTGCACCTTTATGACATTTAAATACACATTGCACATATATTCTTGTTATTACTTATTATGTTGCATGTAAGCTAAAGCGCGGAGATGAGATCATGCCATTGTTGGGGCACGATCTAAGTTTTTCCTTCGAATCTCAGGACAAAACAAACCCAGACCCAGACTCAACAGATTCGAATTGAGGAAGGATTGGAATTGGGAGGAGATTCGAATCAGGGGGTAAAGTCCCCCTGGATCTCTAACATTTGTTTCATTTTACAGGAAACATCTTCTCAGAATCTTGTTCAGAGCTTCGAAGCAGCTCAACTTCGAACTGGATCCAGGTTTCCCAGATCGAAGGATGACATATCCAGATCGAACACCCCCAAAGTTCAGCCCCTCATGCACCTTTGATCAAGCCTTTTCAGTGGATCGAAAGACAGCCCAAGCCTCTTTCGATCCAGGCCTCCAGAATTACACGTTTCTTGATTTACTGCCTGTTCCTTCGATTTCATCTTTGCTTTGACTATTTTCTTTCCTTTTTTAATCAATATAAAATTAATAAAAAAAGCCACGAAAACATTAGGCTAGTTTTTCTATTAAATTAATTTGGTTAATTAATCATTTAATTATCTTAACATTTTCTCAAAACTAAAATTAAGAAGATTTAGATCATTTTCCCAAAATAAAATAAAACAACAAAAAGATTTTATTCTTAGGATTTTTAGACGTTATTTTCAAATTCGCGTACGTTTATTGTATTGTAACCGCCTACTGGTTTGTAATAGCTTAATTAGGACTTTTACACTTTACTGCTTTATTCCCCCAATTTTGGACATGTAAGTAATCCCCTTCCCTGAAGCCTTGTAATAGCGTAGGATTTACAATTCTTGCACTTTAAATTCATGTATATATATTAACTGCTTAGGTGTATGCTAACTAGGATTGCATGACAAGATCTGAAAACAAACGGTAGAACACCTAAATGTTTAAAGATAAAATAACTGAAACACAACACACTATCACATGTACACCTCTAGGGTACTCCCACTTTAGTTGCCTTCGAAAAACAGTCACAACTCTCGAAACATGAGAGGCTTTAGTGGCTACCCTCCAGTTTAAAGATCACAAGTCCCTTGATGACCCTCTCGATGTTGCCTCGATAAAGTGATCTTAAAACTCTAGGGTAGTTGTTAAGGTTTCTCGCCAAGTTGCCTTTGTGACTATGAACGTCCCTTCGAATGTCCCTCAAAACATCCAACGACTAGGGCTACCTACTCAATAATAGTGTGATAGCACTGTCTAAAGGAAAAAAGGAAAAGAACGACCTTTCGAGTATAAGTAGATAGTTCCTAGATGCTATGCTCAAAATGAACTTTTTACACATACACTTTTCTTTCAAAAGACTTTTAAAAACACTTTGTATACGTTCTCTACTATTCCGAGAAACACTACAAAGTTCGCCGCACTAAGGCGCTTTCAAAGTACTTTTCAAAATACACAAAGCACAAGGTATTTCAAAATGAGCTAAGTATCTAAGAGCCCGTAGAAAACTACGGATGGAAAGGGTGCTAACACCTTCCCTTTCCATAATCTACCCCCTTACTCGGAAAACTCTCGAAAAGGTCTTTTTCTGTTCTTTTCACCCTTTCCTTTATTGGATAAAAGAAAAGACGGTGGCGAATCTTGCTTACCGTGACATTTGTGAACAAAAAACGCAAACCAGTATTAACAATCGGTTCTGCCACCGTATCACACCTGTCAACAGAATTGGCATGCCCAAGAAGAGTCAAAGATCACCATACTTCTGCAAGTCCAAGAACTAAGAAGTATATCTCCTAAAGTCAAGTGGATCAAACTAAGAAGCTATTCCATATGATCATTAGACTTATCAATTTTAAATTGTAATTTCCTAGTTTTAAGTTGTATTTGTCATAACTTTGTATCTTTTTACTAGTAATTCAAATAAAATGAGCATGCATGTTTTCGAAGTCAATTCATTCATATTCACTATTTTCTACGCCATCACTTTCTGTACAAAAATTAATCAACAACTTTTCCATTTCACCTCTCCATTTTCATCTTGCAACTTTAACAAACTTTGAGGGAGAATGATGTAAACTAAATAACTGAATTTCATTAAAATATGCTTTCAATGGTAAGACCGAGTTGACGATGTAAGGAATTGTTTCAATTCCTAAACAGTGGAGTAATAAGGAGTTAATCCATACTTAACCCCCTCGAGCCAACATTTGGAGTTTTTTCGGTTTAAAAAACCTTGATTTTAACCATGGGCAGGGTAGATTTCAATTAATTCAATGGAGCATCCTAATCTCAGGAGAATTAAGTCAATCTAAGAATATGTTCAAGCACATCCTTTTCCTCACATCCATCATCCAAGGTCGATGAGTCAATGAAGATAAAACCCACAATATCTTCCTCCTCAGTACATCATTCAAGATCGAGGAAAAAATGTAGACAAGCTTACAAAGTTAACATGGCAGTCACAAATGTTGAAAAGCAAAAATAAATTCAAAAGGAGAAAGTTTGCTAAGTCAAAGAAAATTAAAAAATTGACTTAAGCAAAGGTTAGGGTATTCCTATGGACCAAAATTCAAAACAATTGGTCTATGCAAAAATATGGGATTGAAAACAAATTAATTGGAGAAAAATCTTGTGACTTCCACCTCAAGAATCATCAAGGCTTCTCATCAATGCTTGGATCTGAAGGGGTGAAAAACACAAGAAGGGGGGGTTGAATTGTAAAACTGGAATCTTAAAACAATTGACAAGATATTTTTATCCTGGTTCGTTTGATCTCAAACTACTCCAGTCCACCCGTCAAGGTGATTTCGCCTCTCTCCAACGAGGTCTTAATTCACTATATTCAACTGAATACAAATCTGCTTTAACAACTGCTAAAGCCTTCTTGATTCAAACCACAATCCGGTTTGTCAAGGCAACACTTTCTTACAAAGGTATAAAACAAATGTGTGTGAATGTTTTCTACAAAACTTTATCACAACTGTGATGTATACACAAATTAAGCTTAGAAACTTAGATTGCTAAACACTAATGGAGTATCAGAGTTTGTTGGTTTAGCAAAACTGGTAGATGAAGATTATTGTTCAGCTTTGTGCGTGTAGAGAATTTGGAAGCATTAGCCATTATAATCTTCGAAGCCTTGTTTATATAGCACTTGAGAAGATGAACGTTGAATGCAATATTCTTGATTCAATGCTAATAACAAGCTTTCCTTTTTGAGCAGATCTTGTCTAGAATGATGCCGTTGGAATTAATTAGCGTTCAATGCACAGTACCGTTGCTTCTTCAATGCACGTTCTGGCTTGGCTCATTCTGATTCTGCTTCGCTGCTGATGAACTATTGATTCTGTATCAGAGTGTTTACGCGCAGTTCTGTTCATCAAGCTACAGCATGTGCGTGAGTTGATCATCTGATCTTCACGTTCTGATTCAGCAACTTCTGATGCTGGTGTATCAAATCAAATTCTGATGCTGAAGAAGTGATCTTGCTTATTTTAATCAGCGTATCTGCAAGTCAGAGCATAGTAATTTAGGTAGTATATAGTTCAAACATGAAACATATAAATACTATGTCTTTTCACTTTGTTATCATCAAAACTTAAATATAGGGTACTAGATTCAAACATTGTTCTAACAATCTCCCCCTTTTTGATGATGACAAAAACTAGATATTTTAAATAAAAAATAACGTGAAAAGGTATCTAGGAAATGTTTCAGAGTTAAGAAGTAAAGAGAAATCAGAGTTTAAGAGATACTCCCCCTGAGTTTGTTACTTCCCTTTGATATGCGTGTTCTTCAGGATCAGATCTTTTTCTGTCTTTGAGCATCAGATTATAGGTCTTTGACTTATCAGAGAGCAGAGCTTCAGAGCTTTTCCTGTCAGAGCTTTGCTTCGGATCAGAGTGTTAGGTCGATCAGAACTTCATATTTGATCAGAGCAACATGAGCTTCTACATTTTGATCAGAGCTTCTAGCTTCTAGTCTTCATAGTGTTCAGGAGCTTCCTTGTGCCTGTAGACTTAAAAACAAAACAGAAAAACATTTCAAGTAATAGAGTTAGAATGTTTGAGAATTTTTGTCTAGTTAGCCGTTATTGATTTTAAATATCATTCTTGTTCTCCCCCTTTTTGTCAGCAATCAAAAAGTGTTGGTGATGTGCTAAACAATTTAGATCAGAAAAACAAATTATATTAAAATAGTTCAGAGCAAAAGAACATTACAAAACATAGTCAAAACAGTACATCAGAAAATGAAGAAAACATAGAGAATGTCATGCATGAAAAAAAATTTCAAGGTTGTGGGGGCATGCGTGAGAACAGGCTTTCCAGCATTGCTTGAATCTTTTCAGAAGTTTCATTCTGCTTCTGAACCATGGTGACAACAGTGTCAATTTTGCCGTCCTGTACATCCATTCTTGCTTTCATCTTCTGATCATTCTCTTCCATCCGCTGCTGAAGACGCAAGTCATTCAGCCTTAATTCTTCCAGAGCCTGCCTGTCCAAGGCAGCTTGAGATCTTTCAGAAGGAGGAAGCTTCTCAGAACTTTCAGCTACATCTTCTGCTGGATTTTCTTCAGCCTGAATGGTCTTGTCTTCTTCTGATGCTTGCACCTGTGCAGCTTGCTCTTTCTCAGACCAAGATTCACTGTCCAGAGGGAGCACAACTTCTTGAGGCAGCTGACTCTCAACTTCCTTCAGCAGCTTGCTAAAGTTCTGTTGAGCCTGCTCATAGTTGACGTCCTGCAGCTTGAGGGCTTCAGCACGTACCCATAGTCTGAACTGTGACCAGAGCTGATCAGAAGCAGCTGGGTCGATCATCCCCAGACAGACTTGCTTCAAAGAAGCAATCCATTGCAGCATACCTGTTTCAAAATTCAAAATACCAGAGCCAACATCTGGTTGCTTTGGTTTGGGTATGGCAATTTTGTGTCTTAGGTCAGCAAGACGTTCAAGACTTGTTAAGTCAATGAAAGTTCTGTTGAGGTTTTCAGCGGTTTTCTGAGAGGTTGTTTGTTTTGGAGGATGGTTATCAGAATCAGAGTCAGATATTACTATTGGAGTGGTTGGAGTTTTTGGAGGTGTTGATTCCTCTGAAGATGGCAACTGGGGCCTGACAATGGTGGTTCCACATGGCAACTGGATTGCCAGCGGTGAAGGTTGAGGTGAGTGGGGGTCAGAATGATGAGGAGAAGGAGTTTCATAGCGGTGAAACTCTGTTTGTGGTGAAGGTGGATTATTTTCTGGTTGAGGAGGTGGAATCTCTGATTGCTCAGGGATCAGAGGTTCTTCTGTGAGTGGTTGTTGTTGTTGTGGTTCTGGTTCTGATTGATGTTGTATTTCTGGTTCAGGTTGTGATTCTGGTTGTGGTTCTGGTTGTGGAGGAGGAATATTTGGTGGTTCAGAAATTGGTTGAGCAGAAGCATGTTCACGCTCAATATCAGCTAGCACTCTATCAAGTGCTGGTGTTGTTGAAACAGTTGGTTGTTTGGTAATTTTGATTCTGGTTCTTCTGAGTAGTAAGGCCTCAGAAGGGTCTTCTGGTATGGTTTCATCAATAGTAGGGATTGGAATGGATATTCTGTGAGAGGTTTTAGGAGGGGCAGCAGATGTTGGAATAGTAGATGAAATTGAAATAGGGGCAGCAGATGAATTACCTCTTTTCTTTGGAGTCTGATGAGATGATCCTTCTGCTTTCCTCTTCTTTGTCTTCTTCTGAGTCACTTCAGGTTGGGGTTGACTCAGATCTTTGATCTTCAGCTTTGAACCTGTATCTTCTTCCTTGTATGAATCTGGATACTTGAGAAACATATCCGGTTGGGATTCCATTTCAGAAAATTTTGGGAAATCATTCAGAGGCACTCTTCTGCTGGAGATGTCAGCAGTTGAAGTAGCTCTGGGTTCCTTCCTAATATTTTCTATCAGCTTCATCTTTTTCAGGTTCTTAGCGTTCAGCGGTTTTCCAACAGTTGGTTCAAGTGTGCTCAGCACTTGAGCTTCGCTCAGATAATCTATCATCTTATTCTCTGTCAGAATATCTGATATGAGCCTTCCAAACGGTATCCAGTCCCTTTTGGTCCTTTCTTCTTCTCTTGTTTCTTTGACACTGGTCTTGAGATGGTTGAACAGGAAATGTGCCAGATTGATCTTCGCCCTCTGATCAATAAAGTAGATCAGAAATTGCTGATCCACGTTTATATAATCAGGAGAGCTTGTTGGTTTCCTGTGATTGAAGCATCCAAGAACAATCTTGGCCCATACTCTGCAGTGATCCTTCAGATCCTTAATTTTGCTGCTGGGAAATCCAAGAATGAAAATGCTGTTGGCTACCACACCTATATCAGGGCATCTATCAGCCATGTCCACACAACGGACTCCACCACCACTTTGACCGATTAACCTAGCAATGAGGTCTTCAGAAATTACTATCTTCTTTCCCATGACAGAAGAGATGACTAGATGCTTATAGATCTTGGCATGAATCCAAAATTCCTTGACAAGCTCTGGGAATGTTGGTCCAACCAACCTATCGAAATACCTCTCCCACTTTTGAGCCCTAATCTCTTCAGTTAGGTCAAATCCATTTTCCTTCAAACTTTCAAAGTCGATGATTAATTCAGAGAGAACCTCAAGATTCTTTACCGGTGTGAGAAGAGTTCTGATAGGCACCTGATATTGTTCAGAGGTTTCTTTCTTCTGATTGCCTGCAGAAATGCTGGAGGATGCCATTGTTCTCACACAACAAAGCTTTGAGAATGATTTGAGAGAAAAGGTTTGAAGGAGATAAACTCAGAAATATGCAGAGAATATTTGAATGATTATGAGAAAGCGTAAAGAATAAAAGTGAAGGATTAATGTGTTTAAATAGAATTTTCAAAAATTATTTTGAAAAATTAAACGTTTTTAAGAGAGAGAAAAAAATAATGATTGCCATTAACAAGCGTGATTACTTTTCATTAAATGCTTGCTGATTTTGGGGGATTTGAGAAAGATACTTAAAAACGGTTACCAGACATGTGTCTCAATGCACCCAATCAGCGCTTTGCCTTCTCAGAAGCGTGCACGCGTTCTGCTTCAGAGATTTGCTGATGATTGGATGACACTTGTTTGATGTAGTGATCAGCACGTCTGTCTTTGAGATTAGATTCTCAGATCTTTAGACTTGCATCTGATACAATCTGCATGTTCTATCTTTCTGAAAGAAGATTGATCAGAAGTTCACAGTAATATAATTACATTCTGAAGATAAATACATGGAATTAAAACATTTTCATTCTGGGCATACTTTCATGCTGAGGTGTTTCAGAATGAAATTAAACCTATCTTCTGAAAGGGGTTTAGTAAAGATATCAGCCCATTGATGGTCTGTATCTATAAATTTCAAGTTTAAAATACCTTTCTGAATATAGTCCCTAATGAAATGATGTTTTATTTCTATATGCTTAGCTCTAGAATGTAAAATAGGATTCTTACTTAAGCAAATAGCAGAAGTATTATCACAAAGAATAGGAATGTTACTCTCAAAAATCTGGAAGTCTTCAAGCTGACTTTTCATCCAGAGCATTTGTGTGCTACATCCTGCTGCTGCTATGTACTCAGCTTCTGCTGTTGACAGAGCAATTGTTGATTGCCTTTTGCTGGACCACGAGATCAGATTTTCTCCCAGAAACTGGCAGCTTCCAGAAGTACTTTTACGTTCCACTCTGTCTCCAGCAAAATCAGCATCACAGTAGCCTACTAAGCTGTAATCACTAGATTTTCTATAAAATAAACCCAGATTAGTAGTACCTTTCAGATACTTGAAAATTCGCTTAACTGCTGTTAAGTGAGATTCTCTAGGATCTGATTGGAATCTAGCACAAATACATACGCTGAATAAGATATCAGGTCTTGAAGCTGTCAGATAAAGGAGAGAACCAATCATACCTCTGTAGACCTTTTGTTCTACACTTTTGCTTACCTCTTCTCTTTCCAGAATGCACGTGGGATGCATTGGAATCTTTGATGGCTTACATTCTGAGAGGTCAAATTTCTTCAGAAGATCTCTGATGTATTTGCTCTGATGAATGTAAGTTCCCTCTGGAGTTTGATTGATCTGAATTCCTAGAAAGAATTTCAGTTCCCCCATGAGGCTCATCTCAAATTCTGCCTGCATACACTTAGCAAATTTTCTTCCAAGAGAAGGATTAGTAGAACCAAAAATAATATCATCAACATAAATTTGACAGACTAAAATGTCACTCTTAACTGTTTTACAGAATAGAGTAGTGTCCACTTTCCCTCTGGTGAATTCATTTTCAAGCAGAAAGTTACTTAGCCTTTCATACCAAGCTCTGGGAGCTTGTTTCAGACCATACAGTGACTTTTTCAGTTTGAAAACATGTTCTGGATGTTTTGTATTTTCAAAACCTGGGGGTTGGTGAACATAAACTTCTTCTTCTATATAACCATTTAAGAATGCACTTTTGACATCCATCTGATACAGAGTGATGCCTCTATTAACAGCAAATGAAATTAAAAGTCTGATAGATTCTAACCTGGCGACTGGGGCAAAGGTTTCTGTATAGTCTATCCCCTCTTGCTGACTATAACCTTGTGCAACCAGTCGTGCCTTGTTTCTGACGACTTCACCTTGTTCATTAAGCTTGTTTCTGAACACCCATCTTGTTCCAATGACGTTGAATCCTTTTGGTCTGGGAACGAGATCCCATACGTCGTTTCTGGTGAATTGATTCAGCTCTTCTTGCATTGCCAGAATCCAGTCGTTGTCCAGAAGTGCTTCATCAATAGAAGAAGGTTCAATCAGAGACACAAGTCCCATAAGAGTTTCTTCAGAGTTTCTGAAGCTTGCTCTTGTTCTGATTGGATCTTCCTTTCTTCCTAGAATAGTCTCTTCTGGGTGATCCAAACTGCTTCTGGGTAATCTCTTCTGAGGTTGATCAGCAGCAGTTGTAGGATTTCTAGCATTGCTTCTTTCAGACGTTGAAGGAATGTCTGTGTTGAGAGCTTCTGATGACTTGTCTTCAGAACCTGCAAATTCAATTTCTATACCTGCAAGATTTTCATTCTGCTTTGACTTTTCAGAGTCAAGCTTATCATCAAAACGAACACTGATTGATTCTTCCACAATCTGTGTTTCTGTATTGTATACTCTGTACCCTCTTGAGCGTTCAGAGTATCCTAACATAATACACTTCTGTGCCTTAGAATCAAACTTGTTCAAATAATTCTTTGTATTCAACATATAGCAAGTACATCCAAATGGATGAAAATACAAAATGTTGGGCTTTATGTTCTTCCACAATTCATATGGAGTCTTTTCCAGAATAGGTCTTATTGAGATTCTATTCTGAATGTAGCACGCTGTGTTTATTGCCTCTGCCCAGAAAGTCTTAGCAACGTTTGTCTCATTGATCATGGTTCTGGCCATTTCTTGCAATGTTCTGTTCTTTCGTTCTACAACTCCATTTTGTTGGGGAGTTCTAGGACAAGAGAAATCATGCAGAATGCCTTTGTCATTAAAGAATGACTCAAAATCTTTATTTTCAAATTCTCCACCATGATCACTTCTGACTTTAACGATTCTAAGATCTTTTTCATTCTGAACTTGGTTACAGAAGGTAACAAACACAGAGTGTGACTCGTCCTTGTGTATTAAGAACTTTACCCATGTCCATCTGCTGTAGTCATCTACGATTACTAACCCATACTTCTTGCCACTGACTGAAGCAGTTTTAACTGGTCCAAATAAGTCAATGTGCAGAAGTTCTAATGGCTTAGAGGTAGAAACAACATTTTTGGATTTAAAATAAGGTTTTGCAAATTTGCCTTTCTGACATGCTTCACACAGAGCATCTGAATTGAACTTCAAATTTGGAAGTCCTCTGACCAGATTGAGTTTGTTAATCTGAGATATTCTTCTCATACTAACATGCCCCAATCTTCTGTGCCAGATCCACTGCTCGTTGTTAACAGACAGAAGACATTTTACGTTCTGACTCTTTAGTTCAGAAAGTTTGATTTTGTAAATGTTGTTTTTCCTCTTACCATTAAACAGGATAGTCCCATCTTTCTGACTAACAGCTTTACATGATTTTTGATTAAAGATTATATCATAACCGTTATCACTTAATTGACTTATGGATAACAGATTATGCATCAATCCATCAACTAGCAGAACATTATTAATAGAGGGAAGATTTCCGTTACCTACAGTTCCAGAGCCAATTATCTTTCCCCTCTGATTGCCTCCAAAGCCAACGTGGCCTCCAGGCTTAAGTTCCATGCTTTGGAACATATGCCTTCTTCCCGTCATGTGTCGTGAGCAGCCAGAGTCCAGGTACCATGACTGGTGTTTCTGACTTGCTGCTAAAGATATCTGCAACATGTATTGTTTTATCCTTAGGTACCCAGATCTTCTTGGGTCCTGATTTGTTAGTTTTACCAAAACTCTGGTTGAATTTTGGTTTCACAGAGTGCTTACTGCTAGTGTATTTGATGTCGTGTGTGTGACCATACACAAAGTGTGAATTTAGAGGAGTGTGTTTAATAACTAAATCCATGACATTTTTAGGTGTAGGAACCTTACCTAGGTATCCTATTCCTTTCCTGCCGTTTCTGCTAACTCCATAGATCATTGAAGCCATTCTGCTTCTATCTATGCTTTTAGCAAGGAACTTCTGGAAACTATGATCATACTCCTTGATGATCTCATCAGCGTTGCTGGGAGTTTCAGAAATTGGTTCCTTCTGAGAGTTTTGTAAAGAGTTTTCTAATTTTAAAATTTTATCTCTCAGCTCAGAGTTTTCCAATTTGAGACTCTCAGACTTATTAGAGTCAGATTCAAGATTCCTTTTCAGGTCTCTGAATTTAGCTCTAATCTGCTGATAACGTTCCAGAATTTCATTGAGGCTTTCAGCAAGTTCAGCCTTTGTAAAATTAACAGCGAAGTTAGGGAATACCTCTTCTGTGTCTGATTCTGAGTCTGATTCAGAAGCTTCACTGTCATCTGGAATGTTAGCCATGAGCGCTATGTTTTCCCTTTCATCATCTGATTCTGAGTCAGCTTCAGACGAGTCAGAGTCATCCCATGTGGCCATGAGACTTTTCTTCTTCTCTCTTCCAAACTTCTTTTTGGGCTTTTCCCTCTGAAGCTTTGGGCAGTCACTCTTGTAGTGTCCTTGCTCATTGCACTCGTAGCAGATGATGTCTTTTGTGTTTGGCTTCTTGCTACCGGAGGAGCCTTCAGATCTTCTGTATCCAGAGGAAGAATCTGTCCTTTTGTATCTGGAAGAAGACTCGTTCTGATCAGATCTTCTGGGATTCCTGAACTTCCTTTGTCTTTGCTTCCACAGTTGATTTACTCTTCTGGAGAGAAGGGAAAGTTCGTCTTCTTCTGATGAGGATCCATCAGATGTTTCTTCAACTGCCTGCAAAACTTTAGATTCAGATTTTCTGTTAGATTTTAAAGCTAAAGGCTTACCTTGCTTCTGAGGCTCATCAGCTTCTAGCTCTATCTCATGACTTCTGAGGGAGCTTATAAGTTCCTCCAGAGTGATTTTGTTGAGATCCTTCGCTAGCTTCAGAGCAGTAACCATAGGCCTCCACTGCTTGGGTAAACTTCTGATTATCTTCTTGACATGGTCAGCAGTAGAGTATCCTTTGTCCAGAACTTTGAGACCAGCTACCAGAATCTGGAATCTAGAGAACATAGTTTCAATGGATTCAGATTCTTCCATTTTGAACGCCTCATACTTCTGAATGAGCGCCAGAGCTTTTGTTTCCTTGACTTGAACGTTGCCCTCATGCGTCATTCTGAGAGAATCAAAGATGTTCTTATCTGTGTCTCTGTTGGAGATCTTTTCATACTCAGTATAGGAGATGGCACTGAGGAGGATGGTTCTGGCCTTATGGTGATTCTTGAAGTCACGCTTTTGTTGATCAGTCATTGATTTTCTTTCAATCTTCTGACCAGTTGCATTCACAGGGTGCGTGTATCCATCTGTCACCATATCCCACAGATCAGCATCATGTGCTAGAAAGAAGCTTTCAATTCTGTCTTTCCAGTAATCAAAGTTTTCTCCATCAAAGACTGGAGGTTTGCCGCTGAATCTGTCTCTATCCTCATTGTTGTCATTGCTGAAATGAGAGTTGTTTCCTGCCATTGTGTTTTTCTGATGCTGGATCTTGTACTGACACGGTTAAGTGTTTTAGCTCAGAACCAAGCGCTCTGATGCCAATTGAAGGGGTGAAAAACACAAGAAGGGGGGGTTGAATTGTAAAACTGGAATCTTAAAACAATTGACAAGATATTTTTATCCTGGTTCGTTTGATCTCAAACTACTCCAGTCCACCCGTCAAGGTGATTTCGCCTCTCTCCAACGAGGTCTTAATTCACTATATTCAACTGAATACAAATCTGCTTTAACAACTGCTAAAGCCTTCTTGATTCAAACCACAATCCGGTTTGTCAAGGCAACACTTTCTTACAAAGGTATAAAACAAATGTGTGTGAATGTTTTCTACAAAACTTTATCACAACTGTGATGTATACACAAATTAAGCTTAGAAACTTAGATTGCTAAACACTAATGGAGTATCAGAGTTTGTTGGTTTAGCAAAACTGGTAGATGAAGATTATTGTTCAGCTTTGTGCGTGTAGAGAATTTGGAAGCATTAGCCATTATAATCTTCGAAGCCTTGTTTATATAGCACTTGAGAAGATGAACGTTGAATGCAATATTCTTGATTCAATGCTAATAACAAGCTTTCCTTTTTGAGCAGATCTTGTCTAGAATGATGCCGTTGGAATTAATTAGCGTTCAATGCACAGTACCGTTGCTTCTTCAATGCACATTCTGGCTTGGCTCATTCTGATTCTGCTTCGCTGCTGATGAACTATTGATTCTGTATAAGAGTGTTTACGCGCAGTTCTGTTCATCAAGCTACAGCATGTGCGTGAGTTGATCATCTGATCTTCACGTTCTGATTCAGCAACTTCTGATGCTGGTGTATCAAATCAAATTCTGATGCTGAAGAAGTGATCTTGCTTATTTTAATCAGCGTATCTGCAAGTCAGAGCATAGTAATTTAGGTAGTATATAGTTCAAACATGAAACATATAAATACTATGTCTTTTCACTTTGTTATCATCAAAACTTAAATATAGGGTACTAGATTCAAACATTGTTCTAACAGGATCTTATCAATTCGTTTCATCGGTGCTTAAATCCTTACTAATGCTTCTGCTCATCATCGCGATTATGAAAATTCTCTTGCAGACTGAATACATCCATTGGATTAGTCGAACTTAGGATTTGAGAACATCAATGAGAATGGGGTGGGTTAAAATAAATCTTGAGCCTTATATAGTTTGTTTCTTAAAATAGTGAACCAAGGCCACACTACAACCCTCAAAAGTCCTAATTGAAGCAAGGTTAACTATGAAAGCATACTCGGAAAAAAATGTGTTAAACTGACTTCTGTGTTTGTGAAAATTATTGCTAACCACTTCGCTTCTTCAAATACTCATCTCTAAATCATCCATTTCTTCTATGTGAAAACTTCGATTTCAAAACTAGCATGTGCATCACGAAGAATTAATTTTCAAAATGTACACTTTTATATATGAATTAATACTTAACATCGAGGAGATTTCAAAAATTGGTTTGATAAAAAACAATCCTTTCTAGGAGGATCCTAACTAGGGGAAAAACATCTAGGAAGAACCCTATAATTATAGGAAAGACTAATGATCGTAGAGGTATATCACATGAAGATCCTATTTAACAAGGGGCAAAACATCTAAGAGGAGCCCTATGATCAGAGGCAAGACTAGTGATCGTAGGGGAATCTTATTAACGAGGGGTGATCATTCCAAGATTCAATAAACTTGGGTCACATTTTGAAGCACCCGTCAATCAGGGGAAACCTTCCAAGATTCAAATGTTGGGGGAAGTTTATACCAAGTTCATCTTACGACACGTAGGGTCTAAGTTCCCTCTTAGACAGCTTCAAGGACGAACCTTTCAAGATTCGAATACTTGTGGCGATCTTTATCAAGATCATATCACACCATGGAGAGATACAAGTTCTTTCTAAGGATACTTCTTCAGGATCCTGGAGATTAGGGGCATACCTTGCAAAATACGAATATTGGGGCAAATCATCAAAAGAGTTAATTCAAAAAAAATAGTTCATCAGCGGCAAGTCATCCCAAGAGTAAATTACTTAGAGGCGTAATATTTTAAAAATAGTGGGGTCATTCATGCTTTGATCAGAATATTTCCAAACTCATATCAAGGAAAATATCTTCAAAGACCCTACTAGAAAATTGGGGCAAGACATTCCACAAAGGGGCAAGCTCTATGTGTACTTTCATAATCCCTAGTGGATCCTTCTCTTACGTAAACAATCTGCGAGTTCAAAAAGAGTATCATGAAATCATGTCGGCATAACACTCTACCACCATGTGACAAGCAACCTTGTTACATAAGCAACTTCTTTGTGCCTTAACCATTTACGACCCATCACAAGGGCATCTGTCAAGTGCATACAAGTCTGTATAAATCATTCATTAGATTACTTCGATCCAAAATTGGACCATACCTATCATCTCATCCATCCGACGAATTACGACATCATGGATCGATCATATAACAAGCTCAGTCATTCATTAGCATTTCAAAATTTCCACATCCATTGATATATATCCAAGTCACGCATTACATGCATTGGTCAATCATTACATACGACGCATGAACACTTGCATATACATGCATATATGACATATCATTGAACAAGACTTAGGACCCCCGTAAATATCCAGAGTCAATCTCTAGGGGAGTCACTATTCTCAATCCACATGCAATCTCCAGCTAAGCCAGTAACATCTCTCCGACTATTCCTCCCAGAAAGTCCGTCGTATGAGCACTCTTCATTAAAATCGTAAGCAGCCTTACGTAATCTCCAACCATTTAAAACGTGAGCATCCTCACGCAATCTCTATTAAGCGTCCAAGATGTGAGCAGCCTCACACATTTTTATCATCCTAAGACGTGACCATCCTCCCACACTTCAATCAAAATAATACGTGAGTAGCCTCACACATATTTTCATCAGCCATTTAAGGTGTGAGCAGCCTCACGCATTTTCCATTAGCATAAAGAAGTGAGCAGCCTCACACATTTTTTTTATTAGTGTTTCAAAAAAGTCGTGAGAAGCCTCACACAACCTCATCCATTATTCATTTGTAGGAAGCCCTACAAAGCATGGACAACCTCATGTGTTCATCAGCCATCCATACATAAGCAGCCTTATGTAAAAGTCGTAAATAACCTCACACTTTCCAATCACATGATCAACGTCTTCCAGTGACCTTACCGATAATAGCGACCTTGCCGTTTGTTTCACCTTTCCAAGTTGATACTATTCCAGTAACCCTACGGATGATTGTTTCTCTAAAATCCCAATTCTCGTCTGGCATATCATCTTAAGCCCAGTTCCCGTCTAGCACATCATTTCAAAAAATCCAGTTCCCGTATGATGGTTAGTTCTCATCTAACAGTAAAGTTGAAACCAACTCTCATTTGGTAGTGTTCCAATTCCCGTTTGGAAGCTAATTCTTATCCCCAGTTCTCGTCTGATAGCCTATCTTGACAACCGCAATTCAAATAACATGGGCGTTGCATTTATCAATTATCACATCATTTCAATTCATAACATTATCATGTCAAGCATACATACCATGCACCATGCATACATCAAGCATAATCATATCAAACATTTATACATACATTACATTCAATCATATATGCCCATGAAAACTGCGGAAAATCTCAAGGCATGCTTACCAGATAAGATGCACTCAACTTTAAATCCAAGCTCAACACTATCCATTCTTCATACTATCATTATAGCCACCTCAGTTGAGAACAGACACAACCGTCAAAGGTACCACTGTCAAAATTTCACTAGGATTAATTGAGTCTTGGTATGTCTTGAAGATTAGGTACATTGCTGAAGGATGATGTTATCTGTATTGGGTTGGTCACTAGGAGAGTACAATTTCTAACCGGAGGTCATGACATTGTAGTGTAACATTCTACTGCAACAAAAGGACAAGGATTTTATTCAGCTTGCAAAACAAAGTCATTGAATCTGTTATCATTATGGCACTCCCATGCTTGGTCTGGCTAAGGAGCTTTGAGAAGGATTTTATCACAACTTGAGGTGCAAGTTATTTTAGTATACAAGGGGTATTTTTTGAATTGCACTGTTGGAGAATTTTTGGTAGTAACTGTGTGATCAGGGTTGCCAACTATGTTCCTCCTTGTTTTTTATGCAGTATCAGAAGAAGTATGTTTAATGGCATGAAGAATGTCATTTCAAATGTTGTAACATTTTTAGTAGTCAAAGTTTTGAAAAGAGAAAAGTTTGAACATGGGCGTGTCTCTCTCATTGAGTGGTACACTGTTTCTAAAGAAGATTTCATTTCCTTCAAATAACGCTTTTATTGACTGATTTATCATTACAAGCAAGGTTTTCGTTACAATCAAAGTAACTTACCTTGTATTTATGTTATTTTCTTCCTCACATTTCTAATACACTATGTTTCAACATGAGTAAATCTTCCAAATATACTGGTGTCAAGGAGGTTCATTTACTGGAATCTAACAAGGATAAGGGCAGTGATCCTAAGAATACTAGGTTCAACATTACAATAAATGTTGTAACATCAATTGGATCATCCTGGACAGGAAAATCATCGGTGATAGAGATGAAATCCTTGAAGAAGAATCAGGTTCTAGGACATGATTCATATTCAGATGCTGATGAAGACTGGGTTAATTTTATTGACTCAGGAGGATGAATTGGATAGCTAACACCTGATGTTTGGTGTGTACCTATTTGAGTCTATTTTATTTTTGGGTCAGTTTTTAGTTTGTTTTATTTTGAAGAGTCTTCTTGATTTTGGTGTGTACATGTTACAGATTCAGTTTTTCCTTATGTCTTGAATCAATTCTTGCCAAATCTGATTCTCTTTGTGTCAGCTCTTTTCACTCAGTTTTTGTCAATTTTTGGCTAAAAAAGGGGAGAAAAGTGTTATAAAGTCTAGAATAGGACAAGTTTTATTACTTGTTGTATGCAACACTTTTGGGAGAGAATGGCAGTCCATCACGTGAGTCTTGAGTATGTTCTTGTAGTTGTTTTGCAAGGATATCTAACATGATGTTTTAACATTCTGTCTGTGTCTGAATGAGTCTATGTGCTTCCTTTTTGTTGTGTCTTGTGTTCTAAGTTATTCAGAGTTGAGGTCTGGTTCTATCAGTCTTTACCTGGAGAGTTTAGGATGGGAAATTAGGACTATGTTTGAGGGGGAGTGTCTCTTATATTCTTCCTCATATACAAAGTTTACATGATAAGCATGTAGCTTGTGTTGGCGCTCTGTGGTTTTATTCCTCTCTCCAATTTATTGGGTTTTGGTTTTTTTATCCAAAATTTGCCAAAGGGAGATATTGTTAGTACCATGGTCTTGGGATTGACAACTTTTGCCTAAAACATGGTTCTGACCAAATGTCGAACATGATGTTATGACATTGTGTTCTGGTGTGCAGTAGTCAAGGCGTTGTTGTATTTTTAAATCTTGACAGATTTGATTTGATTCTATTATATTTCCTTTGCATATGTATCCGAGATTTTTGCAGGTTAAGAGATTTGTTTTGGAACAATATTATGTCTCTAGCTATACATAAGATACTGATTTAGGCCTTGAGACAAATTAGGAAACTATGTATCTGTTTGTTCCAATATTGAAGGAGATTGTTTGCACAATTGGTGCTTCACTCAGCGTATGGATCAAGAAACTTCTGGATCAGAATTTCGAAGCCCATGGGCTGCAGAGGTGTATAAATAGAGGAATCCTAACCTAATGTATTTTAAGTTTGTAACAATTGTAAAATTCGGGGAAGCATAAGTCTTAGGTTTTGAAAGTCTCTCGTGCATATTATAAGTCACCCATGTATCTTATGATACTATGTGGTAGACAGATTATTACTTAACAGTTTGTCAAGTTATTGTTCTTACTCGAAGCTTTTAAGTAAGAGTTTGAGTTATTGTAATGGAAGTATAATCTTCTAAATTGGGTTTTTTTGTTGTAGTTACTAGGATTTTGATTGTTAGATAACACTTAGGTGATTTAGGAATTGAGATGGTGATTTTTCATATTTAGGGAGGATCTAGGTAAAAGTTGCATTGGATATGGATTAGGCGAGAAGTTGTAAATGAGGGAGCTTAGCTTTAAACTAATATTGCTGATAATGGGCTACCTTCGTGGCTTGGTAGCCTCCAGAATAGGTGATGTTGCACCTAATTGGGTTAAAAACTCATTATGTTATTTATCATTCCGCAATTTTGTTTTGGTATCATATTCAACTTGATTGATCTAGTTTGTTACCAGGTGTTGTAACATTTGTCTCGATATCATCTACCGTTAAGACAATTTTGATTGTATATGTTGCCTGTACCAGAATTTCACATTCTTAGAAACCATTTATTCCCCACTAATATTATTTGTGAAGATTTCAAGATTGGAACCATGTCTCCCTGTAGGCATGAATTCTTGGGATAAATGTTTTGGACAATTTCTTTTGATATGACAATTCGCCCTTGAAGTTGAAAAGCATTCATGCAAAAAATGATTTAGAATTTTAATTTTGGTACCCAAATCTCTTTGGACCCCTAGAGTTAGTAGATTTAAGGTAGCTCAAGAATGTAACACCCTAACCTCCAAACACTTTATTTTGAAAAACATGATAAATAATTTACTCAAAAAGGGTGTCATATTTTCTCAGTGCAACATCTCTATCAAATTATATTATAGCAGCGAAAATAAATATCAACCCAACTTTAATTGTCTAATAAATAAAATAAATTTCATTTTAAATCATAAAATAAATAGTTCAATAACTCTCAGAACACTAAATAGAAAACGGTACTCCCAACCCTATGTCTTACTAACAAAGCGACAAGTAGAAACTAAACAACTTGAAACTCGCCGAGCAGAACAATGAAACCCACCGCTGCCGATTTCACCCGCGTTGCTTCCTATGTCGCTGCTCGTGTGACTAATTATCATGATTTTCGGCTTTTTCCGATTTTATTTACTTTTTCTTGATTTTTCTACTTTTTCCCAGTTTTTGACTTTTTCCGATTTTTTAACTATTTGACTTTTTAGCATTTTATGATTTTCTGAATTTTCTCTTTATTAAAAAGATCCAAGACTCGCCTATTTGAATCTCATCCGCTAAAACCAAACAGTAAAACACCAATCAAGACAGATTCAACATTTGCATTCTCACCTTATCACAAGGCATTAACATTGTGGTACGGTGACATAACCGATTGTTATACTGGTTTGCGTTTCTTTATTTGTAAATGTTGCGGTAAGCAAGAGTCGCCATCGACTTTTATTTCATCCAACAAAGAAAAAGGAAAAAGAACAGAAAAAACCTTTTTTCGAGATATTTCTGAGTACGGGGGGGAAATTATAGAAAGGGAAGGTGTTAGCACCCTTTCTATCTGTGGTTTTCCACGGGCTCTTAGGTACTTGCTCATTTTTAAATAGCTTGTGTGTGCTTGTTTTGAAAAGTTTTGTTTACTTCGTGATAACCCTTGTATCGATCCTCAAGAGTGTGACGAAGTTGTTTTGAAAACTATTTTTTGAAAAGTGCTTGTGTGGAAATTTTTTGTTATGAGCAAGTACTTAAGAGTTTTCTACCTACTCGAAAAAAAGTCTGTTCATTTTCGTTTCCTTTAGACAGCGCTATCCTACTATTAAGGACTAGGTATCTCCATCATTGGAATTTAAGGGACAATCGAAAGGGACGAAAGGGACAATTACGATCACTAAAGAAATGATTAGGAAACCTTAGTAATTACCCTAAAGTCCTAAAGATCTTTCAGAGGCGACATTCGAATGGGTCATTTTTTATCTTTTGGACTGGAGGGTAACCACTAAAATTCCCTATACTTCGTGACCTTTTACCGAAGGCAGCTGAAGTGGAGCAAACCCTAGGAGTGAGCGTGTGCAAGTATTTGATTTCAGTTAATTTTATCTTTGCATAATTAGGGTTTTCTACCATTTTAAATTTATTTGTCTTGCCATTCAATCCTATTATTCGTACATCTAGGAAGTTAATAGTTACAAAAAGTAAAGTGCGAGAAATTAAAACCCTAGCTATTACAAGGCCTTGGGGAGGGGGATTACATGATCAAAAACCGGGAAAATAGTAAATGCGACATAGTAAACCTAATTAACTATTACAAACTTGAAGCAATTACAATAATTTGAATTAAAGAACGTAAAGGCGCGTGCGACAACTTAAATACGGGGATAAATCAGAAGCCAAAAAAACCTGATTAATTAAAAAATATTTTTGTATTTTTTTTATTGAGAAAATAATTTAATTACAAATTAAACCTAATTTGTCTAATTAATTTTAATTAAAAAGAAATCAAATGAATCTAATTAATCTAATTTATTTTCAATAAAATAAAAACCTAATTTTATATTTTTTTGTGATTTACTGATTTTATGATTAATTAAAAATAAATAAATTTGTTTTGCAGGAAAAAAAATAATGAAATCAAATAATTTAAAACAAATAAAAGAAATTAAAAAGAATTAAATTGGGCCTGGTGATGAAAGCTGATCAGGGGGGTGCAACTGAAATTGTGTTAGGGCCAAAGCTGGTGGCCCAGTTGCTGCGTCTGATCCAGTGGGATCATCTTCTGAGGGTATATCATGAGCTTGCGCATGCTGGGTGTTGGATTTAGATATGATGAGATCTTGTGGTTGAATTTGGAGATGCATGATGGACATTGGATAGTGAGGCGCACTAGATTTGCAACCAAATAATTAGAAAAATGCAAAAGCAACGCGCCTGGGATTGAACCCAGGACGCTTGCTTCAAACCCTTAACCCTTAACCGTCTGCGCTATTTGTTAATTTGTTTATATAAATAACAAAAATCAATATAATATGAAAGTAAGGTCTAATGCTGAGTCAACCTAACACGCGTGCATTATGGGGCTCTGTAATTTAAATGAACAAATCACAGGCTCTTATCCTGCCACACCTGCACAAGAAGGGTCAACCCACCCCTCACGGTGGTTGACTACCATCGTCTCCTGCGATCCCAAAAATCCAACCTGCAAAATAGCGCAATTCCGATCCAGAAATTTGGCCTACCCCCCCCCCCCCCCCCCCCCTAAATCATAGGCTGCGAGTTCAACCATGGGGTTAGTTTAACCTAAAACGACCTGCATCCTTAAAAATGAAGCCTGCACTTCTCTAAACCCTAGCAATGGTGGTTTGTAGTTCTGGCCTTTTTCTTTGTATGTAACACGTTAGATAATTCACAAATAACAATAGCACTATGAATATGCAGCCAAAAGGATTTATATCAAGAGTTAATTGAGTTTTGAGATCAAGAATTTTACCAACGTGAGAAGATCGGGCTAGGGCGATTCAGGGTACTTTGTCCTTCAAGGGTGGATGAGATGAGTTGTTGGGATCCTCAGAATGATGATAGAATGCCTGGCTTATACTGAAGGAGGATGGATCGTGTGTTTTAGAGTTGCACCTTTCTTGAACAATTTTGAAACTTTTGCTAGGGTTCTTTTGGCTGGTTGCGCCTCTCCTTATGCTTCTGAATGATTGTGTATTTGTATGAGGCAAGATTAGGGTAACAAAAAAAGGGCATAATCTCATGGCATTATGGTCTTTCAAAATGTTTCCAAAATTTCCATTTTTGAATATCCTTTCCTTTTCCAAGGCCTTGCACGATTTTCTTGTCCTCACCCAGTCTTGCATGAGTTGTCTTGGCTTTAAGAAACTTAAATATCAAGCCCACACTCCTTTAATTCCTTTTTTTGCATTTTATTTTAATTAAAATTGAATTCAAATGATTTAATTCAAAATAAATTAAATAATATACAAATAGGGCGTGTAACTGAGTTTAAAAGTCATGGGCCATGTTAGGAATGAGTTTCAAACTTGAAAAGATAGGCTCATGTGGAAAAAAATGCAATTTTGGGCATTGTTGACTTTGTGCAAATTTCCAAAAATGGCCAACTTTGACAATGTATATCTCTCTCCATTTTGACCCTAAGAGGGTGTTCTTGGACTTTTTAGAAATTTTAGGATGTCCCCTAAGCAACATCTTTGGTTTCATCTTAAGTGGATCTTCCATATTCATGTAAGGAGATTTGACCCAAAAGGTGTTTTTGTTGACTTTTTGGAATGATCTATAATGTTTGAGTTCATATCTTTCCATGAGTGCATTTCTTGAACTTGATGACTGAAGATGAGTTGTAAGGAGTTGAATTCCCTTCAAAATGAGCCTTGGATGGGAAATTTATGATAAAGTATGAGAAACTTATGCTTGGTCAAAGGTTGGTTGACTTTTCCTAAGAAACCTTAATTTAGCAATTTTTGAGTATCGATGAATTAGGAGCATTCCTTGGGGAATTATGGTCAACCCTTGATCAAATGATGGATATCACTTCAAAATGTTGATGTTGACCAAAAATCTTGAAGTTTGACTATATGTGGGCCACAATTGACTTTTGACCTAGTACAATCGATTTTCAGGCATTTGAGCAGTTGATTGAGCAAACTTCTTGTGCAGGGCATGAAACTTGACATGGATGATCTTGAGAACATATTAAGACCATGGAGAAGATTTGATACCTTTGGAGTTCACCTATCTTGATGCAAATGGAAACCCTAGTTTGAGGTTCATTGTCTTAGGAGAGCATTTGTTTGATCAATCCTTGGGCCTCTTTGGGCAAGTTACGGAATTCAATGAGTATGTTTTGATTAAAATGAGAGGGAAAATTTTGGGGTACAACAGCTTCCCCTGTTCAATCTTCTTAAGCCTGAGGATGTAGATTGGTTGGTCTGCCTTTCATGATCTAAAGGTGGAAGATGATTGAACACTAGAGTGCCCAGAAATTTTCACTCGCCTGAAGTAACACTGATTGGTGATATCGGGAATGAGCTTACGGATTCCATTTAGAGGTCGATAAAGAATCTTCGGAGATGGGTTTCAAGATTCCATACCAAAAAGATGTGGGTTGCATAAAGGATTCCTTTGCGAGAATTCATGTACCTGCTGTTGAGGAGGACTTCGCTAGGGAATATTGATTTGCGCCTCGGAAAACAGAGTATAGGAGCTTCGGTTGTTCATTACTCTACTGGGGAGTTAACTCCTGATTGAGGAGGTGGAAGTGAACTGCATATTTGGTCAGGGTCTAGGCTGCACAATGGCTTACTGGGGAATTATGAAGTTGACTGTATCTGGTCGGGTCTGGATCTTACAGTGTTGTAAATTGTTATTTGGAGATGAAAGAGAAGGAACCTGGATAGTAGGGTTACTTCGAAATTAAAGCTTGGATAGTAGGGCTATGAGAAGGAACCTGGGTCGTAGGGTTACTTCGAGATGAAAGCTTGGATAGTAGGGCTATGAGAAGGAACATGGGTCGTAGGGATACTTCGAGATGAAATCCTGGATAGTAGGGCTATGAGAGGGAACCTGGGTCGTAGGGTTACTTCAAGACGAGAGCCTGGATAGTAGGGGTATGAGAAGGAACCTGGATAGTAGGGTTACTTCGGGATGAAAGCCTGGATAGTAGGGATATGAGAAGGAACCTGGGTCGTAGGGTTACTTCGGGATGAAAGCCAGGATAGTAGGGCTATGAGAAGGAACATGGGTCGTAGGGTTACTTCGAGATGAAAACCTGGATAGTAGGACTATGAGAAGGAACCTGAATAGTAGGGTTACTTTGGGATGAAAGCCTGGATAGTAGAGCTATGAGAAGGAACCTGGATGGTAGGGTTACTTCAGAATGAAAGCCTGGATAGTAGAGCTGTGAGAAGGAACCTTGATAGTAGGGTTACTTCATTTGGTTATGCAGATTAGTCGACCCGTTTGATCTCCGGAAACTGATTTTCCATTAGCTATCTGTAGATATGACATGTATAACTGCTGGAGTTGTCGGTGATAATTGTCTTTCCTGAAAAAATAACAAGGTTAATTATATGTGTGATGCATGAAATGCCTTGTAAGATGATTGTTGTACCCCAAAATTTTCCCTCTCATTTTAGCAACATGTCTCATCACAAGGCTTTTTGAACTCAAGACCAAGTTAGGTTTTGCACTGCCCAAGACATCTCCTAAAACTGATGACCTAAATTAGGGTTTGAGTTTATACAAAGATTTTTGGACTTTCAATACTCAAAGTTACTTTCATACTTCATGTTGGACTCATAAGTTTGGCCATACCAAGTTTCAAGCCTTGAATCAAATTTTTACCCAATCAATTGGACAGTTGACCTAGAAATCAGCTGTATTGGGGAAAAAGTCAATTGTGGCCAATTTACAGTCAAACCTCATGAATTTTGACCCACATCAACATTATAAACTCATATGAACCATTTGATCAAGTTTGGACCGCAACTCCACCAGAAATTTGATCAGATCACCAAAAGGGCAAAATGGTCATTTTTAGGGTTTTGACTGCACAAGGGCAATTTCTGACTTTTGACCTAGCCAATGGAAAATTAGGCTCAAGCATGGATTCAAGGACTCAATGGCATCATATTGACCTATTCAACAAGTTCAAAAGACCTCAATTGCATTGGATTGACAGATGAATTTTTCAGTCAACTAATCAAAATTTGACTGTACACTAAAAAGTCAAACTTTGACTTTTTGGTCAAAATCAAATACCAAGGGTCATTTTTCATCAAAATGTGTCAAAACATGAAACTTGTTCATCAAGAAACCCATTTTTGCAAATTAGGGTTTAAAAGTTAAAAAATTTCATAACTTAGAATTTTTCTAAGTTATGAAATTTTCTTGATTTTTGCTAACTTTGCCCAACATTTTCACCATGATGCAATTGGATTCAAACAAAACTCCCAACATGAAAGTTGTATTCTTCCACAAAGTCTACAACTTTTATTCACAAAGTTTTCTCAAAAGAAGCTTGGATCTCAAGTTATGATTTTTGGAACAAGGGTCCCTAAAACTTTTAACTTAGTGAAACTTTGCCCTAGTTTAGGCAGAATTTTGACCTATCTTCATGGCCATTTTTCACATGGTTCCACTTGGAATCTAAAATTGCATTTCAAATATGGATTGTATAGCATGTTGCAAGCTTTCCAAAATGTCAAAGAACTCTCAAAACTCATTTGTGGTTAGGGAGAATCGAAGGCTTGAAGTTGGCAAAAACTCACTTTTCATCCATGGCATGTTCATGTTCATACAAGTTGCAAATTCAAATCAGCATGCTTTGCACTAGATTACAGGCCTCTAAACCACTTCACACTCAATAATTAAATGCAAATCCATCAGTCTAAGGCATTCTTTTGGTTATTAGGGCATTGCACACAAGATTAATCCCTAAGTAGAAAAATCAATACTTCCATTTTTGCTTAAATGTGCTTTATGTCAAAACTGAATCCCTTGAGCATTGGTCCATATCTGATGCAGAAAATAAAATCCACAAATTGGAGGGGCCAAAGGCAAAGTGTGCAAGCATATGGATAGCCTGTACAGGCCTGTTGGACATCACTTCTCATGTTTTCTTAAAATACAAGAAAGATATGCAAAACACAAGAACTTGAACATCAGCAAAAACTAACTTGTGCAAACATTTGAGACATCTTTCTCACACCCCTTTGAGCCAGAAACACGACCCTTGGAGCCTTAAAACCTCCCATATCCAGAAATAACCTTCCATGGGCAAAACAGGGCAGCATCTGCAACTTGACTTCCATATCACAATTTGCTCGTGCGTTTTAGCCCAAACCTGTTCAAACACCTTCCGTTCCATCCATCCAAGCTATCCCAAACCTTAAACAACAACTGTAACTCCATTTACAGGGTTTGTCATTTTCATTTTGAGCTTGTGCAGGTTGAGTTTTGTAGGCTTGTTCAAGCATATTCAAGGCAAGCAGGGTATTGGAGAAGGTCAAGTGAAGTTCAAGGAAGCTCCCAGACATCTCAAACCTTGTTGAAAAGCTCCACATTGCCATACACGAAGTCAGCTGAAACAAGTTTTTCTCAACTTCCTATCTCTCTATTTAGGAACATTTAGACTTAGGTTTGTGAATAAGAAATGTAGTATTCATAGCCATGAAGTTGTACATATGCTCAGTTTTCATTTTTATTAAGCGTGCTAAGAGAATTTGGTCCATGAACATTTTGAAAAAACTAGGTTAGGATTTGGGGCCAGAGAAATTGTCTCTGGTCTTTGAAAGTTAATACAAGTTTTTTATATAGTTGGATTCGTCTTGAAAAGCTCTACAACTTTGATGTTATGTGTTTTTGCAATAGAGCTCGTATACAGGATCTGGCAATTGTACAGGGCGCGCACGTTTTTTGAAAGTCAGAGGTTGAAGATGAAGTGGTGGGCTGGGCTTGGTCCTGGTTCACTATTGACACCCCCCTTTTACTTTTTGCACCCCCTGGCCTAATTTCTAGATATTTTAGATTTTTGCATTTTTATTTTCATTTCTGATTTTATTTTATTATTCCCAAATATAAAAAATACTCAAAAAATATTTTTATAAATTTTCACTTTTATTTTGTATTTTATTTTTATTTTTTCTAAACATAAAAGTAATTTAATGAACATATATCTTTATTTTATTTTAATGAAAAGTTAGAAATAAAATATTAAAAATCATACTTTTATATTTTTTTATTTATATTTAAATAATGTATTATACTAAATATATTTTTATTTTTGTATATATTTTATTTCATTTTTTTATATATGTTTAATATAATTAATATTACATATACATACTTTTATTTTATTTAATAAATACTTGAGAATAAAAACATGAAAAATATATTTTTTTTTCTTATTATTATTTATACTTAAAATAATGCATTTTTCTAAATATATTTAATTTTTTTTATATACATTATTTTATTTTATTTTATTGTACATAAATAATATAATTAAACATATTTATTTTCTTAAAGAAAAATTAGGGCTTACCCTTAATAAATAACAATAATTTCTTTTATTTTATTTCTTCCTTTTTGTGTTAAATATTTTTACATACATAAAAAACAAATAAACTTTTTGCATATTCATATCATTTCATATATTTATTTAATTTGTTTATATAAAATATTTGTTCATTTATTATTTATGCCATTTGATTCAATTTGGATGTAATAGTAAAATTAGGGTTTTTATTTCTTGCCAAATACACCCCCATTCAAAAATTGTACCCCCATCCCCATAATCATGTTGTAATAGCTTAGACTTTTAATTCTCGCACTTTATGCTTTCAATTATGCCATGATTAGAGATTAGGGTTTGTATGCAAAGAATCCAAAATCAACAAGTAGCTTGACTAACACAAAGACAAAAATGCATGAAAATCAATACACAATGCACACTTGCACCCCTAGGGTTACATCCACTTGTTGCCTTAAAAATGGGTCATGTTATGCATGCTGAGTACTTTGGCAAAACAAAAACAAAACAAAAGATCATAGTCCCTCGATGACGCTATCTTGGTTGCCTATACAAAATGATATAGTCCCTCAGAAAATTTTCCAAAAATACTTAACACAATTGCTATCATGGTCTATACGATGACCCGCACCTGTCCCGTTTAACAATCCTAATACAAGGTTGTTTACCAAATGCAATGGTAAAACAACACTGTCAAAAGGGTTAAAAACATATAGGAAAGATCTTTGAGTAAAATAGGATAGATAACTCTTAGTTACTTGATCCAAAACTTGCAAAACTTCCTTGCTATTTTCAAAATACACTTCACAACACAATTTCAAAACATTTCCCAAATCAAAACTTTCAAACATTGAAATCTTTTCAAAAGACAAATACACCTTTGTATACATTCAAACAAGAATCATTACAAAGGTTGCCACAATGATGGCCTCTTTTCAAAACATCTTTCAAAACCACACACAAAGCACCATTTCAAACAATTGAAAAGCAAGAGCAAGTGATCTAAACAAGTAACTAAGAGCCCATGGATAACCATGGATGAAAAGGGTGCTTGCACCTTCCCTTTTCATAATCTACTCCCCGAACCCAAAAAACAATCTCAAAGGTCTTTCCTGTGCTTTTTGACCTTTCCTTTGGATAAAATAAAAAGTCGGTAGCGACTCTTGCTAAACCGAAACATTTGCGAACACAAAACGCAAAACCTCAAGTCAGTTCTCCCACCGTATCACAGAACTAACGACTCTGCTGGGGATAATTTTAAAAGTAGAGTAACCTTAGGGTTTAGATCACCTTTACATGCTTATCTTGTTTTCTTTGATTGCTTTACATTTGGTTCTCTTGTTTGGGTTTGAATCCTCCACCCGGATTTGGGAAACATTCATAGGTAAATAGCAATACATTGTGGAAATTGTGCGGGGTATACCGACATGGTTGAAGCAATAGCTATATTAGTGAGACATATTTGTGGGTACCGGTAGCCTTTGAGTCAATCAAAGAGAATACGGGGCCGCTGAGTGATGTCATGAAGCACTAAGGAACCCTTAGAACCTTACTTGACCATCTTGGCCTTATTAGGGGTAGTGAGATGACCGGCTTTGGTGCAGTCCGAAGTTGGTAGATACTCGATACTACACTTATTAAGGGTTATTTTCTTGGAATATTTCGGTCGCCAGTTAAGTGGCTAAATTGAAACAATGAACACAGAAAATAATCCAGTGATATTGAGCTCTTTAGAACCCGTTACTATTTATAGGACAGGTTGAACCAACTAACTTCAAGAGGGTATTTACCTATGAAACCTCATGCAAGCCTGAAACTAGGATCTTGTGTGATTTGCTTGTACATCTGCTTGTGCATACATCATGAACATCATGAAGCATCATTTGCATCCACTAACCATCTCAAGGGTTTGGATCTTCATCTTTGTTCTTGTTTTGTAGGTAATGGAATCTCTTCGCAGGAAAACAATTCAAGTTAACCTTGTGAGGATCCCTCCTCAACTCAAGGAGCTTACTTCCAAGATTCCAGAGAATTCTCCCTTCAGTGAAAGACATGGTAGACTTCTCAACTTGGTCAACTCTAACATTGAAGAAGACATGGTGAAAGTTCTCTTCCAGTTCTTTGACCCCCTACACCACTATTTCACATTCCCTGACTATCAGCTAGTACCTACTCTGGAGGAATTTTCTCAACTCCTGAGGATTCCTATTCTTCATCAACTACCCTACAACGTTACGGAAAGAGAACCAAAGCCTGAAGATGTTGCTCAAGCCTTACACTTGCAACCATCTGATATCAAAGGTCATTGGGAAACCAGAAGTGGTGTCAAGGGTTTCTTGGCAATGTTTCTGTTTGAGAAGGCACAAGACTGCTGGAATTCTCTAGATCTGCAAGCTTTTGAAGAAATTGTAGCACTCCTCATCTATGGGTTGGTCTTGTTCCCAAACCCTGATCAGCTTATAGATATGAATGCTGTCAAGATTTTCATATCTCGGAATCCTGTGCCTACATTGCTTGGGAACATCCTCCACTCATTTCACACACGAACAATGAGGAAAAGAGGTGTTCTCATGTGTTGTACTCCTCTTCTAGCAAGGTGGTTTATTTCTCACCTTCCCCAGTCAGTCTTGAAGAATGAACAAGGCTTAAGGTGGTCGCAACGATTGATGACTCTTACACATTCTGATGTACATTGGTGTTCTCGGTCCAGGGAAAATGTCATCATTATTGATCGCTGTGGGGAATTCCCTAATGTCCCATTATTTGGCATTAGGGGAGGCATTACCTACAACCCTTGTTTAGCTCTGAGACAATTTGGATACGCTCGAAGGGATGGCCCTCATGATATGCTTCTTCCTGACTTGGTTTTTGACTTCGACAACGACGCTCAAGGACTTCGACAAAGGTTTATCTGAGCATGGAGGATGCCCAATAAAGTGGATAGTAAGACACTGGGGCACAAGAATTCCATCCCCCTTGAGCCTTATCTCAAGTGGGTACGAACCCGCGCCCAGAGTCTTATGATGCCTTACCCCAACATTCTGCCTATGATCAAAGAGCCTGTTATGGAAGGAGAGGTTCCATACACCCTCATACATCCCGACATGCCAACATCATTGGAAGAATTGCAAAAGAGTTGGATACAGCTTAAGGAAGAGCGGAATACTTTTGAAGCTAACTTCTATGCCAGTGAGAAGAAGGTTTTAGAACTTACCCGCCGACTTCACGAAGAGGAGAATCTTAACACTTACATCGCACCAAAGAGGATGCGCAATGTCTTCTTACATTAAGAATTTTGTAATATTTCGTCCATGGGGCATTTATGTACTAACAAATTTCTTCTTATTAATATGACGTGTGTTCATTTTGTTTGTAACAAATTTGAATTTCTGAATCCTTGAATGCATTACATGAATAACATATCATTCATCATATGCATAAACATGTCTTCACACCAGGTTTCCTTATCTTTCTGCTGTTTATTTCAGCAAGATGGATATAGAGCAGACAGTCAAAGATCTGCAAGCACAGAATTCACAATTACAACAACTCCTCATGACCTTAGCAAAGGGTCAAGAGGACCTTAAAGCACTGTTGGAGAAAGAGAAAGAAAAAGAGAAAAAGAAGAAAAGGGCTGGTGTGGCCACTATGGGAAGAAGGTTTGAAAACCAAGCTAGAAGGGTCCTCGAGTTCCCCTCGTCGTCTGACGAAGGGGTTGGTAAAGGTAAAGGAGTTGCAATGCCCTCCGAGTCTGAAGCTGAAGAGGAAGAAGAAGAAGAGGAGGAAGATTACTCTGAGCAGCAATATCCTCCTGCAGACGATAAGTATAAAAATTTGGAAGAGCGGTTGGCGGCCATGGAAGTACAAAGGGTTCCCGGGTTGGATTTCGAAGAACTAGGGTTGGTTGCTGGGATCGTCATTCCCCCCAAGTTCAAGGTGCCTACATTTTCCAAATACGATGGTTTGTCCTGCCCGAAGATGCATCTGCGGTCCTACGTCAGAAAGATCCAACCTCACTCTTCTGATAAGGATCTGTGGGTCCACTTTTTTCAAGATAGTCTTTCGGGTACACAATTGGACTGGTTCTATCAACTTGAGAGATCTAATGTTCATAACTGGGAGGATTTGGCTGCTGCTTTCTATCGACAATACCAATATAACGTAGATTTAGCGCCTACTCGTACTCAACTACAGAGTATGGGTATGGTTTCTAATAAGGGATTTAAGGAGTATGCCCAGAAATGGTGGGATTTGGCTGGAAGGGTGCAACCACCATTGTCAGATAGAGAGTTGGGTGACATGTTTTTGGGGACCCTATCAGGTGCATTCTTTAATCACTTAATCGGGAGCTCATCTGCAGGATTCACCGAATTAATACTGACAGGTGAAAGGGTCAAAGCTGGCATTAAGAGTGGTAAAATTCAGAAGGACGCAGCTGCTTTCATTGTTGTCAAGAAGACCTTCCCAGCCAAGAAAGAAGCTTCTATTGTTTATTCCCAGAGAAATATGGGAAGAACGGAGCGCCGACCAACGGTGGGGGCTGTGATGATCCAGAACTCCTCAGTCGATCAACCTCGAAGCAGTCAACCTAGGGCTAACCAGAATAGGGTGGAAAGGCCACAACGACAATTCACTCGGATCAATATGACACCGGCTCAGGTCCTCCCTCATATGTTAAATTTAAACCTTACCAACTTGAAAGAAGCGCCGAAAAACCCAAATACCTCTTCTCCCTATTATCATTCAAATGCAAAATGTGCATATCATTTGGACAGTGTGGGGCATGACACCAACAACTGTTGGGCCCTTAAAAACAAGATCCAAGATTTGATAGATGCCAAGGAGGTAGAATTTGATGCTCCCGAAAAACCTAATGTGATATCCGCTCCTATGCTAAAACATGATCATAATGTCCATCCCATTGTAGAAGATCTTCATGTAACTGTTGTTGATGACTTAATGACTCCATTGCCAATGATCAAGATGAATCTGTTGAAAGTCGGGATTTTCCCGGGCTGTGAAAAATACTGTTACTTTTGTTCAACCTTGCAATCCGACTGTCTGTTGTTAAAATTAGGCATCCAACGCCTGAGGATACTCAAGAGATCCTCTTTCAGAAAACTCCTGTTGATACTATTACTCATGTTACTCCTGTTACTCCTATTACTCCAATCAATGATATTACTATAATCTCCATTTCCGACAATCTTTCCAAGACCTGCAAAAGGCCTGTTAAGATTATGCCTGATCCAAAGTTTGTACCGCTGAAGATTACCATGTCGGGGCCTATCCCATATAAGTCTAACAAGACGATATCATTGAATTATGGAGGAGAGATCTTCTACCATGGTGTCAAGCAGATCGAATCAGCTGAAGACAATTCCGATGAAGAAACTCCTGATATAGGAAATATTGCGGGGACGAGTAAGATAACTCGTAGCGGAAGGATCTTCTCTCCGGAGATTTCTCCTCCAAGGGCAGTCTTCGGACCCTCAAGTGTTCTGGTGCCTATCAAGATATCTGTGCGAAGTCCAGTGATCAAAGAAATTATCACTCCCGAAGTTGTACCCTCTACTGTTACTGCTGATAAGGGTAAGGGAACCGAAGAAGCGCCCGTCAGGACGAGGGCTGAGACTTTGGTTATCCCCGAGACCACCCAAAAGGAGATGGAGGAAATCTTAAAGATAATTAAGAAGAGAGACTATGATGTCGTAGAGCAGATGCGGCAAACCCCTTCAAAAATCTCTATGTTGGCTCTATTACTTTGCTTTGAGGCTCATGCCAAAGCCTTGATCAAATTCCTGAAGACGGCGCACGTGCCTCAAGAAACTTCTGCAGATCAGTTTCAAGAGTGCGTGGCTAGCCTTACAGCCGATAATGGTCTTGGCTTCTCTGACGCTGATCTAACCGCTAAGGGAAGAAAGCATAATGATGCGTTGCATGTTTCGGTAGAGTGCAGGGGAACCACACTTGCTCATGTTCTGGTTGATACCGGGTCATCTTTAAATGTCCTACCAAAGAAGGCATTGGACAGATTGGACTGTGAAGGTTTGACATTAAAGCCCAGTAATATCATTGTTAGAGCCTTCGACGGTTCTAAGAGGATGGTTCACGGAGAAGTGGACATCCCAATTAAGGTGGGAACAAAAATTTTCAACTCTACTTTTTATGTGATGGACATCCGTCCTTCATATTCGTGTTTGTTGGGAAGGCCATGGATCCACAATGCTGGGGCAGTCACTTCTTCTCTACACCAAATGCTAAAATACCCAGTCCAGGGTAAGATCATAACAGTTCATGGTGAGGAAGAGTACATGATAAGCCACCTTAACTCTTTCCTCTACGTGGAGTTAGATGGTGAATTCATAGAAACACCTTTCCAACACTTCGAAGAGGTTTCTCCTGAGGTTGCGGTAGCCAAGACAATGATTGATGTGCCCATCATTACCAAACCTGTGTCCCGGATGTCATCCCTTAAAGATGAAAAGGTTATAGTCAAGGAAGGAGGAAGCACAATATGGGGTCAACTGCCAGATTTTCCTCACAAGACAGACAAGTTCGGATTGGGTTTCACTGCTGCTAGCCAGAAGGATGTGCATCACTCCCGGGCTGGAGGACCACCCTTAAAGATCACTCACCATGGAGTTCATTCTTTAGAAGATGATGATGAAGAGGGAAACTTTGAAGATTGGATCTTTCTAACCATTGAAGGGGGATTGAACAATTGGGAGGCGAAAGACTTCGTTCCCATTACTTTCATCAATCAGTAATTTATCTTTTGAACATTTCTTGTTGGTCTGTAATAACTTTTAAACAATCCGTACACTCTTTTGCCTTGTGCCTTTCCCGGGGCACATAGGTCCATTTGTAAGGGTTTTGATTCTTCATTTTCATATGCCATTTTTAATAAATCATGGACGTTTTCATCTATAAACTTTTGTGTTCATTTTCTTTCCTTTTACATTTTATTTTGTTTAAGGATGGCTATGTCTTACACACAACCACACTCACAAAATGCCAGTACCCATCCACTCCAGATTCCATGGGTGACTATTCTGCTTTGGCCTTCAGCGACTCTGAAGATTTGGTCAACCATGCCGAGTACGAAGGTGATGAAGACTGTGAAGTGCCTGGAGAGTTGGCTAGACTTTTGCAACAAGAAGAAAGGGCTATTCTGCCCCATGAAGAGTTGTTAGAGACTATCATTTTGGGAACAGAGGAAGACAGAAAAGTGGTTAAAGTGGGTGCCAACCTGGAGCCAAGTATCAAAGAGCGCTTAGTTCAGCTGTTGAATGAGTTTGTTGAGATCTTCGCCTGGTCCTATGAAGATATGTCGGGACTGGATACAGATATTATGGTTCATCGTCTCCCTACGAGAGAAGATTGTCCACCAATTAAACAGAAGGTCCGCCGAATGAGGCCAGACATGTCCGAAAAGATCAAAGCTGAGGTGATGAAGCAGTTCAATGCTGGCTTTCTGGCTGTTACTTCCTATCCATAATGGGTTGCTAACATTGTGCCCGTGCCTAAGAAGGACGGCAAAGTCAGAATGTGTGTGGCCTACAGAGACTTAAACAGGGCTAGCCCTAAATATGATTTTCCACTACCACACATTGACATCTTGGTTGACAACACAGCTCAACACAAGGTATTCTCTTTCATGGACGGATTTTTAGGGTACAACCAGATCAAAATGGCCCCCGAAGACATGGATAAGACTACTTTTGTTACGCAATGGGGTACCTTCTGCTATAAAGTGATGCCATTTGGACTGAAGAATGCCAGGGCAACCTATCAACGAGCCATGGTAGCTTTGTTTCATGACAAGATACATCATGAGATTGAAGTCTACGTAGACGACATGATAGCCCATTCACAGACAGAAGAAGAACACCTCGACCATCTGCAAAAGTTGTTTGTCAGGTTAAAATAATACAAGCTCAGACTGAACCCTAGCAAGTGCACTTTCGGAGTTAGGTCTGGTAAACTTTTTGGATTTATCGTCAGTAACAAAGGCATTGAGGTTGATCCTGCCAAAGTCAAAGCTATACAAGAAATGCCTGCCCCCCGCACTGAGAAGGAGGTTAGAGGTTTCTTGGGACGCCTAAACTATATTGCAAGGTTCATCTCTCACCTAACATCTACATGTGAGCCAACCTTCAAGTTGTTGAAGAAAGATCAGGTGGTTGAATGGAACAATGATTGTCAAGTTGCTTTCGATAAAATTAAGGAGTATTTGCTGGAACCTCCTATCTTGATGCCACCCGTCGAAGGAAGGTCGTTAATCATGTATCTTACTGTTTTGGATAATTCAATGGGGTGCGTACTGGGACAACATGACGAGTCTGGCCGAAAAGAGCATTCCATTTATTACCTTAGCAAAAAGTTTACCGACTGTGAGACTCGCTACTCACTGCTCGAGAAAACTTGATGCACTTTGGTATGGGCCGCTCGTCGGCTAAGGCAGTATATGTTGACACATACCACTTTGCTGATTTCCAAAATGGATCCGATCAAGTACATCTTTGAGAAGCCTGCTTTATCTGGAAGAATCGCTAGATGGAAAATGATCCTGACTGAGTATGATATACAGTACACAACCCAAAAAGCTATAAAGGGGAGTGTACTAGCTGACCATCTAGCTCATCAAGCCTTCGAAGATTACTAATCTATGAGGTTCGACTTCCCTGACGAGGATATTGTGACATTGGACAACATTAAAGGTAACGAACTGTATGACGGAACTGACAAGGATCCCGATGGACCCTATACTTTTATGGTGCTTCAAATACACTTGGCAACGGTATCGGCGCGGTACTTATTTCTCCAGAAGGTTGACATACACCTTTCACTGCTAGACTCTGCTTCAGCTGCACCAACAACATGGATGAATATGAAGCTTGTATCTTTGGTCTCAAGGCTGCTATTGGCCTAGAAATCAAATCTTTGGTCGTATTTGGGGACTCAACTTTGGTTATCAGTCAAATCAAAGGAGAGTGGGACACTAAACACCCTAATCTTATCCCATACAAAGAACATGTCCGGACATTGTTGCCTCATTTCGAGCAAATTACCTTTGAGCACTTCCCGCGAGAAGAAAATCAGCTAGCGGATGCTCTGGCTACAATGTCTTCCATGTTTAAACTCAACTGGGATAATGAGGCTCCCAAAATCACCATCGAGCGAATGGAAGAACCTGCACACTGTCATGAGATTAATACCAAAGAAGTAGTGGAACAACCCTGGTTTCATGAAATCAAAAGGTATCTCAAGACTCGAAAATACCCTGAAGGAGCTTCAGTCAACGACAAAAAGTTCTTAAGGAGATTTACTGCCAAGTTCTTCCTGAGCAATGGTATCCTGTATAAGCGCAACCTTGATTGTGTTCTACTTCGTTGTATGGACAAAATTGAAGCTGAGTTGATCATGACTGAAATACATAGCGGCACATTTGCCACCCACTTGAGCGGACATACGATGGCTAAGAAGATTCTAAGGGCAGGCTACTACTGGTCTACCATGGAAGCTGACTGTCATCAATATTCCCGTACTTGTCACAAATGCCAAGTCTATGCTGACAAGGTACATATTCCTCCAGTTCCTCTCAATGTTCTAACAGCTCCTTGGCCATTCGCGATGTGGGGAATCGATATGATTGGAGAGATCAAGCCTACGATATCCAATGGACGTCGCTTTATCTTGGTGGCTATTGATTATTTTACCAAGTGGGTCGAAGTGGCTTCCTTCGCCTCCGTTAAAAAGAATGTGGTTGCCGGCTTCATTAAGCAGAACCTCATATGCTGATATGGTATCCCCGACAGGATCATCACGGACAACGGTACAAACCTGAATAACACTATGATCACCGCTCTGTACGAGCAGTTCAAGATTTAACATCACAATTCATCTCCCTATCGGCCAAAGATGAACGGTGCTATTGAAGCTGCGAACAAAAATATCAAGAAGATCATTCAAAAGATGATAGTCACATACAAGGACTGGCATGAGATGTTACCGTTTGCTCTGCATGGATATCGTACCACGACGCATACTTCAACTGGGGCAACCCCCTTTTCTTTGGTATATGGCATGGAGGTTGTTTTTCCTATGGATGTTCAGATTCCTTCCTTGAGGATTATGAAGGATGTTGGTTTAAGTGAAGACGATTGGATTCAGACCCAGCTTGATCAACTTAATTTGATCAACGAGAAGCGACTTACTGTTGTTTGTCATGGTCAGACGTATCAAAAACGGATGATCAAGGCTTTCAACAAGAAAGTCAGACGTCAGGTATATCAAGTCGGAGATCTTGTAATCAAGTGGATCATCTTGCCGCAAAGTGATCCCAGGGGCAAGTTGACTCCTACTTACGAAGGACCATTTGTGATCAAAAACATCTTTTCTGGTGAGGCAATGATCTTGACCACCATGGACGATGATGACCTGCCGCACCCTGCGAACGCAGACATAGTTAAAATATACTACGCATAAACGATCCGACAAGTCGAAAACCTGAAAAGGCGACTTGGGCAAAAAAGGGCATCCCGGTGAATCAAAAACCCGAAAGGGCGGTTCGGGAAAAAATTAGGGATAAATAAAAAAATCAGTACACCCGGCAACTTGAAAACCGGAAAGGGAGACTTGGGTAAAAAAGGGTTTCCCGGTGGACTGAAAACCTGAAAGGACGGTCCAGGAAAAAGTTAGGGAATTAAAGCGTATGACTATGTCTCGTCGGATCACTTTAAGGGAAATCTCTTCACGGATAAGATCCAGGCTTTTGATCAATCCAATCATCTGCAAACGAAGCAACGAATGGACAAGACACTCAGAGTTATGAAGGCTATAACATAATGGGAACCCCATGGAATTGTTACACATAGCCATCTTTCTTTGTATACATTTTTTTCTCATTTTTATGACAACATCTTCTTACTAGGATGTCTGTCTCCTTTATACAAAATACTTACACAAAGTTAATACAAAGATACTTCGAAGTGCAAAAATTTGTTTGCCTTTTCTTTCTTTTTACACCTGTGTTTTATTTGAAAACGTCCAATGATTTATTAAATGAGCATATGCATTTGAATATAACCACTGCCTACAAATAAAACTAAATGAGAAAGGATAATTACTGATAGGCTGAAAGTATAGGAAGATGTCTTTAGGCTGTTCCAGAGGAAATCCCCTGCAGTACGTCATCCCGATCCTCAACAAAGCTAAAATCTTGAAATACATATCCCCAGCGGAGTTAAGTTTCGAAATCACCATCAGAGCTAAGTTTCTAAACTACTGATCCTCAGCAAAATTCTCCTCAAACAACAAAGGAGGAATCCCCAGTAGATTGGCGTACAACCAAAATTCCTGATTTCCCCAACAGGATAAGCATTCTCCCCACATAATTATTTCCCAGTAGAACGAAGATTCTTATCCTCATTTCTCTGGTTGAAGCCTCCCAGGTTTTAATTCCCCAGTAGAGATCGTCAAAATTTTCCTCATCCGCCAGGAAAGTCATGAAGAATTCTCAATTCCCCACAGAAGTTGTCAAGGCTCTTGTTAATCCCCACGAGTCACAAAGGATTTTCAATCCCCGGCAGTAGTCCAAAGGATTCCTCAGTCTCAACAATCAAAGGTTTTGAATCTCCGACAACAATCAAGGATTTATGTTCCTCAGCAGCATTCAAAGATTTCATTATCTCCAGTTATCAAGGATATATTTTCCTCAGCAAGACGGCTAATCAGCTTACATGCGCATCCATTACATTCATATATCATAAATATTGATAGAACACATTTTATTGCATCATACATGTCATGCAACATAACTTTGTGTTTTAGCTAACATTTTACCCTTCTTAGGATAAGGTTAAAAGCTACCTTTAGCAAATGTTCAAAGATCTCAGATATAGTATGGATACACCCAAGACACGGAGGTCATTCTATTACTCGTTCAGACTTCAGCAATCAGATACAGACTAGATACGCTCCAGACACAGAAGCCATTCTATTTCTCATTCAGATTCAACTATCAACTTCAAGTTCAGATACACTCCAGACACGGAAGTCATTCTGCTGCTCATACAGATCTCAACTTCAGATACAGTCCAGATACGCACCAGACATGGTTTCCATTCTGTCACTCATTCAAACCTATTCCCCAGCCCAAAGATATCCCAGACACGGATGTCTTTCTGTCGCTTATTCAGATTTCAAATCTCAGATACAATACAAATATACTCCAGACGCGGCAGTCATTATGATATTCATTCAAGAACAAAATACAGTTATAGCTTGGATATGCTCCAAACACGGATGTCATTCCTTTGCTCATACCAATCAAATCTCCAGATACAACTCAGATACGTTCCAGATACGGATACCATTCTGATGTTCATTCTCCTGATTTTCAACAAACAGTTTTGGATGGCATCTTTAAGCCTATCTCCAGCAAGATTCTATCATCTCCAAATGGCATCTTTAAGCCCATTCCCTCAGCTGCATTTTTACGAGTGCAAATTTACGGGTACTCTAGTGTCCAATCATCTTTCACCTTCGAGTCACGAAAGGCCAAACTCGCCAATCTAACTCTTCAGGTTCAAGAAGATTGAACAGGGGAAACTGTTTTACCCCAAAATTTGCCATCTCATTTTAGCAACATGTCTCATCACAAGGCTTTTTGAACTCAAGACCAACTTAGGTTTTGCACTGCCCAAGACATCTCCTTGCATTGATGACCTAAATTAGGGTTTGGGTTTATACAGAGATTTTTGGACTTTCAATACTCAAAGTGACTTTCATACTTCATGTTGGACTCATAAGTTTGTCCATACCAAGTTTCAAGCCTTGAATCAAATTTTTACCCAGTCAATTGGATAGTTGACCTAGAAATCAACTATATTGGGGAAAAAGTCAATTGTAGCCAATTTATAGTCAAACCTCATGAATTTTGACCCACATCAACATTATAAACTCATATGAACCATTTGATCAAGTTTGGACCGCAACTCCACCAGAAATTTGATCAGATCACCAAAAGGGCAAAATGGTCATTTTTAGGGTTTTGACTACACAAGGGCAATTTCTGACTTTTGACCTAGCCAATGGAAAATTAGGCTCAATCATGGATTCAAGAACTCAATGGCATCATCTTGACCTATTCAACAAGTTCAAAAGACCTCAATTGCATTGGATTGACAGATGAATTTTTCAGTCAACTGATCAAAATTTGACTGTACACTAAAAAGTCAAACTTTGACTTTTTGGTCAAAATCAAATACCAAGGGTCATTTTTCATCAAAATGTGTCAAAACATGAAACTTGTTCATCAAGAAACCCATTTTTGCAAATTAGGGTTTAAAAGTTAAAAAATTTCATAACTTAGAATTTTTCTAAGTTATGAAATTTTCTTGATTTTTGCTAACTTTGCCCAACATTTTCACCATGATGCAATTGGATTCAAACAAAACTCCCAACATGAAAGTTGTATTCTTCCACAAAGTCTACAACTTTTATTCACAAAGTTTTCTCAAAAGAAGCTTGGATCTCAAGTTATGATTTTTGGAACAAGGGTCCCTAAAACTTTTAACTTAGTGAAACTTTGCCCTAGTTTAGGCAGAATTTTGACCTATCTTCATGGCCATTTTTCACATGGTTCCACTTGGAATCTCAAATTTAATTTCAAATATGGATTGTATAGCATGTTGCAAGCTTTCCAAAATGTCAAAGAACTCTCAAAACTCATTTGTGGTTAGGGAGAATCGAAGGCTTGAAGTTGGCAAAAACTCACTTTTCATCCATGGCATGTTCATGTTCATACAAGTTGCAAATTCAAATCAGCATGCTTTGCACTAGATTACAGGCCTCTAAACCACTTCACACTCAATAATTAAATGCAAATCCATCAGTCTAAGGCATTGTTTTGGTTATTAGGGCATTGCACACAAGATTAATCCCTAAGTAGAAAAAGCAATACTTCCGTTTTTGCTTAAATGTGCTTTATGTCAAAACTGAATCCCTTGAGCATTGGTCCATATCTGATGCAACAAATCAAATCCACAAATTGGAGGGGCCAAGGGCAAAGTGTGCAAGCATATGTATAGCCTGTACAGGCCTGTTGGACATCACTTCTCATGTTTTCTTAAAATACAAGAAAGATATGCAAAACACAAGAACTTGAACATCAGCAAAAACTAACTTGTGCAAACATTTGAGACATCTTTCTCACACCCCTTTGAGCCAGAAACACGACCCTTGGAGCCTTAAAACCTCCCATATCCAGAAATAACCTTCCATGGGCAAAACAGGGCAGCATCTGCAACTTGACTTCCATAGCACAATTTTCTCGTGCGTTTTGGCCCAAACCTGTTCAAACACCTTCCGTTCCATCCATCCAAGCTATCCCAAACCTTAAACAACAATTGTAACTCCATTTACAGGGTTTGCCATTTTCATTTTGAGCTTGTGCAGGTTGAGTTTTGTAGGCTTGTTCAAGCATATTCAAGGCAAGCAGGGTATTGGAGAAGGTCAAATGAAGTTCAAGGAAGCTCCCAAACATCTCAAGCCTTGTTGAAAAGCTCCACATTGCCATACACGAAGTCAGCTGAAATAGGTTTTTCTCAACTTCATATATCTCTATTTAGGAACATTTAGACTTAGGTTTGTGAATAAGAAATGTAGTATACATAGCCATGAAGCTGTACATATGCTCAGTTTTCATTTTTATTAAGCGTGCTAAGAGAATTTGGTCCATGAACATTCTGAAAAAACTAGGTTAGGATTTGGGGCCAGAGAAATTGTCTCTGGTCTTTGAGAGTTAAGACAAGTTTTTTATATGGTTGAATTCGTCTTGAAAAGCTCTACAACTTTGATGTTATGTGTTTTTGCAATAGAGCTCGTATACAGGATCTGACAATTGTACAGGGCGCGTGCATTTTTTGAAAGTCAGAGGTTGAAGATGAAGTGGTGGGCTGGGCTTGGTCCTGGTTCACTATTGACAACCCCCTTTTACTTTTTGCACCCCCTGGCCCAATTTCTTGATATTTTATATTTTTGCATTTTTATTTTCATTTCTAATTTTATTTTATTATTCCCAAATATAAAAAATACTCAAAAAATATTTTTATAAATTTTCACATTTATTTTGTATTTTATTTTTATTTTTTCTAAACATAAAAGTAATTTAATGAACATATATCTTTATTTTATTTTAATGAAAACTTAGAAATAAAATATTAAAAATCATACTTTTATATTTTTTTATTTATATTTAAATAATGTATTATACTAAATATATTTTTATTTTTGTATATATTTTATTTCATTTTTTTATATATGTTTAATATAATTAATATTACATATACATACTTTTATTTTATTTAATAAATACTTGAGAATAAAAACATGAAAAATATACTTTATTATTATTATTATTTATACTTAAAATAATGCATTTGTCTAAATATATTTAATTTTTTTATATACATTATTTTATTTTATTTTATTGTACATAAATAATATAATTAAACATATTTATTTTCTTAAAGAAAAAGTAGGGTTTACCCTTAATAAAAAACAATAATTTCTTTTATTTGATTTCTTCCTTTTTGTGTTAAATATTTTTACATACATAAAAAATAAATAAACTTTTGGCATATTCATATCATTTCATATATTTATTTAATTTGTTTATATCAAATATTTGTTCATTTATTATTTATGTCATTTGATTTAATTTGGATGTAATAGTAAAATTAGGGTTTTTATTTCTTGCCAAATACACCCTCATTCAAAAATTGTACCCCCATCCCCATAATTATGTTGTAATAGCTTAGACTTTTAATTCTCGCACTTTATGCTTTCAATTATGCCATGATTAGAGATTAGGGTTTGTATGCAAAGAATCCAAAATCAACAAGTAGCTTGACTAACACAAAGACAAAAATGCATGAAAATCAATACACAATGCAAACTTGCACCCCTAGGGTTACATCCACTTGTTGCCTTAAAAATGGGCCATGTTATGCATGCTGAGTACTTTGGCAAAACAAAAACAAAACAAGAGATCATAGTCCCTCGATGACGCTATCTTGGTTGCCTATACAAAATGATCTAGTCCCTCGGAAAATTTGCCAAAAATACTTAACACAATTGCTATCATGGTCTATACGATGACCCGCGCCTGTCCCGTTTAACAATCCTAATACAAGGTTGTTTACCAAATGCAATGGTAAAACAACACTGTCAAAAGGGTTAAAAACATATAGGAAAGATCTTTGAGTAAAATAAGGTAGATAACTCTTAGTTACTTGATCCAAAACTTGCAAAACTTCCTTGCTATTTTCAAAACACACTTCACAACACAATTTCAAAACATTTCCCAAATCAAAACTTTCAAACATTGAAATATTTTCAAAAGACAAATACACCTTTGTATACATTCAAACAAGAATCATTACAAAGGTTGCCACAACGATGGCCTCTTTTCAAAACATCTTTCAGAACCACACACAAAGCACCATTTCAAACAATTGAAAAGCAAGAGCAAGTGATCTAAACAAGTAACTAAGAGCCCATGGATAACCATGGAAGAAAAGGGTGCTTGCACCTTACCTTTTCATAATCTACTCCCCGAACCCAAAAAACAATCTCAAAGGTCTTTCTTGTGCTTTTTTACCTTTCCTTTAGATAAAATAAAAAGTCGGTGGCGACTCTTGCTAAACCGGAACATTTGCGAACACAAAACGCAAAACCTCAAGTCAGTTCTCCCACCGTATCACAATGATGTTCTCAAAATAAATGATATTATGTTGTGCGTGATATGTATGCGCATGTCATGATGTATGTACGTGAAATGCTATTGGGGACATGTCTTAGTCTGGGAAAATAAATCCCTGACTGTTGTTGGAGAGTACTGGAAATTGCATTCCTGATCGTTGTAGAAAAAGTGGTTCTTCTACTTCCGCTGGGGATGGTGAACAGAGACAATTATGCTGGAGATTTTCTCGTTGTTGTTTGTGAATATTCCTCCAGGGAGAGACTCTGTTTGAGAGTAGCTTTGCGGAGTAATTTGGAAGGTGAATTTCCGTAGCTAAGTAACAGGTTCTGTCGGGGATTGAGCTTCTGTATTCAGAGAAATAAACTCTACTTAGAGAGATAAAAATTATGATGATTCGCTCGCGATTATGAAATTCGGCTGGGGGGGATATAGCTGTCAGGTTTCTGAAAGACCCTGGATGGGGAGATTACTCCCTGTTGTGGGAAAACTGATATCAATGTTTGATAGCTTTTACTCTATGGGGAGTGTAGATTTCACGAGGTCGTATCTACTGATGGTTGTACTTCAAAGGTGTATTTGCCCTGGTACCTGCTAGACAGAGTAACTGTCGAGTTTGACATTTTTTAGCTTTTGTTTTGCCCATGTTTCTTAAGTTACGAGCAATTGTCTTTTGTTTCTTATGTAAATATTTATGAGCAGCAATCATATTCAAATGCATATGTAAAAAATAAACCATTGGACGTTCTTGCAAAACAAAACAAAAAAAGAAAAGGACATAGTTTTGTAAAGATGATTTGTATTGACTTTCAAAGTTGGCCTGTAATATGCGTTTTTGTACAAGGAGATTGAGGCTCTAGTAAGAGAATTCCGCCGTAAAAATAAAAGCTATACAACATTGTGTAAAAAGAAAACAGCTATGTGCAACAATCCCATTAGGTTCCAATTCTGCTATTTCCCCTATGTCTTCAAGCGTCTCACCACTTTGCTTACTGTCTGAAGTTGATTAGGTTGATCAATGTCGTTCGAGCTTGATAATTGATATTGAGGTAAGGTTGCAAGGTGAACCAATGGGACATAGTGATATACTTTACATCCCTAACTTTTGCCTGGACTGCCCTTCCGGGTTTTCAGTCCACCGGGATACCCCTTTTTGCCCAAGTCGCCTTTTCAGGTTTTCGACTTGCCAGGTGTACAAATTATTTTGTTTTTATCCCTTACTTTTTCCCGAACCCTTTTGGTTCGCCGGGAAGCCCTTATTTTTGCCTAGGCCAGTCAACCTAGCGGGTCTTTTATCATGCGTAGTATCTTTTCACTATATCCGCATTGACAGGGTGATGAAGGTCGTCACCGTCCATGGTGGTAAGAAACATAGCTCCACCCGAGAAAATGTTTTTAACTACAAATGGTCCTTTGTATGTGGGAGTCCATTTTCCCCTGGGATCACCTTATGGCAGTATGATGCGTTTGATTACCAGATCCCCGACTTGATATTCTTGATGTCTGACTTTCTTGTTAAAAGCCTTGATCATTCGGTTTTGATATGCCTGACCATGACAAATAGAAGTAAGTCTCTTCTCATCGATCATATTTAGTTGATCAAGTCGAGTCTGGATCTAGTCATCTCTGTTCAAACCTACATCCTTCATAATCCTGAGTGAAGGTATCTGGACCTCGATGGGTAAGACTGCCTCCATGCCATATACCAGAGAGTAGGGTGTTGCCCCTGTCGACGTCCGTGCCGAGGTACGGTATCCATGAAGAGCAAATGGTAACATCTCATTCCAGTTTTTATATGTCACTATCATCTTCTGTATAATCTTCTTGATGTTCTTGTTAGCCGCTTCAACAGCGCCATTCATCTTTGGCCGGTAAGGAGAAGAGTTATGATGATGTATCTTGAATTGCTTACAGAGCTCGGTGATCATCGTGTTGTTGAGATTTGTACCATTGTCATTAATAATTCTCTCTGGCACACCATACCGATAGATCAGATTATGTCGAGTAAACCGCGCCACAATGTTCTTGGTCACAGTAGCAAAAGAGGCCGCCTCAACCCATTTTGTGAAGTAATCTATGGCCACCAGGATAAAGCGATGTCCATTGGAAGCGGTAGGCATGATTTCTCTGATCATGTCAATGCCCCACATTGCAAAAGGCCACGGAGCTGTCAAGACGTTCAATGGAACCTGAGGCACATGCACCTTATCTGCTTCCATAGTGGACCAGTAGTATCCTGCCCGTAGGATCTTCTTAGCCATGCTATGTCCACTTGAATGGGTTCCAAAGGTACCTTCATGTAGATCTATCATCATCCTCTCTGCTTAGCTCTTGTCTACACATTGCAGTAAGGTAGAGTCATGATTGCGCTAGTAGAGGATTCCATTATTGAGGAAGAATTTCGCAGCGAACCTTCTCAGAAACTTCTTATCATTTACAGATGCCCCTTTGGGATACTCCTGAGTCTCGAGGTACTTATTCACTTCATGAAACCAGGGTTTGTCTGCCACGTCTTCGGTATTAATATCATAACAGTGCGCTGGTTCATCCAACCTTTCGATGGTGATTAGGGGAGCTTCGTTGTCCCACCTTACTTTGAACATGGAAGACATGGTAGCTAGTGCATCTGCTAACTGATTCTCCTCTCGTGGGATATGTTCAAAGGTTACCTCCTCAAAGTGTGGGAGAAATATTAGTACATGCTCTTTGTATGGGAAGAGATTCAGATGCTTCATATCCCATTCTCCTTTGATCTGACTTATCACCAAGGATGAATCCCCGAAGAAATTTAAGAACTTGATCCTGAGGTCAATAGCGGCTTTGAGACCCATGATGCAGGCTTCGTACTCCGCCATTTGGTTAGTGTAGTTGAAACATAGCCGAGCGGTGAAAGGAGTATGACATCCCTCAAGAGATATAATTACAGCGCCGATGCCATTACCAAGTGCGTTCGAAGCTCTGTCAAAAACCATAGTCCATCGGAATCCTTCTTCAGGTCCTTCATCTAATCCAGGTTCTTCGTAGTCAGTCACCAACATAATATTCTCATCTGGGAACTCAAAATTCATGGATTGGTAGTCATCCACAGCCTGATGAGCCAAATGATCATCCAATACACTCCCCTTGATTGCTTTATGGGTTGTATATTATAGATCGTATTCAGTTAAGATCATCTTCAATCTTGCTATTCTTCCGGAGAGAGCGGGCTTCTCGAAAATGTATTTGATTGGATCCATCTTATATATCAACAAAGTAGTGTGGGTCAACATGTATTGTCTTAGTCGGTGAGCAGCCCATGCCAAAGCGCAACAAGGTTTCTCAAGCAGTGAGTATCGTGTCTCACTGTCGGTAAACTTTTTGCTAAGGTAGTATATTGCAAACTCTTTTCGACCAGACTCATCATGCTGCCCTAGCACACACCCCATTGAATTGTCTAGCACTGTTAAGTATAGTATCAAAGGTCTTCCTTCAACCGGAGGCATCAGAATTGGCGGTTCTTGGAGATATTCTTTGATCCTTTCGAAATCTGTCTGGCATTTGTCATTCCACTTTACCACTTGATCTTTCTTCAGAAGCTTGAAAATGGGCTCACAAGTAGCAGTCATATGTGAAATGAACATGAAAATATAGTTCAAGCGTCCCAAGAAACCTCTAACTTCCTTCTCTGTAAGGGGAGTCAGCATCTCTTGTATGGCCTTTACCTTTGCGGGGTCTACCTGAATACCTTTGTCATTGACGATGAAACCCAAAAGCTTACCAGACCGTACCCTGAAGGTTCACTTTTTCGGATTCAACCTCAGCTTGTACGTCTTCAACCTGTCGAACAACTTTTGTAGATGATCAAGGTGCTCTTCCTCGGTTTGAGACCTGGCAATCATGTCATCAACATAAACCTCTATCTCGTGGTGAATCATATCGTGGAACAAGGCGACCATGGCTCGCTGATAAGTTTCCCCATCATTCTTCAACCCAAAAGGCATCACCTTGTAACAGAAGGTGCCCTACTGTGTGATGAAGGTTGTCTTCTCCATGTCTTCAGGAGCCATCTTGATTTGGTTGTAGCCAGAGAAACCATCCATGAAGGACAAGATTTTATGCTGAGTGGTGTTGTCAACCAGAACATCAATATGGAGAAGCGGGAAGTCATCCTTGGGGCTTGCCCTGTTCAGATCTTTGTAGTCTACACACATCTGTACCTTACCGTCTTTCTTTGGCACTGGAACAACATTAACAACCCACTGTGGATAGGAGGTGACAGCTAAGAACCCTATGTCGAACTGTTTCATGACCTCTGCCTTGATCTTCTCTGACATTTCAGGGCGCATACGGCGGACCTTCTATTTAACTGGAGGACAATCTTCCTTGCAGGCAGACGATGTACCACAATATCAGTGTCTAAACCAGGCTTGTCTTCATATGACCAGGCGAAGATCTCAACATAGTCTTGCAACATTTGTATCAACCGCTCTTTGATCTTAGTGACCAGATTTGCGCCTACCTTGACTTCTCTTCTGTCCTCCTCTGTGCCCAAGTTTATCGTCTCAACTGGCTCTTCATGAGGCTGTATAGCCCTCTCTTTCTGTTGTAACAGTCTAGCAAGTTCTCCAGGCACTTCACAATCTCCCTCACCTTCGTCCTCGGCTTGGTTGATCGGATTTTCAAAGTCACAACCGGCAGTAGCAGAACTGTTATCAATGGGATCCATAGTGGATATGGATCTGCAGTATGATACATGAGTGTGTGTAAGAGCATAACTATTTTGATAAAGTGAAAATAGAAAATAAAAATAGAGAGAGCAGAATTTGTATGCAAGAAACGTCCAATGTTTTATTGATGATATATAAAATGACACATAATATCCCTCATAAATAAAACCAATATGCCTCGGGCAAGACACAAAGATGTAGAGTTTAAATTGTTTATTACAAATTCAGAAAACAAGTAAGACAATTATTGCGGAATAAAATAAACTGGTATAAAATCCCTAGCCGTACAGTTACTCGGTCCATCGTTGGTAGTTGGGTAGATCTAGCTGTCGATGTCAGAGTCTTCCTCACTGTCTTCAATGGCATTAATTCCCTGATTGTTGATGTGTAGGGGAGGTCCTCTAGCTCGAGCGCGTCGAACAACCCTTTGACCTCCTGAAGTAAAGCCCAAACCAAACTTGTCAGTTTTGTGAGTAAAATCATGGAGTTATCCCCAATTGGTATACCCACTTTCTTCAACCACTGCTTTGGCTTCCTTGAGAGAAGCCATCTTTAGGGGAGGTTTGGTGTCGGTAGTAGTCTCAGTCGATGCCAAGATCTGGGGAACCTCTTCAAAGTTCTGACAATGGGTCTCTATGAATTCCCCGTCCATTTCTACGTGCCTGAAGGAGTTCAGGTGGCTCACCATATATTCCTCTTCGCCACGTACAGTGACAATCTTCCCCTTCACTGGATACTTCAGCATTTTGTGTAGTGTAGAAGTGACAGCCCCAGATTCATGGATCCAAGAACGACCCAACAAACAAGAGTATGATGGATGGATGTCCATTACATAGAATGTGGACTCAAAGGTCTGAGAACCTACCTTGACAGGGATGTCCACCTCCCCATTCACCATTCTCTTTGACCCGTCAAAAGCCCTTAACACAATGTTACTAGGCTTTAAGGTCAACCCCTCATAATCTAGTCGATCAAGAGCCTTCTTCAACGGGACATTCAGTGAAGACCCAGTATCTACCAGCACATGAGCCATAGTGGTGCCCCTGCATTCGATCGATACATGCAGAGCATCATTATGCTTCCTCCCTTTCGGTGTCAAATTGGTATCTAAAAAACCTAGCCTATTGTCAGCAGTCAGGCTGGCCACACAGTCTTTGAATTGATCAGCCGAGGTCTCCTGCGGCACGTACGTAGTCTTGAGGAATGCGACCAAAGCCTTTGCATGGGCCTCAGAACACAACATCAGAGACAACATGGATATCTTTGAGGGGGTCTTCCCCAGTTGCTCTTTTTAATTATTATTAATATTTCCTCTATCTCTTTCTTAGAGGCTTCTATGATAATTTTTCTAGGTGCCTCCGTCCGGGCAGGCTCACCTATAGCTTCTTTGCCTCGGGTACCAGATGACTCGATGACAGGGGTAACAATTGGAGTAAGAACAAGAGTAGTAGTTGAAGCAGCAATAGGAATAGTGGGCGAAATAACGACATGTTTATTGACAGTATTTGGGGAAATCTCGGGAGAGAAAACCCTTCCACTTATGGTGATCTTACTGGTCCCGACAATGTTACTGACATCGGGATCAGCCTCTTCATTCTTCAAGTCTTGTCTAACGCCATGATAGTAGACATTGTTGCCATAATGCCAAGGGACAACTTTGTCTGAGGCGTATGGGACAGAACCGGGAAAGGTGATTATTAACGGAGTGACTCTTGGAGCAGATGTAACCCTAACAGGTCTTCTCTAGGAGACCTTGGAAGGATTGGCGAAAATGGTTATAATTACAATATCTTCACATGGAACAATTGGAATCAAATTTTTCTCGAACAAAATTTCTTTACTGTCCATCAGGCGTTGGACACTTGTTTTTAGCAAATGGCAACCAGAAGGCAGAGATGAACACAAGTGGAAACCTTCACCACAACCCGAAAATAAACCGGACAACAACGAATTCTTCTTAATAGTCATAAGAGGAGTGGAAACTTCATCAACTGAGGTCATAAACATATCGATATCAACAGCATTAACTCCACGATTGTGCTTAGGCATGGGAGTAGTTATGACATTGGGCTTCTCCGGGGCATCGAACTCAATCTCTTTGGCTTCAATCAGGTCTCGTACCTTATTTCTCAGAGCCCAGCAATCATTTGTATCGTGGCCAGGACTCTCAGAATGGTAGGCACACCGAGCGTTTGGATAGTACCAAGGAGATGTAGTATTTGGATTTTTGGGAGCCTCTTTCAAGGTTTCCAAGTTGGATCTCAGTATATGGGGTAAAACCTCTGTCAATGTCATGTTAATCAGGGTAAACTGCCTTTTTAGTCTTTCTACCCTTTGTTGATTATGGCGTTGTAGAGCAGCCGCAGGCCTAGGTATCATTACAGTACCTACCGTCGGACGGTGTTCAGCTCTGCTTTGGCCTCTCAGGATATAGATGGCACTGGCTTCCTTCTTACCAGTGAAAGGCTTCTTTACCGAACTCGAAGAGGCGTCTTTCTGTAACTTACCGCTCTGAATCCCGGCTTCTACCCTTTCTCCTGTTAATATCAGCTCGGTGAAACCAGCTGATGAGCTACCAATCAAATGATTAAAGAAAGGACCAGACAGCGTCCCAAGAAACATGTCAACCAACTCCCTGTCAGATAAAGGGGGTTGGACTCTTCCAGCCAAGTCTCTCCACTTCTGCGTATAGTTCTTAAAGCCTTCACCTGCACCTATGGACATACTCTGGAGTTGAGTTCGAGTGAGGGCAAGGTCGGCATTGTATTGATACTGCTTATAAAAAGCAGCAGCCAAGTCCTCCCAGTTCCGGATATTAGTTCTCTCCAGTTGGTAGAACCATTCAAGCTGAGTCCCTGATAGACTGTCTTGAAAGAAGTGAACCCACAAGTTTCTATCAGCGGTGTGGGGCTGGATCTTCCTTACATAGGAACGGAGATGGAGCTTAGGGCAAGACACCCTATCATACTTTACGAAAATTGGAGCCTTGAATTTCCGTGGGATGACCACTCCCGACACCAATCCCAGTTCTTCAAAATCCAACCCTGGTATCCTATGGACTTCCATAGCACTCAAACGATCTTCTAACTGCTTGTATTTATCCTCATTAGGAGGATACTGCTCTTCATTGTAGTCTGTATCATTGTCAGAAACTTCAGGACTGGGATCCTTTTCTCTTGTCTCCCTTTCTTGATTCTCCCCTTCCTTAGATGAGGAGGTTAGATCGACTGGTTGCTTAAATGGCCTCTTGAACCTTCTACCCATATTCAGAATACCAGAGACCTTATAGTTTTTCTTCTTCTCCTTCAGGATGAGGGCTTTCAGATCCTCCTGCCCTTTCGCCAGAGTTATGAACATCTGTTGAAATTGGGCATTTTATGCCTAAAGATCTTTGATGCTTTGTTCAGAAGACATTTCTGCTGAAATAAACAGTGAAGAAGATGTGAAGCCTGTAATGGTACCTGTATATGCAGTGTTTATGGATGGGATGCATATGCAATGATTTCGAGGACTTTGGGAAATTTAAATTTGCGATTCAAAATGAAACAAAGATTTTATTAGTAGAATTCAAGGTTCAATTGCCTTTTAGGCATTACAATTAAAAACAATTCTAAAAAACTAGAAAAAATAAAATTTCCCATGGACGCTTCCTTTTCGTGCCGAGATAGACATTAAGGCTTCTTTCCTCATGAAGCTGCTTTGTGAGCTCTAAAACCTTCCTCTCCTGGGCATAGAACTGATCCATATAAGTATCCCTCTCTTTATTCAACTGAATCCAAGACCTCTGTAGTTCTTCAAGATCAGTGGGCATATCAGGATGGAGAACCGTGTAAGGAATACCCCCTTCAGTAGTGGGTTCCACAATCACTGGTAAAATAACCATGTAGGGCATCATAAGTTTCTGGGCGTGAGCTCGTACCCATTGGAGATAAGGTTCCATAGGAATGGAAGCCTTCGGCCCCAAAGCCTTGGCATCAGATCTGTTTACCATGCTCCAAGCTCATATGAACCTCTGGCGATACCCTTGAACATCATCCTCATAGTTAAATACAATGCCCTCGATAAGTAACTCATGAGGACCATCCCTTCGAGGGTAACCAAATTGTTGCAGAGCCAAACAAGGATTGTAAGTTATGCCTCCTCTAACGCCAAGTAATGGGATATTAGGGTACTCCCTGCAGCAGTCAATAATAGAAATATCTCCCATAGCTCAGGAATACCAGAGAATATTCATGTGAGCGAGTGACATTATCCTTTGCGACCAACCCAAACCTTCTTCATTTTTCAGTACAGACTTAGGGAGGTGAGAAATAAACCACCTCGACAGCAATGGCATGCATCACATAAGAACCTCTCTTCTCTTCATGGTACGAGTATGGAGAGCGTGCAAGATATCTCCGAGCAAGGTAGGCACGGGGTTGCGAGAGAGGAAGATCTTGATAGCATTCACATTTATGAGTAAGTATGGATTAGGGAATAGCACTAACCCATAGATTAGAAGGGACAAGACCTCCTCAAAAGCCTGAAAGTCCATATCATCCCAAAACAGTTGGGTGTTGTCTATTAGGAACTTGGATAGAAAACCCTTGACTCCGCTACTTGTTTCCCAATTGGATACCACGTCGGCCCGTTTCAGATGCAAGGCTGAGGCAATGACTTCTGGCTTAGGAACCTCTTCTAAACCTGTGAAAGGCAACTGTTAAGAATGGGTATATTCAATAACTGAGAGATCTCTTCCATGGTAGGCACCAACTGATAGTCTGGGAAGGTGAAGCAGTGGTTCTTGGGATCAAAGAACTAAAAGAGTACACCCATCATCTTTTCATCAAAGTTTGAAGTAACCAGGTTGAGAAGTCGACCATGTCTCTGTAAGTTTCAGGAACCCTTGATACTAGCTCCTTGAGTTAGAGAGGTATTCTCACAAAGCTGATTCGAATAGTGTTTCTACGAGCGGAAGCCATGATCTGCAAAACAAAACAAAGATAAATTCCCTTGGTCCTTGAAATGATTGGTGTAATAAGAATGGATGCTATGTTATGATGCATGATGTTATGTTCAAATAGAATAAATCACACACAAGAAAAACATACAATAGACCTTAGGTTCAAAGGTTTGCATGAGGTTAAAGTTAAGTACCCTCTTGAAGTTTAGTTGGTTTCAAACCTGTCTTAGAAAAGTAATCGGGTTCTAAAGATTCTCAATATCACTGATCATCCTTTATCGGGCATTGTTTTAGCTCAGGAAATCTTTTCTTGCGGCCGGAATATCCCAAAAGTCTGACCTCAATGAGTGTAGCATCAAGTATCAACCAATCCTCAGCTTTAATACCGAGGCCGGCTATCTCACTACTTTCTAATGGCTAAGTTTGTTCAACTAAGGTTCTAAGGTCCGTTAGTGCTTCACGACACCACGCGACGGTCCCGTATTCTCCTCGTTTCCACACGAAGGATACCGGTACCAACCAAAATGTCACACCAACACAGCCATCGCTTAAACCATATCAGTCTACGCTCTACAGTCTCTACGATCTATTGCTGTTTACATAAAAAGTGCCCCATATCTGGGTGTAGGATCTTTAACAATACCCAAGCAAAAGCCCTTAAGGATAAAGCAATCAAAGCAATTTAAAAAATTACCTAAATCCTAAGGTAAACCCCCTTATAATAATTCCCCAGCAGAGTCGCCAGTTCTATGATACGGTGGCAGAACCGACTGTTATACCGGTTTGTATTTTTTTGTTTGCAAATGTTGCGGTAAGAAAGAGTCGCCACCGACTTTTATTTCATCCAACAAAGGAAAAGGAAAAAGAATAGAAAAAACCTTTTTTCGAGATATTTCTGAGTACAGGGGGTAGATTATAGAAAGGGAAGGTTTTATCACCCTTTCTATCCGTGGTTTTCCACGGGCTCTTAGGTACTTGCTCATTTTTAAATTGCTTGTGTGTGCTTGTTTTAAAAAGTTTTGTTTACGTCGTGATAACCCTTGTATCGATCCTCAAGAGCATGACAAACTTTTTTTGGAAACTATTTTTTGAGAAGTGTTTAAGTGGAAAGTTTTTGTTTTGAGCAAGTACTTAAGAGTTTTCTACCTGTTCGAAAAAAATTCTGTTCATTTTCGTTTCCTTTAGACAACGCTATCCTACTATTAAGGAGTAGGTAGCTCCATCATTGGAATTTAAGGGACATTCGAAAGGGACGAAAGGGACAATTACGATCACTAAAGCAATAATTAGGAAACCTTAGTAATTACCCTAAAGTCCTAAAGATCTTTCCGAGACGACATTCGAATGGATCATTTTTTATCTTTTGTACTGAAGGGCAACCATTAAAATTCCCTATGCTTCGTGACCGTTTACCGAAGGCAATTGAAGTGGAGCAAACCCTAGGAGTGAGCGTGTGCAAGTATTTGATTTCAGTTAATTTTATCTTTGCACAATTAGGGTTTTCTACCATTTTAAATTTATTTGTCTTGCCATTCAATCCTATTATTCATACATCTAGGTAGTTAATAGTTACAGAAAGTAAAGTGCGGGAAATTAAAACCCTAGCTATTACAAGGCCTTGGGGAGGGGGATTACATGATCAAAAACTGGGGAAAATTGTAAATGCGACATAGTAAACCTAATTAACTATTACAAACTTGAAGCAATTACAATAATTTGAATTAAAAGAACGTAAAGGCGCGCGCGACGACTTAAATACGAGGATAAATTAAAAGCCTAAAAAACCTGATTAATTAAAAAATATTTTTGTTTTTTTTTATTGAGAAAATAATTTAATTACAAATTAAACCTAATTTGTCTAATTAATTTTAATTAAAAAACAATCAAATGAATCTAATTAATCTAATTTATTTTCAATAAAATTAATTTAAATAAATAAAAACCTAATTCTATGTTTTTTGTGATTTACTGATTTTATGATTAATTAAAAAAAGATTTTTGTTTTGCAGAAAAAAAAATAATTAACTCAAATAATTTAAAACAAATAAAAGAAATTAAAAAGAATTAAATTGGGCCTGGTGATGAAAGCTGTTCAGGGGGGTGCAACTGAAATTGTGTTAGGCCCAAAGCTGGTGGCCCAGTTGCTGCGCCTGATCCAGTGGGATCATCTTCTGAGGGTCTATCTTGAGCTTGTGCATGTTGGGTGTTGGATCTGGATATGATGAGATCTTGTGGTTGAATTTGGAGACGCATGGTGGACATTGGATAGTGAGGCGCACTAGATCTGCAACCAAATAATTAAAAAAATGCAAAAGCAACGCGCCTAGGATCGAACCCATGACACTTGCTTCAAACCCTTCACCCTTAACCGTCTGCGCTGTTTGTTAATTTGTTTATATAAATAACAAAAATCAATATAATATGAAAGCAAGGTCTAATGCTGAGTCAACCTAACATGCGTGCATTGTGGGGCCATGTAATTTAAATGAACGAATCACAGGATTTTATCCTGCCACATCTGCACAGGGAGGGTCAAACCACCCCTCACAGTGGTTGACCACCATCGTCTCTAGAGATCCCAAAAATCCAACATGCAAAATAGTGTGATTCCGATCCAGAAATTTGGCCTACCCTCCCGTAAATCATAGGTTGTGAGTTCATCCATGGGGATAGTTTTACCTAAAACGACCTGCATACTTAAAAATGAAGCTTGCACTTCTCTAAACCCTAGCAATGGTGATTTGCAGTTCTGGCCTTGTTCCTTGCATGTAACACGTTAGATAATTCACAAATGACAATAGCACTATGAATATGCAGCCAAAAGGATTTATATCAAGAGTTAAGCGAGTTTTGAGATCAAGAATTTTGCCAACGTGAGAAGATCGGGCTAGGGCGATTCAGGGTACTTTGGCCTTCAAGGGTGGATGAGATGAGATGCTGGGATCCTCAGAATGATGATAGAATGACTGGCTTAGACTGAAGGAGGTTGGATCGTGTGTTTTAGAGTTGCACCTTTCTTGAACAATTTTGAAACTTTTGCTAGGGTTCTTTTGGCTGGTTGCGCCTCCCCTTATACTTCCGAATGATTGTGTATTTGTATGAGGTAAGATTAGGGTAACAAAAAATGGGCATAATCTCATGGCATTATGGTCTTTCAAAATGTTTCCAAAATTTACATTTTCGAATATCCTTTCCTTTTCCAAGGCCTTGCACAATTTTCTTGTCCTCACCCAACCTTGCATGAGTTGTCTTGGCTTTAAGAAACTTGAATATCAAGCCCACACTCCTTTAATTCCTTTTATGCATTTTATTTTAATTTAAATTGAACTCAAATGATTTAACTCAAAATAAATTAAATAAAATACAAAGATGGCGTGTAACTGAGTTTAAAAGTCACGGGCCATGTTAGGAATGAGTTTCAAACTTGAAAAGATAGGCTCATGTGGAAAAAAAATGTAATTTTGGGCATTGTTGACTTTGTGCAAATTTCCAAAAATGGCCAACTTTGACAATGCATATTTATCTCCATTTTGACCCTAAGAGGGTGTTATTGGACTTTTTAGAAAGCTCAGGATGTCCCATAAGCAACCTCTTTGGTTTCATCTTAAGTGGATCTTCCATGTTCATGTAAGGAGCTTTGACCCAAAAGGTGTTTTTGTTGAATTTTTGGAATGACCTATAATGTCTGAGTTCATATCTTTCCATGAGTGCATTTCTTGAACTTGATGACTGAAGATGATTTTCAAGGAATTGAATTCCCTTCAAAATGATCCTTGGATGGGAAATTTATGATAAAGTATGAGAAAGTTATGCTTGGTCAAAGGTTGGTTGACTTTTCTTGAGAAACCCTAATTTAGCAATTTTTTAGTTTTGATGAATTAGGAGCATTCCTTGGGGAATCATGGTCAACCCTTGATCAAACGATGGATATCACTTCAAAATGTTGATGTTGACCAAAAATATTGAAGTTTGACTGTATGTGGGCCACAGTTGACTTTTGACCTTGTTTAGTCGAATTTCAGGCATTTGAGCCGTTGTCTGAACAAACTTCTTGTACAGGGCATGAAACTTGACATGGATGATCTTGAGAACATATTAAGACCATGGAAAATATTTTAGACCTTTGGAGTTCACCTATATTGATGCAAATGGAAACCCTAGTTTGAGGTTCATTGTCTTAGGAGAGCATTTGTTTGATCAATCCTTGGGCCTCTTTGGGCAAGTTGAGGAATTCAATGAGTATGTTTGAGTAAAATGAGAGGGAAAATTTTGGGGTACAACAAACATATTTTATCAATTCAACATTTATACTCTCTTCTTAGTATAAGGTAACAATATAATTTATCAATTCAACATTTATACTCTCGACTTATTATAAGACTTCAATATATTTTATCAATTCAACATTTTTAGTCTCGTCTTATCATAAGGCAACAATATAATTTATCAATTCAACATTTATCCTCTTGCATAATCATAAGGCTTCAACATATTTTATCAATTCAACATTTATACTCTCCCCTTATCATAAGACAACAATATAGTTTATCAATTCAATATTTATACTTTCGAACATCTGAACTTAAGAATAGGCATACAGATTTACACGAAAATCAACAATCAATTGGGCACAAAATTCGCATCATATCACAATGCCTTAAAGAGGTTCTTCACAAAGCTTCCAAAGCTTCAAAACCCTCGTCAATGGAGAAAAATGGAAAGAAAGGGGAAAGAGGATAAGGAATCCTCTCTATTTTCCATGCATGAACACTCATATCATGAATAGTCCCCCCATACCTCAAATTCGTAGAAAACTTGAAACTACGATTATGGAGATCCTCTTTTCCTTTAAAAGCTCTAATAGGGTTGTCCCTTTCTCTCATTAGCCTTTTTCTCCCAAAATTCTACGTACTGACAACTTCTCCTTCCCTTCTCTATTTATATAAAAACCCTTTTTTTTAATTTTCATAAACTCTACAAACTCCCCTCAACTATCACTAATTCCACCCACCTACCTTATTTTATAAACATCAATTCTAATGCCCAAAACTCAATTTCTCACATTTCTCTATTATTTAAATTATAAAAAATATAATTAAATTCTAGTTTTAATATTAAACTATTATTCCTCACTTATACACTAATTTAAATATAATAAAACTCTACCCAAAATTCAACAACTTAAATAAAATAATTAAATAAGTCAAAAACACTCCAAAACCCAATTAAAAATAAAATAATCAAAATCAGGATGTTACAATTCAAATCATCAGAGTTAAATCTTTTAGACCACTTTAAATCATGTGTTTTAATGAAATAATAAGGATCAAGGTTCCCATATCTATTGAAATAATCACATTTATAAAGAATGTGATTCTTTTTCTTTTTATCAAGGTATATACTCAAAACATATTTAGCATTATTATCTACTTGACAACTTAAATCTACTTTATTATATGAAACTCTTCGATTATATTTCTTCCCTTAGTGAATTTATTTAAAGTTTCATGCAAATACTCAATATTCAGTTCTTAAAGAATCACAAGATCCACATTTATTAAATTTCATAACCCATTTTTTAAGTTGATTTAATTCATTTGTGATTCTTTCATTTCATCTTCGAGAAATTTCACATGATTCTTATAAGTCACAATTTATTTTTCTGATTTCTCACCTTCTTTGCAAACTCTTATACTTAAATCATAGGATTGCTTATAAGAAATAATGGTTACCTCATTATCTTCCTAATTAGTTTCAAAGCAAGTGTGTACTTCTTAATCTGATTCTCTAAATGATTCTTCTGATAATGCTTTATTTGATTCTACAAACGATACTTTTTATTATGTTTCAAATGATTCTGTATATGCTTCTTTAAAGTATTCTTCAGATGATTCTTCATATGATAATTCAAAATATTCTGAAGATAATTCTTCATATAATATTTCAAAGGATTTTTTAGATAAATCCTCATATGATACTTTAAAGAAGTTTTTATATAAATATTATTCTGATGCTTCAAGTGATTCTTCAATTGATGATATAGGTAGATTTGGATTTTCCTCTTTAATATTTTCCTCATCTTTATGTAATTTAATTAACACTTTGAGTTTCTTGATAATTTATGTCTTGTTTGACTTTTCCTATATATTATGAACAACATTTGTATCTTTAAGTTCTAGTATTGGCTCGACCTGACGAACACTATCTGCCAATTGGTCCATGTCTATAAGATATTGAGTGTTTAGTTTCTTCCTTATGGAATAATCTAGAACTCCTGCGTCCATTTTGACCAACTCATACTCAGGGACTTGTGTAAAGAATCTTGTTTTAAGGAGTCTAAACCTGTTTAGATAATCGTCTATCGACTCAGGAACTTTACGCTTAACACTGGCCAGTTCCTTAAGGCTTATTTTCGATTTGCGCATGTAAAACTGCTCGTGTAACACTTGCTCTAATTGATTCCAAGAGTGTGTGGATTATGGAGGGAGTGTAGGAACCAAGTGAAAGTATTTTTCGTAAGATAATTAGGAAATATTTCATTTTCAGATTCTCGTTATTTGCGATATCGTCGACCTTAGTTTGATACCTGGCGATATTTTCCACTGTTGACTCATTAGTCCCTCCAGCAAACTTGGTAAATTTTGGGACTTTCCAACCCTGGGGAGTTCTATTTCTCGAACGTATTCTATCACGAGTGACACAAAATTAGTCTTGTGTAAGCCCAAATTAAGGCCACTCTAGGCCAAATTTTATTTGACCACATTTGATATGTTATTATGCCTCCTTAAGTTGTTTTATTGGACATTTCAAAGTGATTGGTCATCATCTTAATTTCATTGTACCATTATTGGCCTAGGGTTATATTGGCCAATATATCCGCCTTCCTACCTATTTGTCTTAGGTTCAGGGGGTCGCAATACCCCAGAAGCTCATTGTCAGGCATTTCGACTTTCCTCACATTTGATATTTGAGGGGTTGGTCGAGCCTGAACTGGTGGAGCACTGAAAAAGTCGGCTATTCGACCCACTGATTCGCCACCACCTCATAACTTTGATTAGTGTTTGTAATAAGAGGTGTAAGAATTGTGCCTATTTGTTGGGGTCAAAACATTCATCATTTGAAGATTTCTTTTGTCCATTTGTTGCCTCAAAGCCATCATAGATGTTGTATTCAAAGATGGCGTAGTTTGAAGAATCTAACTTATCCCTGGTGGTCGACTCGAATTGTTTATGGTCGAAGCTAAGGCATTTTAGGGATTATAGGGTAGCCCAATGGTTATAGTATTATCTGCGTATGTCGATATGGTGTTGTGAAGACTTGCCTTCATCAATGTTGGCATGCCATACATGTATTCTCTAGGGCCTCCTGGCCATGAGAAAATAGGTTGAAAGGGTGATCTAGGATTCAAAAAAACAGGCCTTGTGACTGTATGGTTAAAAGGGGAACTTCCTCGTGGTGGTGGGGGTACTTCCCCTACGACGGTATAGATGAAATTGTCGCTACCGATGCAGCATCAATTGTTGTTCCGACAGGGGTCAAAACTGTTGCGTTCTTAATCATCGAACCTACTGGTGTTTCTACTACATTTTGTGCATTATTTTGTTGTGGGTTAGAAGTGTTATTATTTCCATAGTCAGACGAGTCATTTTAGGTATAAATCTTCCACTTCTTAAATTCATGCATGAACAAACATCATATTTCTTCTATGCAAGATAACAAATCACCGAAAGAAAACACAAAATTTTGTAAAAATAAATTGTTTTAAGAGGTTTAGCATAAAGTCCCATTGGACGTGACAATTTGTTTACCGTGAAATTTAGTAAACAACCGTCAGTCTTTTATAAAAATTTACTTGCAGGATCGAGTAGTGAATCCTAGGACATAATGCTTAAAGTTTTCTAAAATTGATATGGCTTTGTATAAAAGCAAGGATATCGACGTAGGTGAAATCTTGATGGTAAAATGCATGAAATAAAGCAAATGGAAATATAAGACTTCAACAGTGGTCGAAGTTATGATAGCTGAAAGTAAATAAGGTTGAATTGAAAAGGACGTAAAATTAAACTTGAATGTAGAAAAAATATGTTTAACGTAAAAGACTTTGCATTGAATGAAAATGGTGTTTGAGTACATACATTGCTCTCGATCAAACTCGTTTTTCGCTTCGCTTGAATACTTTGAGTATCGTGAGTTTTTGCAGTAAATTCAACAACCCTAAAATCTAACACTGGAATTCCTATTTATACTAAAACCTAAATAACTACTAAGAATATTCCTTTCTCCACTGATTGACACGTCTTCATTGCTTTCATTTCTCCTCCTGTCTTGCTTCCACGTGTCTTTCTAATGCAAATAAGGCCGAAAGGTAGTTATTTAGCCACGTTTCGCATTTCAACCGTCTTCTTCGAAATGCTCCTTATGTTTCTCTGAAAATCACTAAGTCCCATATATTACTGCATACATAGGAACTCTGACGATTCCTTTGAAACATTCATGTCGAAAAACAGTCTAACACGTTTGTCGAAAAACACTACTAGAATCATCTAAATTCTATTAAGTGTCTCTTCAATCTTGTTCTTGACATGCTGAGATTTGAGAGATGTCGAAAATTTCAATTAACACTCTCTCTGTTCCGTAATCTCTGTTCCGTAATGAGTGATTCATTTAAAATAAAATTGTATTTCAAAATAAATAATCTATTTTAATTTTCAATACTTTTTCTAATTTTACCCTTTAATTAATAAAAAATTTACCCTCTAATTTTACCCTTTACCCTATAAAAAAGTTCATCATTCTTAATATATGAAAAAAAATACTATAATAAAACTTTTATTCACTCATTTTTATACACTTTTTATTAATATATGTTAAATTGTCAACTTAATCATTCGAGGGAGTATATGATTACTTGTACACACAAAAAATCATGGTCATCATCTACATACACACACGAGTCATCAATTACTAAAACAAATAATCACTAACAAATAAATCGAGTTCCTAACCGACTAAAGCAAGAAGCCAGTAAAATAAAATACAAATATTTAAAGACAAAGACATCTAAGCTAAAACCATGGAGACAAAGATTCCAGCAATAGAAGTAACGGCAACAAAGGTATTTGTGATGGAGAATGCAGCAGAGGGTGCCTCAGCTCCTCCTGGTTGTTCTGGTGCTGCGCCATTTGTTCCCGGTGCTGGTGGAGAAGAAGTGTTTGGGGTTGGTGATGAAGGAGAGGGTGCTGGAGAAGGAGTTGTTGTAGGAGAAGGTGTTGGTGATGTGTTTGTGGAGGAGGGTGATGGAGCAGGTGCTGAATTAGGTGATAATGATCGGGTAGGTGCGGGTGCAGGAGCTTGTTGTGCTATGCATGAGGTAGCTAACAACCCCAGTATCACAAACACTTTAATTGCAACAGAACCCATGTTGTTATGTATATGTTTTTTTGATAGAGAAGAATCTTGAGTGAAATATGATTCTTCCAAATATATGGTTTGTAGGATAATTGATTTATAGTTGGGGGTATATATAGTGTGCAATGAATACCATATTGCTTGTGTAATTTCTTAGCTACTGTGGTGTGTGATTTATAACGAGTCAAATAATATAAAAGACTATTTTTCCTTAATTGTTAAGATAAACATTTTAATTTGTTTGTGCTTGGAAGTTAAGTAATACGTCAGGGTTTGGTATAACCGCGTTTAACCGTTCTCACTTTGATTTTTCTGCCGCTGTTTCTAGATTACCGAACATTCAAACTTTTGATTTGTTCACGTAAGAGTTATGTAAACTGATAGGTTGATAAGGTGTTCAAACGCGGTCTCTCCTTATAACAACATTTCACCATTTCAAATCGGTGACCACGATATTAGGTCAATTAGGCGATAAGTCAATAATTTATGGATGTTGAATATGTGTTTTAGTTAACTTTCTTAAATTTCACCGCAACTTAGATCTAGATATCAATTTCTTTTTAATGTTTTCTCTTAGTTTTATGATAATCTAAATCTATATTTAAACTAATTAATGTTTTAAAAATTGGACAGAAAGATAAACTGGTGAAATATTAAGGTTCAATTGATTAAAAATACTATTAAATTAAGGTTTAAATTAAAAATATTGTTTGAATGATGGAGTCAAATACAAAGATAAAGATGATATTATTGAATGGTTATAATTATTATTTATGGAAGGACAAAATGAAAGACTTACTGTTTGGGAAGAAATTGTATTTATCGGTTTTTAGTTCCTCAAAGCCAGATTTCGTGTCTGATGGAAAATGTGGGTTTGAACATCAACAGGTATGTGATTTTATTCGACAATATATAGAAGATAATTTTTATAATCATATTGATAATGAGTCACATGCACAAACTTTGTGGAAGAAGATATAGTCCTTGTATGTCTATAAATCAGGGAATAATAAATTGTTCTTGTTGAATAACTTCATAGAATTTTTTTTATTAATAACCAAGTATTAAAATAATATTTCGCAAATAACCGGGTTTCGGAAAAAATTACGCAAATAACCATGTTTGAGATGGCTCCACAAAGGAGGAGCCATCTCAATTGGCGCATGCACCTCTTTTTTTAAGGGAGGCGCCATCTCAATTGGCGCCTAAGTGCTTAGGGCAAGCCCTAAGCCAAGTGAGATGGCGCCTATGTACAAAATTAGGGCAAAAAATATTTTTTTTTATTTTCTTTCCTGCGCGTTGCCTATTAGACAAAGATCAACAAAATGGATTTTTTATTTAAAAAAAAATAATTACATTCAACTGTTTTACATTAAAAGAACAGTAAAAAAATGGATACAAAAAATACTGGGAAAAAAAAAGATACATCAGTGATCCCCAGGAACCCGGTAATGACCCCCAGTTCCGCATCCCCGTCCTCGCCTTTCTCTTGCTGGGTGCCGTCTCGTTTCCTGCTGCGGCAAGGTCGATGGCCCAGTGAAGTCAATGCGATCCGAATCCATAAAATCAGTAAGATCTCCATATCTCGAAGATCCGCTCTAGTACAGTCGGTTACCCATACCCTCAAAGTTTGGTCGTGTTGGCGGTGGGTGGGGTTCCATGGTTGGTCGGTAGCATTGGTCGTCTGAGTATGGGGGGTAGAAAGGAAATGGATCTTGGGGTGTTTGGTATTGTGGATGTTGGGTTGTTTGGTGATATGGTGGTTGATGGTAGGTTTGGTCGGCTTGGTCATAATCTTCTGACATTCCCATATCAGGGCTAAGGATGGATGTTGAGGGCGCCATATTGGGATATGTGGAAGACTGAAATTGTGTCTGGGGTATGTGGGTGTGCTGGTATTGGGGTTGGTATTGTGGTTGGGTTTGAGGCATATCCGGGTATTGGTAGTTTGGCGGTGATTGTGGTTGGTAGTACGGCATTTGATTGTAGTTGTGTTGTGGTGGGGAATGTGGTTGTGTGTTTGTTGGTCTGTTTCTTCTTGGGGGTTGGTTTGAGGTTGATGGATTTTGGGTTTGTTGATGGGGAATCGAGGGTTGTGCCCATTGTGTGCGTGGGTCAACCAAGTACCTCGGATGAGACACGTGCATATCTGGGTTACTAACCGACCTGTACCACGACATATATTGATCAGTGTGTCGCATGTTACCTTGAGTAAGGAAAACCGGGGATTGCAAGATGTAGCGGTGACGCCTTTGCCACATTTTACACCATTCTGGAGCAAAGTCTTTCCAGTTGGTAAGACCCCACTGGGCGTCGACCCTTTTTAGATGCCAGGGGGACAAATCTGTTGGATCACTTGGTATCTCTTGGATCATTCCGAACTGCATCTTCACACGGTCGCTGTGGTGCATCTCCACAATGTTGAACCGAATGAGTGCAGTCTTTGCAGTCCAAGTTGCTGCATCCTCTGGGTTTAGAGAATGGCCCAAACCCAAATATGGTCTCCAGACGAACTGCAATAAAATTTAAATCAGGTAAGCGCAAAAGTAATGTATAAATAATTAAAATGAACAAAAGTTAAAAGCTACGACGTACGTCATCTGGGCCTAAGTGATCCAACAGATTCCGGTAGAGTGCGACATTGAATCTGGGATTCTTGCCATAATCCATACCCCTCACGCAGTACCTAAAGGAAATGAGAAACATGTTATTTTTAGCATATATTTTGGAAAGAGCAGAATAGTTATAAATGCTATAACTTAATGACTTACTTTGTTGCGTACGGGAAACCAAAAGTGTTGTTGTTGATGGGGTTTAAGGACTCCATCCTCCACCAACCCCAGGCTTGTAGTAAAAATGCGCACCCATAAAATGTACATTTTTCCTTGACTGCGTTTTTGCACAAGGAACTGTACAGGTGGGCTAATACTGCAGAACCCCAACTATATTTTCTAGTTTTTTCAAAATTTGTTAGTAAATGTAAGTACATGAAATTTACACTATTTCCCGTACTTTCGGGAAATAAAAATGTACCAAAAAGTATCATAATATACGTTCTGGCTTTTACTACTCGGTCATTCTCTGAGGAATTTTCATTTAATTCCATACTTGCATAATGCCGTTTCAGGTCAGTGAGTAGTATTCCCTGCCCTCTTGCTCCACCACCTTCTACCATGTCCCTACCCAACAGTTCTTCACACTGTAAGTTGGGTTGTTGAACCGACCCGTTCACCGCCTTACCGTCGATAGGGAGGCCCAGTAGCATGTACACATCTTCGAGAGTGATGGTACATTCACCTATTGGTAGGTGAAATGTATGGGTCTCCGGTCTCCACCTCTCCAACATTGCAAGAACGAATTTTGAGTCAATGGTGCAGTTGGAGATCTTTATCACATGTCCAAAACCTGCATATTCCAGATAAGGGACAATAAATGGGTCGGGAGCTAGGTATTTGTGCGAACGGATTCTGAATCTTTGTGTATCCTGAGATCATAATTAAACAAGTGTAAGATTAATTAAGATGAACAACACGTTATTTGAAGTATGAAGAATGTATAACCAAAGAAGAGACTTACAAATGCAGCAATGTTTTCCTTTGTGCCTCTGTGAGTATCTCCCATTGTTAGAAGAGCCATTGTTCAGAATGCTTGAGAGAATGAAAGACTTAGGAAGAAATAGAGAGTATGATAGACTTAAGAAATATTTCGTAGCAGAGAGTGAGAGTTGTGTGGGTGTGAGAGATGTTTCATAAGGTATGTATTTATAGGCAAATAAGTTTGATGTAGTGGTTGCATGCCTGCAATGTGTCACATTTGCATGCTTAGGGTGTTACACATATGCATGCATGCATTTACAAAAAATGTAAGGTGTCACTCTTGCAGGCTAGGTGGCAGCATAAGCCCATGCATGTATCACGATTGGACAGTAAGGGAGGCGTCATCTCACTTGGCGAAAGAGTACAAAAATGAATGGTGTCGCCACCCCATTTGGCGAATAAGAGGTGTCACTTCTTACAGCATTGGCTCAGGCTACGTGGCAGCCTTTGGGATTCCTTTCTTTGTTGCATGCAAGGCCATTGGATTTGATGGGTGGAGTCTTACACAAAACATTTATGTGTGCAGAATAGGGCCAGGATAGGTGGCAGGCTAGGTGGCAGCATAAGCCCATGCATGTATCACGATTGGACAGTAAGGGAGGCGCCATCTCACTTGGCGAAAGAGTACAAAAATGAATGGTGTCGCCACCCCATTTGGCGAATAAGAGGTGTCACTTCTTACAGCATTGGCTCAGGCTACGTGACAGCCTTTGGGATTCCTTTCTTTGTTGCATGCAAGGCCATTGAAGTTGATGGGTGGAGTCTTACACAAAACATTTATGTGTGCAGAATAGGGCCAGGATAGGTGGCAGGCTAGGTGGCAGCATAAGCCCATGCATGTATCACGATTGGACAGTAAGGGAGGCCCCATCTCACTTGGCGAAAGAGTACAAAAATTAATGATGTCGCCACCCCATTTGGCGAATAAGAGGTGTCACTTCTTACAGCATTGGCTCAGGCTACGTGACAGCCTTTGGGATTCCTTTCTTTGTTGCATGCAAGGCCATTGGAGTTGATGGGTGGAGTCTTACACAAAACATTTATGTGTGCAGAATAGGGCCAGGATAGGTGGCAGGCTAGGTGGCAGCATAAGCCCATGCATGTATCACGATTGGACAGTAAGGGAGGCGCCATCTCACTTGGCGAAAGAGTACAAAAATTAATGGTGTCGCCACCCCATTTGGCGAATAAGAGGTGTCACTTCTTACAGCATTGGCTCAGGCTACGTGACAGCCTTTGGGATTCCTTTCTTTGTTGCATGCAAGGCCATTGGAGTTGATGGGTGGCAGGCTAGGTGGCTGCATAAGCCCATGCATGTAATATTATTGGCAGCCTTGGGGGGTTGCATCACTTACTTAATTGAAATTTTTTGCCTTACGTTGAACATAACATTCATTCACATAAACTGTAAAATTTTCCAACCTTCGAATCAGTCATCTAACCTTCAAACATTCCAGCATTCATACCTTCATACAATCAATAAACCTAAAACATTCCAACCTTCAAACCTTAAAACAATTCTACACAATGGCCTCTTCACCACAATTTGTTGTCAAAGCACATTTCAACGGTGAGACATACATGTGTCCCACAGTTGGGTTTTTGTTTAGAAACACCGACAATGTTCGATATCTCTTAAACAGGAAAGCAAATTTCTCGTACTTTAAGAAAAGATTGGAGGCCAAACTTGAACGAGGCCCGGTATCCCAGATATTTTATCAGAGTCCAGTCTTTTTTGGAAACAACCAAGTTATTTTTATAAGGTTGAAATTCAAGATGACGAGGATTTCCAGAACATGATTTCCAGCCATGTCTATTCTGGAAACGACTCTATTGAGTTGTACGTCTTGTTTCAAGAGCCTCCGGTGACACAGGAGGTAGAGCCTCCAGTGACACAGGAGGTTGATCCTTTGGAGAATGAGCAAGATGAGGTGGATGCAGTTGATGATGAAGAAGAAGATAACGAGTTAGAGTTTGATGAAATGGTGAACGACGATTCTGACGATGATGGCATCCCAAGTATTCCTACTGACAAAATCTACACACCACCTACGCACATGACAAACTTCAACATGGGCGGAGATGAACCTTCTACGGACTTGTTTTTCCAACCGTATATGCAGTCGGATAAAAATTTAAAAGAGAAGGACAAGTTTCGTAATAGAGAGGAATGCATAAGGGCCATCAAAAAATTTCACATGCTCAACTCGGTTGATTATAAGGTGGATCGTGTAAACCCGGAAAGGTACAAGATCAAGTGTGTCCACCCTGACTGTATGTTCAAGCTGACCGCATCATACAGACTAAGGGGTGACTGCTGGGTCATAGGTTCCATGACTACCCATACTTGTGTAAGTTCCACTCAATCACAAGACCACCGAAAACTCAACCATGATCTAATCTGTCAAGAAATCCTACCCCTGGTCAGTAACGACCCTTCTTTGAAGGTGAAAACAATCATCTCCCACATCACCACAGTTTTTAACTACACTCCGTCTTACCGTAAGGCGTGGTTAGCAAAGACTAAGGCGATTGAAAGGGTGTACGGAAACTGGGAGGAGTCATACCGAGAACTTCCCCGCTACCTAAATGCACTCAAGACATATTCTCCAGGTAGTGTTTATGTTCTGGAAACATTGCCAGCGTACGCCCAAGATGGTAGTCTACTACATGGCAACGGAATATTCAGTCGCGTCTTTTGGGCATTTCAACCATGCATCACAGGGTTTGCATCATGCAAACCAATTCTACAAATTGACGGGACTTGGTTGTATGGGAATTACAAAGGCACGCTTTTGATGGCAGTTGCACAAGTTGGCAACAATAACATTTTCCCCGTTGCGTTTGCCCTTGTCGAGGGGGAGACCGGTGGTGCTTGGAGCTTTTTCCTGAAAAATCTTCGTACACACGTGGCTCCTCAACCAGATCTCTGTTTGATCTCGGACAGACATGCCTCCATTGAAAGTGCCTATAATAATCCGGCAAATGGTTGGCATGACCCTCCTTCTACGCATGTCTATTGCGTCAGGCATATCGTCCATAATTTCTCGAGGGAGGTCAAGGACAAAACATTGAGGAAAGCGGTGATGAATGCGGGATACGCACTGACACAACCCACATTCAAATATTACCGCAACGAGATCTGTTTGTCTAACCCAGAAGCCGGTACGTGGATCGACAATATACCGGTCGAAAAGTGGACTAGGTCATACGAAAATGGCCAAAGATGGGGGCATATGACAACAAATCTTATTGAATCAATGAATGGGGTATTCAAGGGCATACGAAACCTCCCCATCACTGCCTTGGTGAAATCCACGTATTTTAGGATGGCTGCATTATTTGCCAAAAGAGGTGAAATGTGGTATGCGGTCTTGCAATCAGGACAACTATGGAGTGAAAGCTGTATGAAATACATTAAGGCTGAAAGTGCTAAAGCCAACACTCACATGGTTACACGGTTTGACCGCCATAGCCACAACTTCATTGTGAAAGAGACAATTGACCACAATGAAGGCCTGGCAAGACAAGAATACAGGGTCATTTTACCTTCTCAATGGTGCGATTGTGGCAGGTTTCAAGCTTTTCGTATGCCTTGCTCTCATGTCATTGCCGCTTGTGCTCATACCCATCAAGACGCGCTTCAACTGCTCTCAAACGTTTATAAATCTGAAACGTTGCTCATTGTTTACAACAACAACTTTCCTTTGGTGGCAAAACCGGACTATTGGCCAGAATACAACGGTGATATAGTTTGGCACAATGACCAAATGCGAAGGAACAAGAAGGGTCGTCCCAAAAGCAGGCGCATCACAACAGAAATGGACGATCTTGACAGGTTGGAAAGAAAGTGTGGTTTATGCCATCAGGTCGGACACAATCGCAAAAACTATCCGAATCGGGCGTCTGGCTCGACCACATAAATTTTGTAATACAATAAATCTTTTCAATATTTGTGTTGTAAACATTATGGGTTTTCCGTTAATAAAACTGTTAACACAATTTAAGAAATTCAATATAGGAAATTACATTAGGGTTTTCGCGTACAACAATGATTAACGATATTCAATCTAGAAAATTACAACTGTTAACACAATTTCATCTGACCCATGCATCATCAGCATTACGTCACTGTCTGTTTTGACTTCCTCCAACCACACATTAGGTCTTCCTGTCGCATGCGAGGTTGTTGTTTGTTTTCGCTGGATCCTTCGAATTTTTCCCCCCTCGGCAATGTCTCCATCTAGTCACCGCATCAACTCCCGCTTCAGACGCTCCATGGAGTGAATGTGCCAGAATTTCATTTTCATCGCAGGTTTCGTAGCGGAGAATATAACGTAACCATCTCTTCTAAAAATCATAGGCGACGTCATTACGTAAATAAGGGAGTACAAAATAAAAATACAGTGCGAGAAAGTGTGAGAAATTTCAAAGAAACGGACGAATTATTTATAAAACAGTAAAAACCCTAGTTTTGCCCTAGGCGCCAAGTGAGATGGCGCCTCCTCTCATTTTTAAGGAGCATGCGCCATCTCACTTGGCTAAAAGACAAGGGAGGCGCCAAGTGAGATGGCGCCTAGGGCAAAACCCTAGGTGCATGCACCAATTGAGATGGCTCCTCCTTTGTGGAGCCATCTGAAACATGGTTATTTGCGTAATTTTTTCCGAAACCCGGTTATTTGCGAAATATTAATTTAATACATGGTTATTAATAAAAAAAATTCAACTTCATAAGTTTGAAATATAAGGAGGAAACTTTTATTTCATATCACTTGAGTGAGTTTCAAGGTCTCCTTGATCAAATGTCAAGAATGAGTATCAAATTTGATGATGAACTTTTAGGACTATTTATATTATTATATTTACCAGAGCCTTGGGAGACATTTCAGGTTTCTATTACAAGTTCTGCTCTTAGAGGTGTTGTTTGTTTAGAAAAGACTACATGTGGTATTCTTAATGAGGAGATAAGAAGGAAGGCACAAGGTTCTTCATCTCAATCTGAGATACTTGTCACTGAAAATAGGAGGAGAAGTCAGAAAAATAAATCGAAGGGTGGCAGAGAGAATAGAAAAAGTAAGTCAAAGGCACGATACAAGAATATGAAGTGTCATTATTGTCACAAAACAGGACATGCACAAAAATATTATTATCACTGAAAAAAGGATAACAAAGACAAGACAAGTAAGTCTAAACAAAGAGATCGTGATGATGATCGTGTTACTACTGCTACTAATAATGATTTTGTTATTCTACGTGATCATGAGTCTATTAATCTCGTATCAGACGAGAGCATATGGATAATTGACAGTGGTGCTATATTACATGTTACACCAACGATTTCTTCACGTCTTATACTTTTAGTGATTTTAAAGTGTTGAAAATTGATAATGGTAATATATCTAAAATAATTGATGTTAAAAATGTGTTTTAATTAACTATCTTTAATTTCTCCGCATTTTAGATCTTGATATCAATTTATTTTAAATGTTTTCTCTTACTTTAATGATTAATTTAAATTTATACTTTAAATTAATTAATATTTAAAAAATTAGACAAAAAAATAAATTGACGACATATTGGATTTAAGGTTCAATTGATTAAAAATACTGTCAAATTATTTATTAAAAATAAATAACGTAAGAAATTAAACTTTTAAAATAAGTCATACATGATCATAATTTATACTCTATTAAAATAAGTATTTTAAAAATTTATTCAAAAATTAATACAACAAGTTTATAATATACACTTAATTTCAGCTTTCATTTAACAAAAAAAAAAACCTAAAATTCAAACATATCAGAATATCTTATAAACTGAAAAGAATAAAATATAAAAATATATCTAATAATATACTAAATTTAAGTACAAATTTAATCAAAATAAAATATGAAAAATATATATTTTATACTGATTTTAACCGACTATCAATTTTGCAAGGTTGACTAAATTGGTTCAACTTTCATAACATTGCTTTCAAGCCATTTTTAGTTTGGGTTCTTTATTTTTAAACAAACTAATAACAAATTTGTGCAAATACACAAATACGTTTTTTTAGGTTGATATGATTTTAGATGCACATTTGTTTATAGACTGTTATAAAAATAGAAAGTTGAAAAAAGAAAAAAATTAAGAAAATAGTATATTTAAGTTTTTTTCTATAAGCAGAAAATAGTAAATTTAAGTTAAAATAGTAAATTTAAATTAAAATAGCAATATATGTAGAAGACGAAATGTAAATATTATTAATAAAATGGTTTAAATTAAAAACTTATGAAATTTGTATTAGATAAATTAGTTGTTTTAGTTTTTTACAAATAAGACGTTATTTTATGAGAGAGAATACAATTTTAATATATCTACTCAAACTTTTCTAATAAGCTTCCTTAATTTTTTTTCACATATATAAAAAAAATGGTCAATAAATTTTTATTATTCAATATTTAGATCAATAGTTATTGGTCTCGTTTCATATAATTTTTCAGAGATGAGAAAACAAAATTTATTAAAAATTTATTAACTCACTACATATTTGAATCAATAATTTCATTTTTCTTGTTTCATATCATTTTTACGAAATGAGAAAAAAAATTCTTAAAATTTTATTGACTCACTACATATAAATCAGTAGTTTTATTTTTTCTATATAATACTATTTTGTACGACATATTCAAATAAATAAATTGTAGAATATACTTACGATAATTACTAATTCATGTCAAAGTTTGAAGGTATAATTGAGGGGTATCAAACTCAGTTGGAGAAACCACCCTTGATGCAGGCTCATCACTTGAAGTGTCATTATCTAATTACTCATCATAATCTAACCCTAAACCCTAAACCCTAAAACCTAAACCCGCAAGGCACTCTGATGTTGAAGTCAGTAAAGAGTGGGATGTAAAAGTGAGTTAGATTTGCGAATGAATCTGACTGACCCTCATGTACAAGAGGGTATTTATAGGCCTCCAGTGCATGACCAATGGTCTCCATTATGGGCCTGGAGATCCAGGCCCATAATAGATGATTGCCATGGTTCCTACGTGGCAGTAGGGATGAGAAACACGTGTTCATCATCTTGGGTCAACCGCCCCGCTATCCTCAGGTTGTGGGTAGATCTTCCTGTCCTGTAGGGTAAGATGGTTACACCCCTGGGAAACGTGGGCGATTGGATGGCTACGTGTCCTCGGAAGAGGGGCACTTGGAGAATATGTCCTAAGCTTGGGCCTCAATGAATTGGGCCTCAATGAATTGGGCCATCACTTAGGTCATCCTCGTCGCATGGGTGAGTCGGATTGTGTTCGACAGTAGGCTTGTCACGGGACCAATCCAGAATAATAAGATAAATATAATCTATGACACAACTATAGATAATACTAAAGCTGATACAACTCTTTGAGACTTACCACAAACTTATGAAATCTTTATATGTATATTACATGACTTACATTCACGTTACATATAATTTCAATTAGTTCATCATTAGTAATCATCATACATTTAAATGTCACATTCGTGTTGTTGTGACTAAGTTTGATAAGGAAAATTAAGCACCTTCATAACAAAAAAAAACACCTAAATATGTCTACAAGAAAGCTTTCACTTCTATGTAAATCATGTTTGCTTTCATCCGGAAAGGTCTTCCAGTTAGGTTTAATAGAACTATAACATCACAAACAAAAAAGAAATGAAACGATATCTCGTTGACGTATTGGTTTCTTCTTTGTGTACAGAAGCTGTAATTTCTAAAGTTTCCTAAATAGGGTAGCTGCATATTTAGAAATTAAGAGAATAAATAATAATCGTCAGATTCAAGAACTATAATAGTTGTTTTGGATGTCTTGTAGGTTTTTAAATATTAAGCTGCAAAAGATAAACATAGGATGTCTCATTATAAATTGATCAATAGAATAATACTGCATAATGTACTTTGTAAACCATATCACAGAATAGGGTCAATTATGTGAATGAGTATATCCAAATTAATAAAAGATACACCTAACAATTGTTTGCGATGTGACTAAAACACATCCTGATTTTATAAAAAATCATTATTTTCATGCTTCATTGAAACGCTTATCCAAATAATCATACATATATCAAATTTTTATGAGGTTATCTAACCTAGCTCTTAGATCATCATTTATTCCATCATCGTCATTACCAGTTTGTTCAGCCTGAGAAACCTGTTCTTTGCTGTTGGTGCAGTGGCTGAGGTTGATGCAGGTGTATTCAAAATCTGCATGTTGAACAAAAGAAAAATGTTACAAAGTGTTAGTTTATCGTAATAATGTTTTAGTTTATTAATAACTTTTTTCTTGTAATTAGAATGAATACAACTTACCTCTATGTTGATATTGATTTCGATCTTATTAAGAACCTGATTTTCAAGATCATTTGTCTCTTCCTCTTCTTCATCACCTTCTAAAGCATCATCAATTGCAATTTAAACCATAAAATTCTTTGCAAAACAAACCTGAGTTCTCAAAGAAACACCCTAAAGTTACAATTTAAGCTTGTAGAGCTTCTCAATCTGATGACAATATCTGATAAGATCCTTGTCCATAACCCTCACAACACCCTAACAAATTGAAACCAAACTCATAAACTAATTAATTCAGATCTGCGTGTTCGAAAATTCAAAAAATTCAAACCTCCAGCTTTGTTAAAGATCAATTACAACATATAAGAAAACCAGTATATTTCGAGGCTTCAAATCCCTATGGCAAAATCCGGGAACATTGTGGATATAAGCTAACCCCCTAAATATATGCATGCTCTCCATAAACTTTAAGCACTTTAATCAGAGAGAATTAAAAAATCATACAAGTTTATTATTCAATAGAAAAAAGTTAAAATTATGAATAAACTTGCTATTATATAGCTCCAGTCAACTTGACCAACAAAATTTCACACATTGTTGTTTCTATTGGCTTCTCCCATCCTAGCCTGAAGCATTAGAATATGTAAATGTAAGTACATTAAGTCAAATCCAAAATCTAAATAAAGAATTCAATTTATTTATTAAAAACATATAATTTCAAGTACTAAGCGAGATACCTCGAGAATTTGATGAAAATGGGAGATATTATATGGTCCCACTCCAGGAGGGCAACTGATGTAGAAATATGGTTCAAACCTGTGAACCTTGTAGTAAACAATGTGTCCTAACAAATAAACAAACAGATGAAATACAAGTTCATTATAGAATTCCTGCAAGGCATTGCATAATATATACTTTTGCACCAACTTTTCAAATAAACACTTGAAACATAGGTGAACTCTGGACACTTCAACTGATATATGTGGTGGATGATCAAAGTGATTTACATTTGAAAGAAATTTCAAGTGAGAAAGTAAAATAAGCTTGAAAAGTAATTATCCTGTAAGTAGGTAAATCTTAATTTGGCCGCGGAAGAAGTGCAAACTAAACATGCCATATACTAACCTATAATGTATTGAAAAAATAGAAAGAAAAATCACTTCTTTTTCTGAAATAGAAACATTTGTTATATTTAGTTTCAAAAAGTATCCTTAGTTCCTCAAAATCATATGTATAGTTCAAAATCAGAGCTTACTTGTAGCTAGCATTGGTTAAAGAACACATAAAATCATCGCCATTAGGGTGCACAACAATAGCAACATGATCACCTTCCTCTTCTTCAAACACAAAATTGGCCTGAATGATTAATAAAACAAAACTTTCATTAGAATCACAAAAATTATGCTTCCAAAAGTTTAACATTGAAATCACTCTTCTATGAGTATAACATCGTCATCAAAGATTTTGGATGATGTCAAAACTGGGAAAAGGTAGCACTTCTATACATTGGACGATAACCTTATGTCTTCTGGAACTCCTATGTATTAGAGGTCTTAGGAATCATTAAAAATCATTTTGAAATTTATCCAAATTATTAAAAACAATTTTCTGCATAATTTTGTATTGCATGTGTCGACACATCCGCTCTTTAGATCGACATGTAACACCCTTCTAAAAGATCACGAATAATATAAATAAATAATGAAAGTATTTCACCAAAAGGGCTTCACATTCTTCGTAAAATATCATGAGTGAATGTTTTACTGAGTAACACGGGTTTTCAAACAATTATGAAACATTTACTATGCAGCGAAATTTATAGTTCAAAACATCTTCATTAAACACATCATCAAAACTTCATTGTTCATGGCTCACAATTCGAAATAACTTAAATATCCTGAAAGGTAGTTCAAGATCTCATAATAAAACAAAGAACATAAAGTTAAAAAAATCAAACGTTCTTGACTCTGATGTTACATATTAGAGCAAGACCTTCTAAAATCAAAAGAAAGAAAACAAAACACTATGAGCTATCTTCTAAGCTTCTACGAACTACTCCTGATCACCTGCGTGTTACCCACGTGGAAGCAACATTCAAACAGAAATGGTGAGTAATCACATTCATTACAAAAGATATACGAAATAGACATATTAGTTCAAACATCAACATCATAGCATTAAAATCAACAACATTGTCAGCACATCGTCAATTAGAACAACAACATATACAACATCAGGCTCGTGCATGTGGTACCAATTTGTTATGAGTACTTGACTCATCACCCTCCAAAGATCTCCACCATAAGATCGATTCCATCTTGGAACAAGAGCATAACATCAACACACTCAATCAGCACAACGGAATTGAGGCCAACATTGGACCAACGTCCTAAATCAACATGGGTGGATCAAAGCTGTCCAAACTATGCCATAAATGTATGATGTGTAACAACATAATATCAAACGACCAGTGCTAGTCAAATTGCATTATCATTCATGAAATCATCAACAACATTCAAAATATCATAGTCACAACTTATTACTATCATAGTATTCATAATTCACCATAGCAACATACATTATGATAGACTATCTCATTAAGAATATAAGTCTACCTTAGCCTAGATACTAGAAATATACATATTTTTACTCATTTTATTCCACCCACCTATAGTTCATTGTGTTATCTATCCAACACTTCAAACGACGCCTTAAAAAGAGTTCTAAAACTCAAGCTATGGCCCTTAAAGAATCCTATTGTTGTCCATCTCCTGGTGCTTTCTTGGAGACGTGGGAGCGACAACAACACCGTCCTCCTCTGGTCTCTATCGCCCGGAGAAGCTTCTTTCTCACCTGGTGACGCACCCCTCGCTCCTGCATAGCCCACGATGCGCGAGCGAGGCGACCTTCTCCATACAAATCCAGGAGCACCACTTTTTCCCCATTCCATCGCTTCTCAATTCGCCCGGTGACGACTAGGCGATGTTGCCTCGCCTGACGATGAATCCCTTCGCAAGACGACACGTAGTATACAATAACTTCCTATTTTGATTTCATACCATTATAACACAAATTTTCATATTTTTCACCTTGGAATCATCATACAACAACCACACAATATATTAGGCATCATATACACAAACTCATGGCAAATCAAAATGGTATTTACATCAATTTTGAAATAATTTTCATCACAAATGTAAAAATCATCAAATCATTATAACCCCAATAAATTCCTACATACCTTTAAACCCCATATCAATTATAATGACAGGTCACCCCCATTACCTTAGATTCCTAGCTTGGGTCTCCTCTCTTTGCAATCTACCAAAATTCCTCTGTGTTCTTCGTGCCCTAACTTTCTCCTATGCTCTTCAAATGTTTTCAGGATCGTACCAAATGAAATATTTTTCCTTATTCATTGTTTAACCTTTGGACCCCTAGTATGTTTTGTCTAACTTGTCTTCACTTATCCTTTCACCAATCACCATCTTTCCCTTACCTTCTCTTCATCAATTATTCCTCTATTTTATTATTAATAATAATTCTAACTAATTTTAAATAATTATTAACTAATTATCTAAATTACTAGAATACTCCTTACTCATCTAAATTCCCCTTATCCCATATCATATCAACACATCATACATCATACTCAACAAAACATCATATATTCATCAATAATTCAAAAATACTCATAATTAATTAATTAAATATGTAATTAGGAATTTTGGGATGTTACAACTCTCCCCACTTAAATAATTTTCGTCCATAAAATTTATCTGAGGAAAACAGAGTCGGGTATGACTCCTTCATATGATCCTCACGCTCCCAGGTCAAACTTCCACCAGTTGGTCCACCCCAAAGTACCTTCACCAAGGAAATATCTTTACCCCACAATAACTTCACTTCCCTTCCTTCTATTTGTATGGGTGATGCTTCAAAAATCAGGTTATCTCTTACCTGTATACCTCATCCATCTCAATCACATGCGAAGGATCCAAAATATATTTTCTCAACTGAGACACGTGAAACACATCATAAAAATTTGCAAGCGACGGTGGTAAAGTAATCCGATAAGCCACTTCACCAATCTTCTCAGATATCTGATATGGACCAATAAAACACGGCGTAAGCTTTCTCAAATTTAGAGCTCTACCAACACCAGTCAACATAGTGACCCATAAAAACACATGATCATCCTTTTGAAACTCTAGCGCCTTTCTCCGCTTATCGTGATAACTCTTTTGATGATTCTAAGAAGCTCTCATCTTCTCTTGGATCATCTTGATCTTCGTAATTATTTCCTGCACAATCTTAGGTTCGAGTACAACACTCTCACCTGACTCATGACAACACAATAGAGTTCTACACCTCCTACCATACAACGCTTCATACAGTGCCATCCCAATACTAGCATGACAACTATTATTGTACGTAAACTCAATCAACAGTAAGTGCTTGAACCAAACGCCTCCTTATGCCAACAAATAAGCTCTCAACAAATCCTCTAAAGACTCAATAGTCCTCTCAATTTGACCGTCCGTCTGTAGATGATATGCATAACTTAACTTCAAATTAGTACCAAAAGCATTCTGCAAACCTTCATAATATTTTGACGTAAATCTCAGATCCCTGTCAGACACAGTACTCGAAGGTATACCATGCAAATTAATAATCTCATCAACATACATCCCTGCTTGCTTTTCCATGGGATGATTAATTTTCATCAGCAAGAAATGAGCTGACTTAGTCAACCTATCAACGATCACCCAAATTGAATCATTGCTGTGATCGGTGGATCTGGAACTGACTGTTTTAGAGCTGGTTCGCGAAATGTCGCGGAAGCAAGAGTCGCCACCGTCTTTTATTTTCTCCAAATGGAAAGGACAAAAGCACAGAAAAATTCCTTAAAGAGATTGCTCTCGGTTCGGGAGGTAGGTTATAGAAAGGGAAGGTGTTAGCACCCTTTCTATCCATGGTTATCCATGGGCTCTTAGGTACTTGCTCAATGTGTTTTCAAAATTGTTTGCTTGCTTTTCAACTGTGGGTTTCAAAAATATTCTTTGAAAAGTTTCAATTCAACTCGTACGCCAGAGTGTTTTTGAAAAGTTTGTTTTAAAAGTTTTTTGAAAGGTGTTGGTGGAAAGAGTTTTTGTTTTGTTTGAAATTGGAGCAAGTACCTTTGAGAACCTACCTACCCTAAGGAATTCGTCTGTGTAAATGTCCTTTAAGGTAGTGCCATCCCACCATTGAGAGGTAGGTAGCACCACCGTTGGAGGTGTTCGGGTCAATTCGAGTTTTAGGGACGTGGTGATCACCGGAGCAATGGGAAGACACCTTAGAAGCTACCCTCACGCCAGGTTCCCGGACCATGAGGACTTACTAAGACGTTTTCTACTCGACGACCACCTTTCGAAAGGCAACAGTGAGGCGTACCCTAGGGGTGGTGTGTGCGAATTGTGTGTCATTTTCAGTTCATTGTTTGTCTTGTCATGCATTGGTGATCTAACGATTCAATTTTATTTTTCGGGCATTCATTCTTTCATGCATATTTATTAACAGTTATATTCGCGAGAAAATAAATCTAACTATTACAACTGGCGCGGGTCCACATCGCCAAAAAAACCGAACCCGATTTGACTGAAAATAGATAAAGCGAATAAATAAAAGTCCGAGAGTTTTTCAATTACATGGCTTTGGGGCATATACAGAGGTATTTAAACAATATAAAATAAATGCGCGAAATAAAGACTAAACAAAATTAGGGCGTTGGACCCTTTTACAAATAATTAAAATTAATCAAGGAAATTAAAAATTAAATGAAAAATAATGTTTTTGTGTTTTTTAGGTTTGAAAGAAAAAGGAAAAAATTAATTGAAATTAAAGTCCTAGTTCTATCATTTTTTTAAGTTTATTATGAAAAAGATTTAATCTCTAACCTAATTAAATTCTAAACTAATTTATGTGCCATTTTTTGATTTATAGAAAATAAATAATAAATAATAATATTGTGAGAAAAAAGGAAAAAATTAAAAAGGATATAAAAATTAATAATTACCCTAATTTTATATTTTTTGGATTTTTTATTATGAAAAAAGAATTAAAATCAACATTAAAACCTAATTAAACTAAATGAGTTACATTTTAATTTATTAAAAAAAAAAAGAATCAAAATTAATTATATTTTTTTGTCCTTTCTACATTTTTTAATGTTTTTTTATATTTTTTTTGTAAAAATTAATTAAATCAGAAAATAAAACACAAGTAAATTTAAAAAAATAAAATATAAAGAAAATTAGAAAAGAAAGAAAAAAAAGATAGAACCAGGGGGTGTGGATTTGAATTTGGAGGTGCAAGCCTGGCCCATTTGCTGGCAATTGGTTGACTTGTCCACTCCTGTACACGCTTGTTGACTTGATGTATGGTGCACTCCTCATCTTAGCCATGGATCTGAGGCCCTGGGACACGTGGATGAATTGATTCTGCAGTGCATGGTGAGCCCTTGTATGAGCGCTGCATGGAACCTTAACATGAAAAATAATATGAGAAATTGCAAGACCTGGGACTTGAACCCAGGTCATTGTGGTTAACACGCTTATAGATTGCCAGCTGAGCTATTACATTCAATTGATATATAATAGTTAACAAATAATAAAAAGAACAATCAATGCATAGTGGTCAAACGCGCGCGCGAATTCAAATGGCCCAGTCTCCGTGTGACAGCTCATCGTCTCTTTCATTCTTTCTGAAACATGAAGGACAAAGGCAACGTTTTTTGATCGTTGTCTTAGGGCGCCTAATGGAAAATAGCGACTAGCCCCTCGTCGCTCATAAATTGAGCGCGAGGGGGCCATCTTCTTCGTCTGGATGAGCTGAGCATGATGATGGTACTGGCATGGTTCAATTTTTCCCCTAGTGAGAACCCCCAATTTGAAGCAACCTGTAACCCTAAAAAATGCACATGGTAGATTCTTGTATACAGCAAAATAATGTAATTAAACGTTGTGGTTAGCTTAGAAATAGCAATATGAACATGAATCAACAAAGAAAAACGCAAATGGATGATGGAATCATGCTATACGATTTCAAAAGTTTCAAGGTTCAGTTTTGATTCTAACTACCAGTTCTTGAGGTTTTAGTTGATGTTAATGATTGGCACGCCTTCAGAATTATCCCAGGATGCTAATGGTATAAAAATTTAGGCTTGAAACGATCCCTTTCTTTGATTTCAGATTTGCACTTTATGGCCAAATTTTCAAATGTCCAAATGCCTTTTGAACGAGTTTCTTGCTGCACTAGGGTTAGGGTTTGACTCAATGATCATTATGGAATAGACTTGGCTTGCCATTTGACCTTAATCCATGCTTGAGAAAGAATTGGCATTAGGGTTTCATTCATTAACCATTTTTCCTATTTTCTAGCCAAAACCTAGACCTAGTGTGTAAATGAACCTTGGCCTGATTTTAGAGTTGATTCATGATACATAGAACTTGTCCAAGTTCATATAACACCATTTCATTGATTTTTAAATTTTATTTGAATTTTCAATGAATTAAAATGAATTAAATCATCAAAAATTAAATAAAATGAAAAAGTCAACATTTGGTCTTGAAATCAACCATGGGCCACGTGTGTGGCATGACAAGGATGGACAAAGTGAGAAAAATGGGGCCCTTTTGTCAAAATTGGATTTTCAAGGATAGTTGACTTTTGCCATTTCACAAAAATTTCCCAACTTCTACAAGGCATAACTTGCTCAATTTTTAAGCTTTTCACATGTTCTTGGACATTTTGGAAAGGTCTTTGAGTCCTTTAACCAATGCCTTTGGTCCCATGTCATTTTGATTTACCAATCTCAAGTTATGGTCTTTGACTTAAAGTCCCTTTTTGTTGACTTTTGAAAATGACCTGTAATGTTGAAATTGATAACTTTTTGTGAGAGCATTTCTTGGACTTTAAGTATGAAGATGAGTTGTAGGAAATGTCTTTCTCTTCAAAATGAGCTTTGGATGGAATTTTTCTGATAATCCATGTGAAAGTTATGCCCTGGTCAATTTCAGTTGACTTTTTCAGCTGTCCAAATATAGCAACTTTTGCATCTTGATGATTTTCTGAGCCAAATTTTGAGAATCATGATCAAGCATTGATCAAATGATGTTTGTGGCTTCAAAATGATATGTTGACCAAAAATTTGAACTTTTGACTGCCAAATGACCATTTTGCCCCTACAGTTGACTGTAGTGCAATTTAGGGTTTTGACTGTGCAATTTTGAGCTGAATGCCTTGAAACTTGATATGGGGATGCTTGACCATGTTTGTAAGCATATGAGACTTGATTGAGCCTTTGAAAACTTCTTTTTCTTGATCAAACTCAAAACCCTAATTTTGACTGTATGGGAGACTGTTGCACTGCACAACCCTTGGGGAATTTTGTGACCTTGACTTGACAAATTTTGGAGAATATGGGAGGGCAAATTTTGGGGTATAACAGTTGCCCCTGTTCAATCTTCTTAGACCTGAGGATGCAGATTGGCTGACGTGCCTTTCGTAATCCGATGGTAAAAGAAGATTGGACACTAGAGTGCCCGGAAATTTGCGCTCACATGTTAGCAATGATGGGAGAATGGGCTTATAGATGCCATTTGGAGATTGCTGGATGGGATGATGGGCTTATAGATGCCATCTGGGTGTTTTGATTGCGTAGGAGATTCCTTAGCGAGAACCTGCATACCTGCAAAACAGAAAATGAGTACCTGACACGTTGCAGGGATGATTACTTCCTTAGCACGAATGGTAAGAGAGCCTTGAGCGACTTTTAACTTCAACAACGCTCGTTGAGAAAAATCTGGGGTGTCTTCTACTGGGATAAGAATCAGGGAGATCTTAGGGTTGATCTGACTGAACCAGAGAAGGCCTTTGACTGGATAAGTCTAGGTCTTGAAATGTCTTCAATGGGATAAGCATCAGGAAAATCTTGGGACGATTTAACTGAACCAGAGGAGGCCTTTGACTGAACCAGTCTAGGTCTTGAAATGTCTTCCACTGGATAAGCAATCAGGAAAATCTTGGGACGATTTAACTGAACCAGAGGAGGCCTTTGACTGAACCAGTCTAGGTCTTGAAATGTCTTCAAAGGGATAAGCATCAGGGAGATCTTAGGTCGATCTGACTGAACCAGAGAAGGCCTTTGACTGAACCAGTCTAGGTCTTGAAATGTCTTCCACTGGATAAGCAATCAGGAAAATCTTGGGACGATTTAACTGAACCAGAGGAGGCCTTTGACTGAACCAGTCTAGGTCTTGAAATGTCTTCCACTGGATAAGCAATCAGGAAAATCTTGGGACGATTTAACTGAACCTGAGGAGGCCTTTGACTGAACCAGTCTAGGTCTTGAAATGTCTTCCACTGGATAAGCAATCAGGAAAATCTTGGGACGATTTAACTGAACCAGAGAAGGCCTTTGACTGAATAAGTCTAGGTCTTGAAATGTCTTCAAAGGGATAAGCATCAGGAAGATCTTAGGTCGATCTGACTGAACCAGAGAAGGCCTTTGACTGAATAAGTCTAGGTCTTGAAATGTCTTCCACTGGATAAGCAATCAGAAAATCTTGGGACGATTTAACTGAACCAGAGGAGGCCTTTGACTGAACCAGTCTAGGTCTTGAAATGTCTTCCACTGGATAAGCAATCAGGAAAATCTTGGGACGATTTAACTGAACCAGAGGAGGCCTTTGACTGAACCAGTCTAGGTCTTGAAATGTCTTCCACTGGATAAGCAATCAGGAAAATCTTGGGACGATTTAACTGAACCAGAGGAGGCCTTTGACTGAACCAGTCTAGGTCTTGAAATGTCTTCCACTGGATAAGCAATCAGGAAAATCTTGGGACGATTTAACTGAACCAGAGGAGGCCTTTGACTGAACCAGTCTAGGTCTTGAAATGTCTTCCACTGGATAAGCAATCAGGAAAATCTTGGGACGATTTAACTGAACCAGAGGAGGCCTTTGACTGAACCAGTCTAGGTCTTGAAATGTCTTCCACTGGATAAGCAATCAGGAAAATCTTGGGACGATTTAACTGAACCAGAGGAGGCCTTTGACTGAACCAGTCTAGGTCTTGAAATGTCTTCCACTGGATAAGCAATCAGGAAAATCTTGGGACGATTTAACTGAACCAGAGGAGGCCTTTGACTGAACCAGTCTAGGTCTTGAAATGTCTTCCACTGGATAAGCAATCAGGAAAATCTTGGGACGATTTAACTGAACCAGAGGAGGCCTTTGACTGAACCAGTCTAGGTCTTTAAATGTAGCTTGAGAACTTAACTGAATTTTTCCTGAAAGATAAAAGTCAGTCATGTGCAATGCATGATATGGATCAAGCAATGATGTTCTCAACACAAATGAGATTTGTATGATGCAGTGCGTTATGCATGCTATAATGATGTATGTGATGTTTATGTATGTTTTCGTCCAGGAAAGTAAATCCTTGACGGGTGCCTGGAAGTCACTCCTGGGCTGGTGTTGGAGAATAAGCTTTTGCTTCCGCTGGGGATGATAACTGCAAGGATACCGGTAGGAGAAGATGACTCCGTTGCGGAATAAACTTGGCGAATGGGAGATTCTGCGGGGAGAAAAGATACTTTAGTGATCATGCTGGGAAGCAATACTCTGTGGGGAGAGTGATGCCTTGCTGAATATTGATAGTAACTCTGTTGAGATACCGTTGCTGTATTGGAAGTGTGAATTGACTTCGCTGGGGATAGGAAAGAGCTACGTTGACGACGACCTTTCCTTGGCTTTTGGCTGAGGATAACCCAGTTATATCCTGTTAAGGAAATAACTCTTTAAATCAAGCCAGACGACGCGTTCGTGTCCTGCGAGGGGATAAGCTTCCAGAATCTACTGGGGATAAGCTTACTGCTTGGGGAGATGAATTCCATCTTTCCTGGGGAACCTGGAGGGGACTCTCCTGGGGAATTTAAGATAGGCTGGGGAAGTGATTCCTTTGAACGTTGATGTATGCCGTCGGGGATCAATCTTTAGACCAAGACTGCCGGGGATGCTTGTTAAGAATATATGCTGCTGGGGAGTGTTGAGATCTACTGGAGGATACCCCATTTCCTTGAGACTTGTTAACTTTGTTTGGGGAAGAATGCACTGACTTGCTGTCTCACTCTCTGGGGAATTAAGATACCTGGTAGTGTTCTTCAACAGGACCTACCCTGATACTTTGGAGGATAGAACAACCAGACTGCTCAGACCAACCTTTATTGCCCCTGTTTCTTGTGGGAGAAGATACCTGTGGCGGTGCTTGATGACTGCCGATTGACAAATCTTCTTCTTGGTAGGAAAGTGACATAGTCGTACGCTTTGATCCCTAACTTTTGCCTGGACCGCCCTTTCGGGTTTTCAGTCCACCGGGATACCCATTTTTCCCAAGCCGCCTTTTCAGATTTTCGACTTGCCGGGTGTATATATTTTTCATATTCATCCCTTGTTTTTGCCCGAACCCTTTTGGTTCGCCGGGAAGCCCTTATTTTTGCCTAGGTGTGTCAACCTTGCGGGTCTTTGATTTTGCGTAGTATTTTTCGACCATGTTCGTGCTTTCAGAATGTAGAGAGTTGCCCCTGTTAGAATTGTTTTGTCATGCCACCAGAAAATCTTCGTTTGATTGTCCAATGCCCCCAGGTGACCTAGACGGAGATTTGCCCCAGGCTGGTGGTGTCGCCATATTGTCAGAAGGTGTCTGATCGTGCAAGATTCGTTGCTGGAATGCCCCAAGTGACTTAGACGGAGATTTGCCCCAGGCTGGTTGGTTGTCATGCCACCAGAAGATCTTCGTTTGATCGTCCAATGCCCCAAGTGACTTAGACGGAGATTTGCCCCAGGCTGGTTGGCCTTTTTGAGAGATTCTCCGAATCTTGACTTAACTGCCCCAGATGATGGATAATAGTCATGCCATGCCCCTTGATTAGAGGTACTTCTGTTCATTAGACATTCGTCATGCGAATTTCTATGTTGTTCAAACAAAAGTCATATGCAAACAAAGTTATGTTAAAAATGCAAAGCTTATGTCTGTCTTGAAGATTTTGAAAATGCATTCTTTTTCATAAAACAAGTGAATGTTTGTAAAACGTGATGTCAATTCCGTATTTACCGTAGGCCTTCAGGAGTCAGGATACCTTTCGTAACAGTATGCTTTCGAACTAAACCGTGCTTCAGCTAGGACTTTTGAGGGTTATAACATGGCCTGGTTCACGGTTTAAGAAACAAAGTATGAAGGTTCAAATTTTATTTGTACCCACCCTCTCTTCGCGATGTTCTCCAAACCTAAACTCAGTTGATCATACATTAGACCTTGTTTGAGTCTTTGCTCTAATTTTCTGGTGATGGATAACTTATTTTGAATAGGCAGTCATTCCTTTTTTTGTCGAGGGTTTGTGTGACCTCCTTTTTTGATTTTGTGATCCCTATTTTTTTTGCCTGAACTGTTTCTTTTGTGATTACAGTCAGCGGGATGCCCCAGTTTTGTAAGTCTCCTTCATAGGTTTTGACTTAATGGGTTTTTATTTTTTGAGATATAATGACTGCCTATCTGTATGATGGTTTGGAATTATCACTATCTTTGTTCGTTTTGTAAAGATCTCTTCGGTGCTATTCGTCATGCACTTGGATCAACTGGGAGAACTACCCTGCCCCAGGTTATGATAAAGGGTTTTAAATTTCGAAAAGAAAAAAAACTCCTACTTCTTTGGCTCAGAGGGGTTGACGAGGGATTATCATCCTTATAACTCCAGTGTTTAGGGATTGAAACAATGCCTGTACCTCATCAGCGGGGTCTGTTCAAAAGCATACTGTAGATCGTGGTATCGTTTTCGTCATCCTCCCTCAAGAGGCTTAGAATTATTGATTGAAAGAGTTGACATCAGAACAAATATGAAAATAATTTGCGTATAGTGAATACGAATATATTGATTCAAAATGGACATAAGCGATGCATTAATGAAATAACAATGTTTTAACAATGAGTAAACGTTTGAACAAAAGAAAATTGCAACTTGAACATTCGAATGAACAAAAATTTCTAGTCTCAGGGCTTGTCACTTCAAATGGTGAATCCCGCAGGGATAGTAGAAGAACTCAGCCTGGCCATCTTGGGTGAATTTCACAGCTCCTTCATCAATCAGATCTTGGATCTGGTTCTTCAAAGTCCAACAATCCTCCGTAACATGCCCCGGGCTGTCAGAGTGATAATAGCAGTGGGCGTCGGGGTTATACCTTGAAGGTGTCCTGTTGGGATTCTTAGGAGGGTCCCTTAGAGTTACCAAATTCAACCTCAACAGTTGTTGTAAAGCTTGAGGCAGTGATACGTTAAGCTTGGTGAATTGCCTTTTGGGCTTGCCTGGCTGAAGAGGTTGATGCTGAATTTGTGTCCCTGAAGCCAAATGAGGAGCTTTCTCCTTGCCTCTTTGTCTCAAAGGTGGTTGAACGATGATTGGCTTTTTACCCTTAGATGTTTGCCCCAGTTGGTTACCCTGAAGCAGTTTGTTGATGAGAACCCCGAGCTCATCTTGTCTTTGAGTTAAACCCTGAATGGCAGTCATCTGCCCCAGCATTTGAGCTTTCAATGCATCCACCTCAGCTTGTAGGTGTTCTAGCCTTTCATCCTCAGCACTGTTCCTGACAAAAGTCTCCATGATAAGTGTCCTTAGCTCTTCCTGCCCCTTGGATAGATTCAGGAGGATTTCCTCGAACCGAGTCTCTTGAGCAAGAAGGTCCTGGTTGTCTTGTTGTGAAACCATTGCTGAAATAAACAGCGGGAAAGGTAAGTGACCTGCAACAAAGATGCTTGTTATGTAAGGATGAGTATGATATGCATGCAATGTTTTCAAGGATCTCGCGGGATAAACCAGAAAATTTGTTAGCATTGGAATTTAGAGCTCGATTGAAGGACACCCATGTTATTGAGGACTCTTCTTCAAGAGTCAAAGCTCACCATATCAAGTGGGTCATAGCCCCTGACTTTAGTCATCATGTCTGATTTTGATTTCCAAACAACCTTGGTTAGGGAACCTTCTTCAGGAGTCAGAGCTCACCATATCAAGTGGGTCATAGCCCCTGACAACATTGGCTAGAAGAAAATAAATCCTCTTTGCCCCTTGCTAGATGTTTGATTTATATGACCTGTATCACAATCCCTTGAGATCCTTGAAATGGGTTAGGATGTATGCAATGGTATGATGTCATGTTATGCATGGGGTAATGTGAGTAACCCTGTTATGAGTCCCAATTAAGGACTGCAAAAACCTGCAAGAAACTTAGGATACCCTGTTATGAGTCCTAATTAAGGACTACAAACACAACCTGCAAGAGACAAATGTCAGGTAATAAGCATGCAAGTAGTTCAAGTAGGAAGACACACAAGTCACACAAGAGAAGCCCTTAAAGTTTAGGCCATCATGGAGTCTGGGTAGTACCCTCTTGAAGTTGGTGGGTTCAACCTGTCCTAATCAAAGTAACCGGGTTCTAAGGTTCCCAATATCACGGGATTGCTTTCATTGTTCATCGTTTCGATTTAGCCACTGAACTGGCGACCGAAATATTCCAGGAAAGCAACCCTCAATTGAGTGTAGTATCGAGTATCAACCAACCTCGGACTGCACCAAAGTCAGTTATCTCACTACCCTAAAGAGGCCAAGATGGTTCAATTAAGGTTCCTAAGGTCTGTTGATGCTTCATGACACCACATGGAGGCCCCGTACTCTCCTTGACTGACTCAAGGGTTACCGGTACACACCAAAGTGCCACATCAACGTAGCAGACTGTTTCAACCATGTCGGTATACCCCGCACAGTTCCCTCACAGCCTTGTTGCTACTTTCTAAGAAAGGTATCCCCCAGATCCGGGTTAGGATCTATAGAACTCCCAAGCAACCCACAATTTTAAAGCATACAAGGAAAGCAATTGAAAACACAGTGATCTTAGTCCTAAGGTACACCTCACTTTAAGATTCTCCCCAGCAGAGTCGCCAGTTCTGTGATCGGTGGATCTGGAACTGACTGTTTTAGAGCTGGTTCGCGAAATGTCGCGGAAGCAAGAGTCGCCACCGTCTTTTATTTTCTCCAAATGGAAAGGACAAAAGCACAGAAAAATTCCTTAAAGAGATTGCTCTCGGTTCGGGAGGTAGGTTATAGAAAGGGAAGGTGTTAGCACCCTTTCTATCCATGGTTATCCATGGGCTCTTAGGTACTTGCTCAATGTGTTTTCAAAATTGTTTGCTTGCTTTTCAACTGTGGGTTTCAAAAATATTCTTTGAAAAGTTTCAATTCAACTCGTACGCCAGAGTGTTTTTGAAAAGTTTGTTTTAAAAGTTTTTTGAAAGGTGTTGGTGGAAAGAGTTTTTGTTTTGTTTGAAATTGGAGCAAGTACCTTTGAGAACCTACCTACCCTAAGGAATTCGTCTGTGTAAATGTCCTTTAAGGTAGTGCCATCCCACCATTGAGAGGTAGGTAGCACCACCGTTGGAGGTGTTCGGGTCAATTCGAGTTTTAGGGACGTGGTGATCACCGGAGCAATGGGAAGACACCTTAGAAGCTACCCTCACGCCAGGTTCCCGGACCATGAGGACTTACTAAGACGTTTTCTACTCGACGACCACCTTTCGAAAGGCAACAGTGAGGCGTACCCTAGGGGTGGTGTGTGCGAATTGTGTGTCATTTTCAGTTCATTGTTTGTCTTGTCATGCATTGGTGATCTAACGATTCAATTTTATTTTTCGGGCATTCATTCTTTCATGCATATTTATTAACAGTTATATTCGCGAGAAAATAAATCTAACTATTACAACTGGCGCGGGTCCACATCGCCAAAAAAACCGAACCCGATTTGACTGAAAATAGATAAAGCGAATAAATAAAAGTCCGAGAGTTTTTCAATTACATGGCTTTGGGGCATATACAGAGGTATTTAAACAATATAAAATAAATGCGCGAAATAAAGACTAAACAAAATTAGGGCGTTGGACCCTTTTACAAATAATTAAAATTAATCAAGGAAATTAAAAATTAAATGAAAAATAATGTTTTTGTGTTTTTTAGGTTTGAAAGAAAAAGGAAAAAATTAATTGAAATTAAAGTCCTAGTTCTATCATTTTTTTAAGTTTATTATGAAAAAGATTTAATCTCTAACCTAATTAAATTCTAAACTAATTTATGTGCCATTTTTTGATTTATAGAAAATAAATAATAAATAATAATATTGTGAGAAAAAAGGAAAAAATTAAAAAGGATATAAAAATTAATAATTACCCTAATTTTATATTTTTTGGATATTTATTATGAAAAAAGAATTAAAATCAACATTAAAACCTAATTAAACTAAATGAGTTACATTTTAATTTATTAAAAAAAAAAAGAATCAAAATTAATTATATTTTTTTGTCCTTTCTACATTTTTTAATGTTTTTTTATATTTTTTTTGTAAAAATTAATTAAATCAGAAAATAAAACACAAGTAAATTTAAAAAAATAAAATATAAAGAAAATTAGAAAAGAAAGAAAAAAAAGATAGAACCAGGGGGTGTGGATTTGAATTTGGAGGTGCAAGCCTGGCCCATTTGCTGGCAATTGGTTGACTTGTCCACTCCTGTACACGCTTGTTGACTTGATGTATGGTGCACTCCTCATCTTAGCCATGGATCTGAGGCCCTGGGACACGTGGATGAATTGATTCTGCAGTGCATGGTGAGCCCTTGTATGAGCGCTGCATGGAACCTTAACATGAAAAATAATATGAGAAATTGCAAGACCTGGGACTTGAACCCAGGTCATTGTGGTTAACACGCTTATAGATTGCCAGCTGAGCTATTACATTCAATTGATATATAATAGTTAACAAATAATAAAAAGAACAATCAATGCATAGTGGTCAAACGCGCGCGCGAATTCAAATGGCCCAGTCTCCGTGTGACAGCTCATCGTCTCTTTCATTCTTTCTGAAACATGAAGGACAAAGGCAACGTTTTTTGATCGTTGTCTTAGGGCGCCTAATGGAAAATAGCGACTAGCCCCTCGTCGCTCATAAATTGAGCGCGAGGGGGCCATCTTCTTCGTCTGGATGAGCTGAGCATGATGATGGTACTGGCATGGTTCAATTTTTCCCCTAGTGAGAACCCCCAATTTGAAGCAACCTGTAACCCTAAAAAATGCACATGGTAGATTCTTGTATACAGCAAAATAATGTAATTAAACGTTGTGGTTAGCTTAGAAATAGCAATATGAACATGAATCAACAAAGAAAAACGCAAATGGATGATGGAATCATGCTATACGATTTCAAAAGTTTCAAGGTTCAGTTTTGATTCTAACTACCAGTTCTTGAGGTTTTAGTTGATGTTAATGATTGGCACGCCTTCAGAATTATCCCAGGATGCTAATGGTATAAAAATTTAGGCTTGAAACGATCCCTTTCTTTGATTTCAGATTTGCACTTTATGGCCAAATTTTCAAATGTCCAAATGCCTTTTGAACGAGTTTCTTGCTGCACTAGGGTTAGGGTTTGACTCAATGATCATTATGGAATAGACTTGGCTTGCCATTTGACCTTAATCCATGCTTGAGAAAGAATTGGCATTAGGGTTTCATTCATTAACCATTTTTCCTATTTTCTAGCCAAAACCTAGACCTAGTGTGTAAATGAACCTTGGCCTGATTTTAGAGTTGATTCATGATACATAGAACTTGTCCAAGTTCATATAACACCATTTCATTGATTTTTAAATTTTATTTGAATTTTCAATGAATTAAAATGAATTAAATCATCAAAAATTAAATAAAATGAAAAAGTCAACATTTGGTCTTGAAATCAACCATGGGCCACGTGTGTGGCATGACAAGGATGGACAAAGTGAGAAAAATGGGGCCCTTTTGTCAAAATTGGATTTTCAAGGATAGTTGACTTTTGCCATTTCACAAAAATTTCCCAACTTCTACAAGGCATAACTTGCTCAATTTTTAAGCTTTTCACATGTTCTTGGACATTTTGGAAAGGTCTTTGAGTCCTTTAACCAATGCCTTTGGTCCCATGTCATTTTGATTTACCAATCTCAAGTTATGGTCTTTGACTTAAAGTCCCTTTTTGTTGACTTTTGAAAATGACCTGTAATGTTGAAATTGATAACTTTTTGTGAGAGCATTTCTTGGACTTGAAGTATGAAGATGAGTTGTAGGAAATGTCTTTCTCTTCAAAATGAGCTTTGGATGGAATTTTTCTGATAATCCATGTGAAAGTTATGCCCTGGTCAATTTCAGTTGACTTTTTCAGCTGTCCAAATATAGCAACTTTTGCATCTTGATGATTTTCTGAGCCAAATTTTGAGAATCATGATCAAGCATTGATCAAATGATGTTTGTGGCTTCAAAATGATATGTTGACCAAAAATTTGAACTTTTGACTGCCAAATGACCATTTTGCCCCTACAGTTGACTGTAGTGCAATTTAGGGTTTTGACTGTGCAATTTTGAGCTGAATGCCTTGAAACTTGATATGGGGATGCTTGACCATGTTTGTAAGCATATGAGACTTGATTGAGCCTTTGAAAACTTCTTTTTCTTGATCAAACTCAAAACCCTAATTTTGACTGTATGGGAGACTGTTGCACTGCACAACCCTTGGGGAATTTTGTGACCTTGACTTGACAAATTTTGGAGAATATGGGAGGGCAAATTTTGGGGTATAACAATTGCCTTTGGTGGTCCTTGTCAATCCAGATATGAAATCAATTAAAACACTGTTCCATTATGGAATACTCAAGGGTTTCATAATACTCGTAGGCTTCCGATGTTCGATCTCGGACTTCTGACAAATCAAACAAGCATACACAAATTTTGCAACTTCCTTTTTCATACCCGACCACCAAAACAATTTCTTGAAATCCTGATACATCTTCATAGAACCTAGATGAATACTCAAACCACTTATATGTCCTTCCTCAAGAATACTTTTCTTAAGCTATGGAACATCTGGAACACATACTATATTATCGAACTTCAACACACCATTTTCATCTACTCAGAATTCACCACCGTTACATTGGTTTATCAACGTTAATTGACCCACCAAACTTACATCACATTTTTTACCTTCTTGGGTATCTTCAAGGATGCCACTAGTCAGTTTAAACATTCCCAACTTCACTCTATTAGATGTCTCTTCACGTGAAAAACTCATATCTCTAAATTGTTCGATCAATTCCAACTTCTTTACCCTAAGCATCGACATATGCAAGGACTTCCTACTCAAAGCGCTAGCTACTACATTTGCTTTACCAGGGTGGTAACTCAAGTCAAAATCATAATCTTTCAAAAGTTTGAGACACCTCTTTTTCCTCATATTTAATTCTTTCTAATCAAACAAGTACTTCATACTCTTATGATCGCTGAATACTTCAAATTTAGAGCCAAAAAGATAATGCCTCCAAATTTTAAGCATGATAACCACTGTTGCTAGTTCTAAGTCATGCGTAGGATAATTTCTCTCATGCACTTTCAATTTCCTAGAAGCATAAGCAACAAACTGTCCATTTTGCATTAATACGCCTCCAAGACCCATTTTAGACGCATCACAATAAACCACTAAAGATTTATTTAGATTGGGAAAAATCAACACCGCAACAGTCAATACATCTTATTCAGTTCTACTAAAATTTCCTCACGCAAAATATGCCACGCATAAGCTTGAACCTTTCGTGTCAACTCAGTTAACGGTAATGCCAACTTAGAAAATCCCTCGATAAACCTTTGATAATATCCAGCTAAACCAAGAAAACTTCAAATATTGGTCACAGACTTTGAAGTCTCCCATTGTAATACAACATCAACTTTAGAAGGATCTACAACAATTCCACCACTAGAAATCACATGGCCAAGGAAACTCACTCCCTTCAACCAAAATTCACACTTCGATAATTTTGCATACAACTTCTTCTCTTTTAACACTTGTAACATAGTTCGCACATGCTCAGCATGATCTTCTTCTAATTTAGAATAAATCAAAATGTCTTCAATGAAAACCACTAAAAACTTGTCCAAATACTTCTGAAAAATATGGTTCATATATTCCATGAAAACACCTGGCGCATTAGACACACCAAACGACATCGTAGTGTATTTGTAATGACCATACCTCATTCAAAAAGGCGTCTTTGGAATATCATCTAGTTTAACAGTAATCTGATGATAACTCGACCTCAAATCAATCTTGCTGAAGACACAGGCATCCACCAACCGATCCATTAAATCATCGATCCTCGGGAGTGGATACTTATTCTTAATGGTTACCTTATTTAACTGTCTTTAATTCATGCACAACCTCATACTACCATCATTTTTCTTGACTAACAACACTGGAGAACCCCACTGTTGTACCCCAAAATTTTCCCTCCCATATTTCTCAAAACATTTCAAGAAAGATCATTAAGTTGCTCAAGGAAGTCCAAGGGTTGACTAGACAAACTCTCTCCTAAGGCAGTCTACCCCAAATTAGGGTTTCATGTTGCATCAAGATATTTGAGTCTAAGGGATTCCAAATTCTCACCATTGTCCCAATATGTTCTCAATATCATCCATGTCAAGTTTCAAGCCTTGTAGAGGAAGTTTGCTCAGTCAATTGCTCAAAGGCCTGAAAATCGATTGTGCTAGGGCAAAAGTCAATTGTGGCCCACATACAGTCAAACTTCAAGATTTTTGGTCAACATCCTCATTTTGAAGTATTATTCATCATTTTATCAAGGGTTGATCATGATTCATCAAGGATTTCTCACAATTCATCAAAACCCAAAAGTTGCTAAATTAGGGTTTTGTAGGAAAAATCAACTCAACTTTGACCAAGCATAACTTTCTCATACTTTATGATAAATGACCCATCCAAATCTCATTTTGAATAGGAAGAAATTATATACAATCCATATTCATCTCCCAAGTTCAAAATATGCACTCACAAGAAGTTATGAATTTTGACATTATAGGTCACTTTGAAAAGTCAACAAAAACACCTTTTTTGTCAAAGCTTCATACAGGAACATGGAATACCAAATTGAGATGAGACCAAAAGGGTTGCTTAGAGGACATATCAATATTTCTAAAAAGTCTAAGAACCCCTTCAAAGATTCAAAATTGAGGAAGTTATGCATTAGTGAAGTTGACCTTTTTTGCAAAATTGCCAAAAGTAAAAAATGCCTCAAATTGTAATTTTTGCTAAATGGGCCTAACTTTTTGCACTTGTTTTAAGTTGGTAGAATGGTCCACGATTCCTAGATTTTCCCATTTGTCTTTATCTTATTTTTTATATTTATTTTGATTTTTTATTTTAATTAAATCATTTAAATCAAAACAAATCATGAAAAAAATCAAATCATTGAAACCTCAAGATCTTATGCACATTTCAGGTCCTATATCTAGCTAGCAAGTGAATCAATTCGTGCAAGGCATAGGTGGGAAAAAAAATATTAGTTTTGGCCTATTTTTAGAAATATTTTCAAGTGAATCAAATCAAGATCAAAAGCCATAATTGATAAAGATTGAGAACACTTTTGCAACCCTAATTCCATCAGTGGTATATAGTGTACAATTGCAGACCTAAAACACAAGCTTTGGAGGCGTGAGAAGTCAGAACTGAATTCAAAAAAATCACTCAAAATTGTTGGTTCGAGTTACTAGTTAGAGGAAGATTCAAGGCAATTTGAAGTAGCTAATCCACTCCTGGACCTTCTCTGAAGCAGATTCAATCGTTTGCCAGCCCTCCCAAGCCCAGAAACAAGACATATAGCTATCACGGTTTGGCATATTTTTCAGATTTGATTATCCAATTTCTTGCATATTTATCATGTTTCAATAGCATATTCTGAATCCCTAACATGTTTGCAAGCTGATAGTACCATTTAATTGCATTATTGCTAGTTGTATAGGAATCCAACATTGTTAGGGTTCTTTGTTGTGTTTTGGGTTTTTCTTACACAGGTAAAATTGGGCCACAAGAAGGGCACCATCATGCTCAGCAGGCCAAGACGATTCGATTCATGGCATTAGATTTTGTTTATCGTACCTGTACTTGATTTTGCAATGTGCAGGGTTTGTAGTGACGAACGTTTGTCCGTAGGTAAAGGTCATTAAACCTTTTAGAAATGGAGAGAGGACATGGACGATGGCGTGGCAAGCTTCCATTGCTCCGTTTGAAAATCCGCGCGCTAAGTTAATATATTATGTTTTCTTAATATTTAATTTTTGTTTTGTCCATGGTATACAACAAAGACACGCAGCTCAGTTGGTCAGTGGGAGAGAGAAAAATCCATAGGACCTGGGTTCGATCCCCAGGTCCCCTTGTTTCTTCATTGCATTTTTCTATACTTTATTCCATGTGCAGATTCCAAAGACATCTACCATAGGCCATCAGCTAGCATCCACTGGATCTAAGGCAATTCAAATCCAACGCTTAGCACAAAGAGACCCATGATACGTCTTGGTCAACATGCAGCAGGGGATCCAAGAAGTCAAACGTGGGTCAATTGGTTTGGGCCCAGAATTTCTAAAGACACCTCTCTAAATTGTTGATTGCAGGCCCATATTCTTTTCCTTTTCATTTATAATTTCTTTTATTTAATTTATTTAATTATTTTTACTAACATAAAAATTATTTCTTTTTATCAAAAAAAGTAAAATCAATTTTCATCCAATTAGATTTAGAATTTATTTTTTATACAAAAATTAATTTAATTACTTTTTTTTAATTTTAGGGTAACTTTAATTATTTTGTAAATAAATTAAAACAAGTTAGAAAATTAGGGTTTTAGTTTAATTTAAATTCCATTTTATTTTTCTTAAAAAATAACAAAATACAAAAATAGGCCATGTAAATTATTTTCTTTAAATTAATTTAATTGCTAATTAGGTTTGTATTTAATTTAAAAACCTTATTCTTTTTCTTAAAAATAATCAAAAACATCAAAAATAATTTTTCTTTTAATTGGGTTAGACGAGGTCAAAACCCTATTTCTCTCTCGTTCTCGATTCATCGCGTTTATTTATTTTTACCATATTGATGTAATTGCTCACAAGATGTAATAGATTAATTAGGAGTTTTTCTGTCTTATTTATCGTTTTGACGGGTTTTTTGGCTATGTAATTAATACCCGAAGCCTTGTAATAGCATAGCTTTACTTTCCGCACTTTAAATTCCGCAAATATTAACTGTTAGATGTATGGTAATAGGGATGCATGACAAGAATGTATGTAAACTTTAAAACGGTTAGCAAACCCTAAATGTGCAAAGATAATAATCTTGAAATTGAATCACTCGCACATGCGCGCTCCTAGGGTATGCTCCCACTTCGGTTGTCTTCGGTAAACGATCATTAAGTATAAGGTATTTTAGTGGTCTCTCTTTTGTCTCAAAGATCAAAGTTTCCTCGAAATTGTTGCCTCGAATACGATCTTAAGACATTAAAGTTATTACTAATACGTCCTAACATTGCTTTAGTGATCGTACGTCCCTTTCGAATTGACCCTTTAAAACTCCAACGACGGTGTTACCCATTCACTAATAGTGGGATAACACCGTCTAAAGGAAACGAACATAGAACAATTCTTTTTTCGAGTAGGTAGATGCTAGTAGGTACTTGCTCAGAAATCAAACTTTTCCACACTTACACTCTTTTCAAACAAAGTTTTCAAAACACTTCGTAACACTCTTGAAGACAGAAGCAAGGGTTAAATCGAAGTAAAACAAAAAACTTTTTTTTTCAAATCAAACACACACAAGCAATTTTAAAATGATGAGCAAGTACCTAAGAGCCCGTGGAAAACCACAGATATAAAGGGTGCTAATATCTTCCCTTTCTATAATATACCCCCCGTACTCAAAATCTCGAAAAAGGAATTTTTCTGTGCTTTTTTCCTTTCCAGTTGGATAAAATAAAAGTCGGTGACGACTCTTACTTACCGCGACATTTTGCGAACACAAACGCAAAACGCAAACCAGCATTTCAAAACAGTTCTGGTTCTGGCCACGGTATCACAGAACTGGCGACTCTACTGGGGAAATTATAAGTGAGGTATACCTTAGGATTAGTTCATCATATTGCTTCTATTGTTTTATTTGATTGCTTTATCTTTGTGGGCTTTGTATTGGAGTTACTATAGATCCTAACCCGAATCTGAGGAACACCTTTTATGTAAGTAGAAATAAACTGTGAGGGAACTGTACAGCGTAGACCGATACAGTTGAAGCAGTAGCTATGTTGATGTGGCACATTGGTTGGTACCGGTATCCCTTGTGGAGAAACGAGGAGAATACGGGGCTGTTATATGGGTCATTAAGCATCAACTGACCTTAGAACCTATAATTAACCAACTTGGCCATAAGAAGTAGTGAGATAGTCGGCCTCGGTATAGAGCTGAGATCTGGTTGATACTCGATACTACACTCATTGAGACCATACTCTCGAGATAGTTCCGGCCGCAAGAAAATATTGCGTGAGCTGAAACCATGACCGATGGAGGATGGTCAGTGATATTGAGAACCTCTAGAACCCAGTTACTATTATTAGGACAGGTTGAAACCAACTGAACTTCAAGAGGGTAGTTCCTAGACTTCATGCAAGCCTGAAACTTAAGGGCTCTTTTGTGACTTGTTTGCCTTTGCCATGTTTGTTACCTGCTATACCTGTTGTGTGTTTTATCATGACACCATGCATCATGACATAGCATGCATACTTCATTATGCTAACCATTTCGAAGACCGAGGGGATTTATCTTTGTTCTGTTTTGCAGATTATGGCTTCAGTACGCAGAAACACCATTCGAGTTAACTTCGTACAAATACCTGCTCAACTCAGAGAGTTAGTCTCAAAAGTTCCTGATACTTCTTCATTCGTTAGAAGACATGGTCATCTCCTTAGCTTGGTCACTTCAAAGTTGGATGAGCAGATGATGAGCGTGCTTTTCCAGTTCTTTGATTCGGTGCATCATTGTTTCACCTTCCCAGATTATCAGCTGGTTCCCACCCTGGAGGAGTTTTCTGACTTACTGGGCATATCCATCCTCGAGCAGACACCCTTCACAGGTTAGGAAGAGGTTCCTAGACCTGAGGGCATTGCTTCAGCCTTACATCTAAAAAGGGCTGATGTAGTATCCAACTGGGAGACACGGAGCGGGGTTAAAGGTTTCTTGGCCAAGTTTCTGATTGATCAAGATCAACTATTCTGGGATAACTTGGACTTTCAGGCTTTCGAAGACATCTTGGCTCTCCTCATCTACGGCTTGGTTCTTTTCCCGAATCCAGATTCCTTCATAGATGTGAACACGGTTAAGATCTTCTTGTCTCGCAATCCTGTGCCTACTCTTCTGGGTGATATTCTGCATGCTCTCTATACTCGTACCGTGCAAAGAAGAGGGACCCTCATATGTTGCATGCCGCTGCTGGCGAGGTGGTTTATTTCGCACCTCCCCAAGTCTGTATTGAAGAATGAGGAAGGGTTAGGTTGGGCTTACAGAATCATGTCCCTTGCCCACACGGACATTCTTTGGAGTTCTAAGGATATGGAAAGAGTAGCTGTCATTGATCGATATGGGGAATACCCTAATGTCCCGTTGCTTGGAATTAGAGGGGGAATAACCTACAGTCCTTGTTTGGATTTACGACAATTTGGTCGCGCTCGGAGGGACGGTCCTTATGAGCTACTTCTTACATATATTGTCTTTAATTACAAGGGGGACATGGATGAGCATCGCCGAAGGTTTATACGGGCATGGGGCGTGGTGAACAGGTCTGACCCTCATGAGCTAGGACCGAAGACTTCTCTCCTTATGCAGCCTTATCTCCAGTGGGTTCGAGCCCGTGCTCAAAAGTCAGGGATGCCTTATGAAGCTGTTTTGTCGGTGGTTGTGGAGCATACTAATAAAGAAGGTGTTCCTTATACAGTCCTCTATCCCTATATGCCTACCGATCAAGCCATCAAAGCTCTTCAAGCACATAATGCTCAATTCCAGGAGATGTTCTTGAACTTGGCCAAAGGACAACAGGATTTGAAGACTCTCATCTTGAAGGAGAAGAAGAAGAAGAAGAAGGTGGTTTTGCTGAATATGGGTCACAGATTTGGGAATAGGTTGCGATAGGAAGCTGATCTGTCTCATTCATCTGGAGGAGGAGAGAATCAAGAGGAAGGAAAGGGTCCTAGTCCTGTGGTCTCTGATAATGACACTGATTTTAATGATGAACAGTACCCTCCTTCTGGGATAGGTACAAACAACTTGAAGACCGTCTAAGAGCTATGGAGATTCAGAAGGTTCCCAGTTTGGACTTCGGAGATTTGGGACTGGCATCGGGAGTGGTGAACCCTCACAAGTTTAAGGCTCCGGTTTTTGCTAAGTACGATGGAGTATCCTGTCCAAAACTCCATCTCCGCTCGTACATCAGAAAAATCAAACCCTACACTGCTGATAGGAATCTGTGGGTCCATTTCTTTCAAGATAGTCTGTCAGGGACTCAACTTGAATGGTTTTATCAATTCCCGAAATAGGACAGGTGACTATCTACAAGAACAAGTTGAAGATTAACTCCTGAAACTAGACGAGGAACTACCTATACGATAGAGAAAAGATTAACTCCTGAAACAGGATGTGGAAACTATCTTTCTATCTTTATGACTAAGTGAAGATCAATTCCTGAAACAGGATGGGGCAACTATCTTTATCACCTGGTGGTATGAATTCCTGAAACAGAACGAGTTTACCAACAAAAACAGATTGTAGATCAATTCCAGAAAAAGGACGAGGCAACTATCTACATGAAAAACACTTCCCTTTAGAGACATAATTCTGAAAATCATTTTCCTTCAGAGATTCATTCTAAAAATCATTTCTCTCAGATAGGATCGGATAAATTCATTCTGAAAAGCATTCCTCAGATACAGTCAAGCGTAGACTCATTCTGGTACTTCTATCAACAATTACTTTGGATGGCATCTATAAGCCCATATCCTACAACTCTCTCTCACCTATACGAATGGAATCTTTAAGCCCATTCAAGAAATATCATCAACCAACAGTGTTACGGCCTACACATGTGAGTGCAAATTTCTGGGAATTTAAGTGTTCAATCATCTTCCACCTTCAAGTAACGAATGGAAAACATGCCAATCTAACTCTTCAGGTTTAAGAAGATTGAACAAGGGTAGTTATTGTATCCTAAAATTTTCCCTCTCATCTTATTCAAGACATTCTCCTGAGGTTCTCAAATGCTCAAGGTGGCTCAAGAATTGACCAGACAAATTTTCCTCCTAAGCAATTGACTCACAACTAGGGTTTTGTATTTCTAAAGGAATATTGGGTTTCCAAAGATTAAAATGGTTTTCATGGTTCTTCATATGTCCCTAATAATGCTCATACCAAATTTCAAGCCTTGCATCATAAGTTTGCTCAATCAGTGGCTCAGATGACTGAAGATCAAATGTATTGGGTAAAAAGTCAATTGTGGTCAGCATATAGTCAAACCTAAAGATTTTTGGTCAAAATCAATATTTTTAAGCCACATTCATCATTTAATCAAGGATTGATCATGATTCCTCAATAAAATCCATCAAATCATCAAAAGTCAAGAGTTGCCAAATTAGGGTTTCCTTAGGAGATGTCAACTGAACTTTGACCAAGCATAACTTTCACATGCTTCATCAGTTTTGCTCCAACCAAAGCTCATTTTGAAGGTAATTCAATCCTCTACAACTTTATCGATCTAAGATCAAGTCCAAAAAATGCTTCATTTGAGATATATAAGCCAATACATTATAGGTCATTTCAAAAGTCAACAAAAAGACACTTTTTGTTAAGGCAAGTTACATCAAGATAAAGTCTTCAAAAGAAAAAAATGATTAACATAGAGATTTCAGGGGACATCTTGAGCTTTCTAAAAAAGTCCAAGATCACCTTCAAAAGATGAAAATTGAGAGAGTTATGACCAGTGCAATTTGAGCAATTTTGAGAGAATGCATGAACTCCAAATTGAGAAAATTGTAATATTGGGCTATTAGGCCTAAGTTTTCAGATTCAAATGTGTTCATGACATGCTTAAAGACCCATAAATCCATTCGTGCACTTTTATTTTATTTATTTTGATTTTTTATTCAATTAAATCCAAAATAAATTAAATAAAATATAAAATCAATAGGTTAAGACATGTGGGCTTTGCTATGTATCATATTTAAGGCCCAAGATTACATGTGCAAGCTGTCAAATTCGTGCAAGGTTGATTGGTGCAAGATTGAGCCAAAAAAGAAAGTTTCCATACAAAATTTCAATCAAAATCTTCACCTCTTAATGACATGATTCCTTCCATAATTGTTGACCTAATCTCATGTCCTATATATACCTAACAACATCATATGCAAAGAGGAGGCGCAACTATCACAAGAACCAGGTTTATAAAGTTCAAAAATTTCAAAGAACTATGGCAAAAGAAAACCCTAATTTTTAGTTGTTCTCAAGCAGTTTTGAGCTTCACATCAGCTTCCTGAAGCTTCTAGGAGTTGATACCAATCCTTATCCATCGCAAATCAAACCCAGAACCCCTCCTTGCGTGTACCCCGATTGGTAAGTTTGGTGAGTTTTGATTTTTATGATTTCGCATAATTCCAATCATTGTTAACATGCCAGCCTAACTCATATGCATCATTAGAACTGTTTAAACATCCTACATGTAAGGTTTGGTGCAGAAATAGAAGTGTGCCATTGTTAGGGCACGAAGCTTTTGAAGCTTCAGATCTCATTATGCAAGAATTTTTAGACCAATCTAATCACACCATTGAAATCGCAGGACCTTAATTAGTCAATTAGGGCTATTTTCTTTTACATTTTGATTGAACTTTGTAGGTTTTGATTTTGGTGCAATCAGAGAGGGTAACTAGAACCACCATCCAGGGTGGTTTGACTGGTTTTTGAAAACGCGTGGCATAACATGATGTCGTGATTGGTCTATTCAAAACACAAGGGTCCCACTCAGGTGCTCATTTTTATGTTTTATGACTTTTGAAATTTGGTTTATGTTATATTGAATTGTTTATGTTTTAAATAATGGACGTACAGCCGCCCCATAGGTAGAAGTGTGCGTGATAAGTAATTGGTGTCAAACATCCTGGGTTCGATCCAACCTTTTGTCACTTTGTTTTTCTTATATTTTCATATTTTGCAGGATAGAGTACAAAACATGTTGAGGCTAGATTTTGACACCAACCAGCACTTCACCTGGTGGTAACCTATGTGAGGAGAATGCTGAAGGGCGTGGGTTCAACACCCACCCCTGGAAGTTTTGGGGTTTTCTCTATTATTTTCTATGTTTCTCACTCTTTTTTCACCCTTTTTCTTTAACTTCACAAAATCTTTTACAAAACTTTTTTTCAAAACACTTTTCTTAACAAACCCTAATTTATTTTTAGGTTTTTAATTTAATCAACCCTAATTTAATTTTTAGGTTTTTTTAATTAAATTAAAATAAACTTAGATTTTAGGGTTTTGTCTAATTTAATTAACTAACCTTTTTTAATAAATCAAAATCAAATTAGGGTTTTTAGGTTAGTCGTCAAACTTTTTTTCATCAAATAATCACGAAATAATTTTCTCTTTTCTTTCCTTTTTAACAATTTCGCGTATTTTATTATTGTCGCGTTTTTATCATTATGTATCTGCTAATGGTTTGTAATAGTTTAATTAGGGTTTTACTATTTTTCTCTATTTTTTACTATTTTGTACCCCCTTCCCGAAGCTTTATAATAGTGTAGGACCCTTTAATTTCTGCCTTTACTTTCTGCATTTACCGCTTTCCTTATAATTGTCTAGTTTAATAGGTTTGCATGACAAGACATAAAAACAATTATAGAAAACCCTAATCTTCAAAGATAAAACAACTTAATCAAAACACTCTTCACACACGCACCTCTAGGGTAACCTTACTCGTTGCCTCAGAAAACAGTCATGCCCATCGAATATGGGGACACTTTAGCAAAGACTCTCGGTTAAAAAGATCATAGTCCCTCAATGACCCTTCGATGCTACCTTCGATAAATGATCCAGTCCCTTACGATAAATTGCTAAAGCGCCCCCACAAGTTGCCTTTATGACTGTACGGTGACCCGCGCTTGTCCCTCCACATCCAACGACATGGATTCCTACTAACTTATGGTAGGATAGCACTATCTAAAGGAGGAGGAAAATAACATGAAATACTTTAAGTAAGGGTAGAATACTGTTAATCGCTTGCGAACATTTCAAAACATCTTTTTCACAAACACTTTCTCAGAAATATTTTCAAAAACAAACACTTTTTACGCATTCTTAATTGATACAAGAATCATTACAAAGTTGTCTTACTTAGGCATTTTCAAAATATTTTCAAACACGAACACAAAAGCATTTTCAAAACAAAAGTGAGCTAGCGATTAAGAACCCGTAGATAAATACGGATGAAAAGGGTTCTAACACCTTCCATTTTCATAACCTATATGTTATTAAAAGTCGGTGGCGACTCTTACTATCCACAAAATTTGCGATAAAATGCAAAACCAAGTCATTTTTCCCACCGTATTACACCCTCTATATGTTATTAAAAAAAGAGTAACACCTTAATGGGCCAAAAAATCTTAATGTGTCGTCGGTGTTTCCACACTCGCACCTCTCTTTGTAATCAACACACCCCTCTTTCTATCTATTCACCCAATTCTAATGGGCTGCAATGCAAACAACAAATGTACCTCCCTTCTTAATTGTATGAACTGAATTAATGGGTCATCAGATTTTGATGGTCCATCTTAAAATAATACCCCCCCTTTACAATCTTAAACCCCACCATAATCCAACTACATATTATGATAACATTGGAAATTAACAATGAGGAATAATTTATTTAAAAAAGTCAATAGGGCAAATTTGGGGTATGATAATAACCAAGCTTATTGAGAAAAACATCATCCTTAGCTTCCTTTATTACAAGGTTGGACCAAGAACTACTTCTATTAGATAAACCTAAACTAGTAAGAGCATCACCACAAAAATTTCCCTCTCTATAAATGTGAGTAAGCATAAACCCATGATTTATGTATTTCGACAAGCAGTTCATCCAACAATTTCTGATAGACCAGGTGTTGGCTGAAGATTTTGATAATGTTATTAGAAGCTAAATGAATTAAACGTTTTGATCGAAATGAGGTGAAGCGTCATATTTCGAAGTAGTAGAAGCAATGTTTCGAATAAATGTGTCAAAGCTTGGAGCTTCGAGTGGCAATTATGGGAACATATCTAAAGGAGTCTCGAAATAACAACAAGGCTGTATCTGGCAAGAGCGTTCGAAACAGAGAAGCACCAAAGCATTTGAAATTCAAATGGAAGCGGGACTTTCGAAGTTTGAAAATTATGTGTTGGAACATTTGGGGACACGTGGAAAGATGAAAGAGGCATTGTCTTGCATGTTCTAAACGTGGCATAACCCTATAGCAAGACCGTTATGGTCGAATTAGTATAAATAGAAGTCTTAATATTAGGATTTCGTGTGTCATATCTATTATACAAAATACTCAATAACATTCAAACTACCACATGGCAAGGGAAACGAATGCAAGAGAAATGTATGTATGATAGCACCATGTATTTTTGATTTAATGAAAACCTTTTACCATTTCCAGTACTTTCCTTTATCCTTTTTGTCAAATAACCTTTACAAGTTTTCTTATTTACAGTCTTTTCACTTCGAAATCTCTTCTTCAAAGTTTTATATTTTAATGTTTTCTTCATATTTCAAGCACTTTATATCTCAGAAAACTGTCATATTTTTCATACCTTTACTTTCAAGCCTTAAAATCAAACCTTTTACGTTCCAGAAATCCTTTATATTAACTGTTTTGTAAGTCGAAACCATTTACTTCACTTTTATGCAGTTTTACATGTCTTTACAATTAGCATTACAATTAGCACTTATTCATGTAACTTAGTTTTCACACACATTTTGATCACATCTTTAGACTTTTAGAGAGAGAAATCGAAATAAGCCAAACACATATAAAATATCAACCATGAATGTCTGTTCGATTGTGAGAGTAACCTTAATATCCAAGGAGTCCTAGGATCAATCTAGTCGATCCTGTGAGTTACCAGAGGAATTGAATAACAGTCAGAAAGATTATTCGATAGTTTGGAAGACTAGCGGTTGTTTACCAGAAATCACTGGAAACAAATTGGCACACCTGGTGGGACCAATAATTGGATATTAGAAATAAGGATTGTTGAGACATAACCATTACAAAAACATTGGAACCTAAGAAGTTTGCTGTTTTATGAACCTAAGAAGTGGTAAGATAACCAACAGCAACCAACCTTTATCCAGAAGAAAACGTTTGGACAAAATGTCTAATTCAGACAATCAACAAGGGGACCAAAATGGCCCACATGCGACAGGAACTAACGCGTCCACTTAGATCGGAACATCTAATGTAATCCCTTCGAATGCACAGTCTGTTGCATCTTCGACCAGTAACATAGCCACCAATGGAGTAAGTGGCATATCAACTAATAGTTCGATCTTAGGAAATACTGGAACCATTGGCTACCCTGGGGGATTTGTTCCACCATCAGGGACACAATCCCATTTCGCCACTCCATTAACTAGACCACCCGGTTTCGATGGGAATAGAACCAGAAATTCCTCTTATGGAATGCCAACATCTTTTATGGCAGGTTTACACAATTCCACATCGAATTCATCTCCACAACTAGGGTCTGGGTCTAGGGCGAATCAGTTTATGACAAATAACCAAGGGTCGGTGGGTTATAGCACAATGCCTATCCTAACCACAGACAACCAGTTGGCTTTTAGGCAATTCATGGATGACAGTAACCATAATATGATAGGGGTGTTAGCACAAACCATGCAGGAGATATTTGCCCCAATAGTGCAAAATGTGACTATGACGAACAGGGAAAACGCTGACAATATGAGTCGAATAGCAGATTTCTTTGCTCCCCCAGAAAGGCGTAGGCAGAATCAGGCGGGATTTCGAACGAACATGCCTGTTATAGAACAAACAGACCCAGTTTATAGACCACCCAGAGACGAAGTTAACTTAGGAGCCAGGGCACCAAGGTTAGAAGCCCCAATAATCCCGGGCCCACAAAGGGAAATTATGGAACCAGGGGAAAGGGTCGAAAGGCTAGAAGCCCCAGAGTTTCGAGAAGAACAACCTAGGGGAGTTGTTTTGGGTGGTCGAAATCAAGATGCCGATGTCGTCGTTCATAGAATTCGAAACGATAACATCTTGGCAAAAAACAACCTAACCACCATGATAGAGAGAGTCATGGCCCAGAATGGCCTCAATACAGGAATGAGGAGGCCAAATTACACTTCTCCTATATTGGATTGCATAATGCATACTGATTTACCAAGGGGATATAAAGTCCCTAAATTTACAAAGTTCGCTGGGGATACCAATGAGTCGACAGTCGAACACATAGCGAGATATCTAACTGAAGCGGGAGATATAGCCAATAATGAAGATCTCAAGATCAAATACTTCCCAAGTTCCTTGACAAAAAATGCCTTCACATGGTTTACCACTTTGCCTCCTGGGTCTATTGACACTTGGGCTCTCTTAGAGAGATTATTCCATGAACAATTTTACATGGGACAGTCGAAAATAAGTTTGAAGGAACTGGCCAGTGTTAAGAGAAAGTTCACCGAACCCATAGATGATTATTTGAATAGATTTAGGCTTTTGAAATCTAGATGTTACACAGTAGTGCCTGAACATGAGTTAGTCGAAATGGCCGCTGGTGGCTTGGATTATTCTATTCGAAAGAAACTAGACACTCAGTATTTGAGGGATATGGCTCAGTTAGCTGATAGGGTTCGACAGGTCGAAAGACTAAAGGCCGAAAAAGCCAGAGTTTTTAAGAATAGCAAGAAAGAAAGGATTTCCTATGTTGGGACTGAGGAAGCAGAAGAATATCCTGAATTCGAATTCGAAGAGGTCGAAATCGACCTCGCTGAATTAAAACAGGCCCCGCCTTATTCCTGCAAATTGTTAGTTCCCACAAAAGGGAAAGATATTGTTGAAAATGAAAAAAGTGACAAATTTCCAAAGAAGGTTTACACCTTCGACGTCACTAAATGTGACGAGATTTTTGATTTACTTGTCAAAGATGGCCAACTAATTGTGCCATCAAACGTCAAAATACCTCCTTTGGATCAGAGAAAGAAGAGAGGATTTTGCAAATATCATAGTTTCCTAGGCCACAAAACCTCACAATGTTTTCTTTTCAGGGACCTGATTCAAAACGCGATCAAAGATGGCAGACTAAAGTTTGCTGATAAGGCGAAGATGAAAGTGGACGAAGATCCCTTGGACGTCGCAGACACCAACTACTCCGAGCCTGCATGCATTAGAGAGGTCAACATGGTGGAAACTGATCAAAGCGACGCCCTAACAGGAGAGAAGGGTACTGGAGTTGAAAACTGGGTGATGGTCGAAGTCAGCGAGGAGGTCACTGAAGACATCCAGAGTACGCCAGAGACTTCGATTGCCGCACCTGTAGCTGTTGCAAGAGAAACCCAGGCTACTGAAGGCCAGGGAAATCAAAACCAAGAATTAACACAAGTCACTGAAGGCTTGAGGTTGGAATTGGAGAAAGTCCAAATTACACAGCCAATTTCCCTCCAGAAAGAAATATGGGACACTCTAGGGGAACCCAGTGGAAAATTTGACTATTTGGTCAAATATTCTGCCCCAGAGAGTTCGAAGGTTCAGATTGAGGATATAAAACCCACAGGATGGGGTGATGATGAAGCTAAAGAGGGAGATGTGGAAATAAATATGGTGGATATGGAAAGACCTCGCTCTGAGATGGAGGAAGTGGAAAAATACTTAGAAAAAGAAAAGTATAGAATGGGGGATAATCACACTGGAGATGCTAGTCTCAAGGATTATCTCATGACATGCCACAAAGAAGATTCAGGCATGATATTGTGCCCTAGGTGCAGCATCCTCTGCAATCAAAGAATCGCTACGAATTTCGAAAGGGTACAGAGGGCTCGAACTGGCAACAATTGGCGCCAGGATAACCATCTTTTTAGGTGTTATCCCAAGGCCGGAGAAAGTTTGCTGGAATTTGTGTTTCACTGCTACAAAGGGGCAACCAAGTTCTTGATTTGCCCAAGGTGTTCTGCTGTGTATGACCAAAGCATGGCCAGGGCCTTCGAAACGATTCCCTTCGCCCCTTGCTGGAACCATCAAGAAACTGCCCAGATGGGCCCACGTTTCGACAGCGGACACAAACAGCGAAGGCCTGATAGCCCTCACCCCAAGGCTGCTCGAAGAGTGACTTTCAAACTCCCTGCTGAAGTGCCAACCGATAGATGGTTACAGGTCAGAAATGACAAAGGCAAAGATAGATGAAGAAACGTTGAACGAAATGCACGCCATGCTGTGACATACAGGAGGCAATTCAACACAGCAAAAAGGGAGGAAGTGAGATTAGAAAATTACAAAGGAAGGAACCCCATGTCAAGATCCCAGTGGCGCAGACAGCAAAGGATTCGAAAGGCTGAGAGAGAAGATTTGGCAAACAAAGGGGTTACTTCAACGAAAAACCAAGGTGAATCTAGCACCAACAAACCAAAAAATCAAACTGAAGACAAACCTCCAGTCAATAGGAGGCTCTTCTCTGAAGAACAACGCGATGAACCAAAGGAATACACTCCAGGCCCGGAAGAGGACGAAGATATGATAACAGATAACTTCGAATCGGAGAGGGAGTCTTCATTCAACTTGAACTGTAACGTGGTGTCTGTGCTTCCCTGTGAATTTGGGCAGGAAACCAAAATCAACGAATATGAGGAGGAAGACACCACAGATTTGATGAAACATAGGCCCGTGTGCTACTATGTGATGGACAATGGGGCTGTTGAGAAACAAAATGCGTTCTTCGAACGTCCAGAACCTGCAATGAAGAACCATCTCAAGCCACTTTTCATTCGGGCGAAAGTTGGTGTCCATGGTGTGAACAAAGTTCTAGTGGATGGGGGTGCTGCAGTCAATTTGATACCCCATTTCATGCTAAAAAGATTAGAGATTCGCGAAGGAGATATCAAGCCCCATAATATGGTTCTGTCCAATTATGAGGGAAAAGTGGGCAAAACACTGGGGGTGGTTCAGTTGGAATTGACAATAGGCTCAAGCTGCAGGCCCACCATGTTTATGGTGATCGAAGCCAAGGCCAACTATAACCTACTGCTGGGAAGAGAGTGGATCCATGGCGTGGGGGCAGTTCCTTCGTCAATGCATCAGCGACTAGTTCTGTGGAGAGATGATGGAATCGTGGAAAACATCGAAGCAGACCAGAGTTACTTTATGTCAACTGTCAATTTAGTTGACAAGAGGGATTATGATAAAAATCTGGCAAAGATTGATCCATGTGTTCTAAATGATGAGATTAATGAAACTAGAAACGCCCACTACTACATGACCCTTCGTCATGATGGCCTTTACTGGGATAGAACAATAATCAGTGAAGAAGAGGAAGTCGAAAGCACTATACAAAAACGGCCATCAGGCTGGGACTTCGACAACCTTAGCCATGACTGAGTCTACCTTTTTCGAAAGGATTTCGGCCTATATGGCTGAGAAGGAATCAAAAGCGGCCTTAGAGGCTGAAATAAATAAATCAACTATAAAGACGAACGAAGTCAGTGGGGAGGGTTCGAAATGCTCACCCTTCAAAGAGTTTGAGATGGATCAAAGGTTGGATGCCATCTATGATAAAGAATCCTTAGGCTTCGAAAGGGACCCCATAAACTCAGGTGCCAAAATGTTGGCACAGGATCCACTCGAAGAAGTCAACTTAGGGGATGAAAAAACGAAAAAAGTAACCTACATAAGTGCTAAACTTAGCCCAGGCCTCAAGAGGAAAGTGATCGAAGTCCTTAAGGAAAACAAAGATTGCTTCGCATGGGATTATGACGAGATGCCTGGTTTAAAGAGGGAGTTGGTCGAGCACAGACTGCCAATCAAAGATGGCAAGAGGCCCATCAAACAAACTCCCAGAAGATTCGCACCAGCGGTTCTCACAAAAATTAAAGCTGAGATCGAAAGGTTGCTGCGTTGCAAATTCATCAGAACAACAAGGTACATCGAATGGTTAGCAAACATAGTACCCGTTATTAAGAAAAATGGTTCTTTAAGAATTTGCATAGATTTTAGGGATTTAAACACTGCAACCCCTAAAGATGAATATTCCATGCCCGTAGCAGAAATGCTAGTAGATTCTGCTGCAGGGTTCGAATACTTGAGTATGTTAGATGGATACTCTGGGTATAACCAGATTTTCATTGCTGAAGAAGACATTTTTGAAAGATGTTGAAAGCTTGGATTGTTTTGCGAGAGAAGGAGGATCAAAGATTTAGAGGGTAAAAGATTTAGAGTGTGAAAAGAAAAGAAGAAGATTAAGTTGATGTTTTATAATGGGGAAGTTTAAGCATCCACCGAATAAAGGTGTGATACGTGGAGATCATGGGTTGGTGTGATGAAGAGGTGGCGTAAAGTTAACATAGGTAATAGGCGTGATTTAAAGATAATCATTATTTGTAACTGCACCACGCTGTAAAGTGGCTCCAGGCGGTTAAGAAATCCAAAAGGTGCTATGATTGACGTGACTGGAGTCAAATGCATTAAATGTTACGATGATTCGAAAGTCCCATCAAAATCTTGTGTAGGTGTTTAAAATAGGTATTTCTCAGAAGAATCGAAATACATATTTTAAAGGGGCAATTTGTTGGCTGAAGATTTTGATAATGTTATTAGAAGCTAAATGAATTAAACGTTTTGATCGAAATGAGGTGAAGCGTCATATTTCGAAGTAGTAGAAGCAATGTTTCGAATAAATGTGTCAAAGCTTGGAGCTTCGAGTGGCAATTATGGGAACATATCTAAAGGAGTCTCGAAATAACAACAAGGCTGTATCTGGCAAGAGCGTTCGAAACGGAGAAGCACCAAAGCATTTGAAATTCAAATGGAAGCGGGACTTTCAAAGTTTGAAAATTATGTGTTGGAACATTTGGGGACACGTGGAAAGATGAAAGAGGCATTGTCTTGCATGTTCTAAACGTGGCATAACCCTATAGCAAGACCGTTATGGTCGAATTAGTATAAATAGAAGTCTTAATATTAGGATTTCGTGTGTCATATCTATTATACAAAATACTCAATAACATTCAAACTACCACATGGCAAGGGAAACGAATGCAAGAGAAATGTATGTATGATAGCACCATGTATTTTTGATTTAATGAAAACCTTTTACCATTTCCAGTACTTTCCTTTATCCTTTTTGTCAAATAACCTTTACAAGTTTTCTTACTTACAGTCTTTTCACTTCGAAATCTCTTCTTAAAGTTTTATATTTTAATGTTTTCTTCATATTTCAAGCACTTTATATCTCAGAAAACTGTCATATTTTTCATACCTTTACTTTCAAGCCTTAAAATCAAACCTTTTACGTTCCAGAAATCCTTTATATTAACTGTTTTGTAAGTCGAAACCATTTACTTCACTTTTATGCAGTTTTACATGTCTTTACAATTAGCATTACAATTAGCACTTATTCATGTAACTTAGTTTTCACACACATTTTGATCACATCTTTAGACTTTTAGAGAGAGAAATCGAAATAAGCCAAACACATATAAAATATCAACCATGAATGTTTGTTCGATTGTGAGAGTAACCTTAATATCCAAGGAGTCCTAGGATCAATCTAGTCGATCCTGTGAGTTACCAGAGGAATTGAATAACAGTCAGAAAGATTATTCGATAGTTTGGAAGACTAGCGGTTGTTTACCAGAAATAACTGGAAACACCAGGGGAAAAGTGTTGGATTGAGGAGCACCTAAACCCCAGTTAAGGAATCATATTCAATCAAAGATTGTACCATTATTTATCGAAAGCGACTTCAATGGCCATAATAACCCCACGAATTCAGCATGAAGTGCATTCCCTAAGCCAATGAAATGATAGAAAGAACCAAAATGATCTTCATTATGATTGCTAAAAATTACTCCACAAGCGCAAGAAGAAGGAATCCCAATAGCCACACCATATGTATTACCTTTTATCCAAACAGGAGAGGGAAGATTCCAAATCACGTCAATGTGAACCTTCGACACTGGATGATTAATGTTGATGTTAAAGTTCTTGAGAAGAGGGAAATCCTTCATCTTGATATGGCCGCTAACTTTGGAATTATTGCCAATCAGCCTCAACAAGCTCTCAATGTTTCTGGTGCAAACCTTCCAATTAGATCTGATGCCATCGAACCGAACTTTGTTCCTAACATTCCAATCCTCAGCAAAAACAAATTGAACACCAGCCATGATAACAATTTTACTTTGATCAGACCAATCCTTGCATATAAGTTTCCAATGCAATGGATGGGTTGGTTCTAATTGAAGTTAAAATACAATTAATTCCATAACTTTCTCACGATGCTGCAAGCGAAAAAGATGTGAGTCGATGATTCCTCCTTAGAAAGGAAAAGAGAACATTGAAAAGGGAAAGATAAACCTCTTCTGTGTAAAATCTCATCAGAAGCAATAAAATTATGCAAAATTTTCCGAAGCACAAGGGTTCTAGAGGGGAGAATGGAGGCATGCCAAATAGAGTTTCTCCAGTTAAAAAAATCATTGTGACCTTGAACAAAACTATAGGAATGCTTCAAGGTTAAAATACCAAAGTCCAAATGCTTCCACATACAAGTATCATTAGCTTCCTCCAAAGGAAAAATACTATAAAAAAGTAAATCAAATAATATACGAAATTTAAGTTCAAATTTAACCAAAATTAAATATAAAAAAGTTATTGATATAAATTTTTAAAAATAATAAAAGAATATTATGAATAAGGACTTTCTTTTTATAAATGCTGATCTATATAACCTACACACAAGCTTTTAACAAATTTATCATGCAACCTTCGAAACTATTATAAAGATATCACAACAGAACAATGTTCTGGGTTAATTATTATTATATTCAGCATAACATATGTACAACATGATTTTCACATGAAAATTTTAAATCTCTTGACATTAAGGTAATTCTAATGAAAAAGAACACTAAAGAATAATGTGGTAAATAATAATAGAGAAAATTTTATGTTCATATAACTAGTGTATTTTAAAATAAATAAAAGTCTCTTTTATAAATATAAGAAAATAAGGTACAAAAAGAAAACAATTATGTGCCTTTTTAATTTGTTAATCAATTAACCAAGCTAAAATATAAAAAAAATGATCTTCTATGTCACTTAATCAATTATCAGCCCCCTTAATCAATTAAAATGACATATTGATTGATAAGTCATTGTATTTTTACTTTTCTAATTGATTAAACAAGCTTATATCCAATTAAGTGCTTGCTCGGATTGGTTTTAAGAAGTTTTATTAAAAGAGAAGAAGTTTAGAAACACTTTTGTTTGTGTACATTACCTTATCACTTTGAGACTTAGTCTTGTTCCTTTTACAATAAATTGATCAACACTATGTAAAAACCCTAAACATAAGACTAGACAAGTTTTAACACTTTCACATCTTTGAGTTCTCAACTTTGAGATCACAACTTCAAGACTTGAAGGTTTCACATCTTTAACTTCAAGGTCACAACTTCAAAATCCTCTGCTTAATTCAACATTGTCAAGCACTTTCAACTAGAACTTGACAAATTTTATTGGGTGGCACTTGAGATATCTCTTTCTTGTTTAGATGCCATCATCAAGAACCTTTAGAAGAGTTATTGTAATCAAAACTATTTGTTAGTTGTCATCAACACATCCATTTGACAAATGTCATTGTTAACACCATTTGATAAATATCATCATCCCAACCATTTGACAATTGTCATCTTCGAAACCATTTGAAGATATTACCTGCAGATCTCATAGAACCATATTATCCCTTATTTTAATAATGTTAATGTAACTTTCGAGATGATGGTAAACAAAAAAAGATAGATAAACACAATTGAAGTGGTTAATTCCCTCTCATAGATAAATATAGTATCCTTTGCTCCCTCATAGAGTATACTTCTTCCCTTTTACGATTATCAAAAAGACAGGAAAAATATTTAAAAAAAATAAGCAGTACATAGAACCTATGTAAATAGTTAAAGCAAAAACACCATCTATATATTGGAAATAAATCCAGTTACATAAAGGGAACAAGAATCAAAATACACAATAAACTAAATAAAAACAACATAAATAAAAATATACCAAATTTCTCTATCATCGTCACCACCATAAAGTCCATGAGGCATAGGTACTCTAGAGTCAGCTATATTGTTAAATAAGCAACTTGGTGTTACACTTGGGTTTTCAGCTATAAGAAAGTCAACAGAGAATATCAAAATATACAGACATATGTTGATTATAAGACATTAATAAGGTGTTTTGTTTAATTAAGTATTTTAATATAACATTGATGTTGAGGTGTCGACAGAGTGTCTATAACTGTCGACGAGAGGAATCCTTGTTTGGAGGAGTCTCAGGAACATATCCACAAGATTAGGATCATCTGGAAACATATTCAAAATCTTGAAAAGGGTAGTCGACCGAAGCTCCACTGAATCCAACATACCCGTCGACTAAACCACAAGGGTAAAATACTTAGTAGTTTTCACAAGTGAAAGGACCTTTACAAGCAACATCGACAACACGTTGGACGGTTATTGTGAAGTTTATGGGGGCAATTTTAAATAGTGATAAACCAATATAGGTTAATGAACAAATAGTAGCATGGGTGACACGTGGGTACATTAGTGGGAACTTGAAGACTAATCTTGTAGTGAAGCATAATAGTCACATAGTGGGTAAAATCGTCGTCGATGATTATTTTGTAAATAGAGTAAATAACATACTCATACATTGTAACAAAGGTTGCAAAGTTTCATACACACTCTCCATACAACTGAAGTATTTGAGTCAAAGAGTAAAATCGTGTGTGAGAAACATGTATGTATGTCCGGTCTCTTCATTGTTTTCTTGCATCCTTAAATGCAACAATTGATTTTCCTTCTTTCACTTTTTATACTTGTTTAATGTCATTTACTTCACTTTACTTTGTCATTTATTTCAACTTAAATTCATTTAAAGTTTGTTTCTACGTTGTTATCGTGAAAACAACAATTGCATTAAATTCACACGCATGTATGTTCAAATAAATTATTTGCTCAAACTGCTTTGGAGATTTTTCGAGTTAATCTCACTTGCTTTCTAAACTCGTGAAAGGTTCCATGTCTTGGTACAAAAGACACCTAGACAAATCTATTACCTCCTGGAAGCAGCTGGGGAAGATGTTCTCAAGGAATTTCACAGCCTCTCACCGACATCCTAAGACGGAAGCATCACTAGAAGCAATCATCCAAGTAAGAAACGAGTCTCTTCAGGCTTACATCGAGCGCTTCAACAGGGAAGTCGTGCAGGTCTCAACAATCGACGGCATGAAAAAATAACTCCTCGAGCGCGGGCTCTGTCTCTGCAGTGACTTCGCCAAAGCTGTTGGCATCAACACTACGGCCATGCTCAACTCCTTGCTACTCAAAGCCCAAGCATACATTCAGTACGAAGAGAAGGAGGTAGAGAACAACGGAAGGGGCACACGGAACAATGATAATTTCAAAGTCTCAAAGACGCATGATCCCTTAACATCCCGTCGAGGGGGAGAAAAGAAATGGAAGGAGAAGTCTCGAGATTCCAAAGACCATCGAGGCTCAACTGATCGTTTTCATGACTACACCTTCCTCAATGCCTCTCGAGAGCGTATTCTGATAGAATGCGCTAATTTTGAAATCACGCAAGTCGGGGTATGCTTTCTCCGCCAAACACCGTCTAAGCCCGAGACAGATAAGAGCAAATATTACAGGTTCCACAAGAGCCACAAGCACAACACTGACGACTGCATCCACCTCAAACATGCGATTGAGATAATCATCAGGGACAAACATCTCAAGCAATACAAGAAGAACGAGAACACCTATGAAGAGACTCCAGAGGCCAAGAATGTTGAAGAGGGGGATGAGTCCCCCGACACCAGTATCATCCTGGTTGTCATGAGAATTACGAGAGGATTTCTATTTTTTCGACATGGAAAAGGTCTTATTATACATGTCCTTGTACAGTCCTTGGGAATCCTTCTCGACGACCATAGTCATCTCCAGTGGAGGATTCAATAAGTGTGTGGTGGGTTCAGTAAAGAGGAGGTTCGACCAGTTGATAGAGGCCAGCTCTGTCATGGATGCAACCCTCGTAAAATTCATAGGAGATCCCCATCCCCTCGCATTCTATCAAGAAGAACTTCTTGGCGGGGCCTCTAACTCAAGCATCCCACTCCTCGTGTAGGCACACATGGCAAACTTTAACATCCGACGCATCTTGGTAGATCAGGGAAGCTCGGTGGACATCATGTACACCCATCTATTCAACATTCTGCAGCTGAATGAGACCCATATGTCCCCATACATATGCTCAAATCCCTAGGGATTCAATGGATCTGTCACCAAACTCTGGGGATATGTTGAGATGATTGTTACCTTCGGTAGCGGGTAACGGCCAGGGTCATCATGACCCAATTTCTGGTGGTAGATTTCCCACCACTCTACTAATACATTCTTGAAAGACCCATTCTAGCCGAGTTGATTGTGGTGCCCTTCACCGTGCATCTCAAGATGAAGTACTACAGTACTGAAGACTTGGTCGCCACCCTCCACGGGGATATCCAGACCGTGATAAGGTGTTTCAAAGCATCGACCAAGGGTCTGAGTTCCATCAATACGCAACCCCAAATATCCAATGGATCTATTCTGCCCTCCAGCTCTGAGGAGCCCAGATCATTGCCATGGCTTGACACCATCGACCTAGACAATCGCTTCTCAAAAGAAGACCTCACAGAGCGGAAGAAAAAGGGGAAAGAGCCCATGATCAACGAGGAAATCTCATTCCCAGAAGAAAACAGTGAGGAGGCCTCACATCCCATGCGACCAATCTTGGACGGGGATTTAAATGGCTTCCTTTTATGAATACATACTCTAGGTACAACCAGATCCCCATGGCAAAGGCAGACAAAAAATATACAGCATTCATGACCGAATTGGGCAACTATTACTACAACCGAATTGGGAAACTATTACTATTACTCAAGACATGCTCATTGAGATCTCCAACTTGCCCAAGGATGACCAAGAATTGACCAGACAAATTCTCCTCCTAAAGGCAATGAACCTCTAACTAGGGTTTCAATTTTCATCATGATGTGTGAACTCCAATGGTCTTAAATGTTGTACATGGTCCTAATATATCCTCAAGGTTATCAATGTCAAATTTCATGCTTTGCACAACAAGTTTGCTCAGTCAACTGCTCAAATGCTTGAAAATCAACTATACTAGGTCAAAAGTCAAATGTGGCCTATATACAATCAAACTTCAATATTTTTTGTCAAAATCAACATTTTGAAGTAATATCCATCATTTGATCAAGGATTTATCATGATTCCATAAGAAATGCTCCTAACTCATCCAAAGTCAAAAATTGCAAATTAGGGTTTCTATAGGAAAAGTCAACCAAACTTTGACCAGGCATAACTTTCTCATACTTTATCAAAAAAATTTCCACCAAAGCTCATTTTGAACAGAATATAATTCCCTACAACTTCTCTTCATCCCTCAACATTATAGGTCATCTTAAAAGTCAACAAAAAGTCATCTTTTTCCAAAGCTCCTTACATGAACATGGAAAATCCAATTGAGATGAAACCAAAAGGGTTGTTTAGAGGACATCATAAGATCTCTTAAAATTCTAAGAACACCCTCTTAGGGTTAAAATTGAGAAAGATATGCATTGCTAAAGTTGACCAATCTTTGGAAAAATTGCATGAAGAAAATATTGACCAAACTTGAATTTTTTCCAAATGGGCTTGCCTTTTTATGTTTGAAACTTGTTTTTAACATGGTCCACGACCTCTAAACCCACCCATGCATTATTGTATTATTTATGCTATTTAGTTTTATATTTTATTCATTAAAATTCAAAATTAAATAAATAAATAATGAAAATAATATAAGATTTGATTTGAAATCTTTTTCTCATCAAATAATTGACAAAATGTGCTGGCATATCAAGGAAATTTCATGGAGAGAGGAGATGATTTGATTTGGTCTAAAAAATTCAAAAAAATCACATAATTGAAAGAAAATATTTTCTCATGAAAGCATGGATATTACTCCACTTTTGTTGACCTAATGTGATATACTATAAATGGACAAACATGCCAGGCCTAATGAAGACACGCCGCTGCCTCCTAAAGACCTAACAAATTTTCAAAAAAATAGTTCAAACTTGTCAAAATCCAAACACCCAATCCCAACCATTTTCAAGGAAAACTAAGGACTCCAATCTGTTCCTGAAGACTCCAGGAGTCCATCCCTGTCAATCTCCAAGCTTGTAGAACTCTCAAACGCCCAGATCGCACATCACCGGATTGGTATATTTCTTGAATTCAAAAATATTGCATACTATGATATAAATCATTTCTATGTTCATGTCCATGTTTGCACTGATGAATGTGAATGTTTAGAGCCATCGCATGAGCAATTTGACGCAGGGATGAAGCTTTGCCATTTTTAGGGCAAAGTTTCTGAAGAGCTTCATACCCAATGATGCAGGGACTTTCAAGATGAGAGACCGTCACCATTGAATTTGTAGCATACGAAATAGGGGGGGGGGGGGGGGTAGCCGGAGTCTGGAACCTTGATTCCACCTATTTTTGTTGATTGTGTTTTTTGTAGGATCGGACCAGAGTATAGCTCCAGCTTCGTTGACTCTTTGACTCAAGCCAAGACCCTTTGTGGCATTTTTCTTTAGTTTGATTTGTTCATTCAATTGCTGACGCGCGCATTTTTTTGATGACATGTGTGATACGGTGGCAGAACCGATTGTTAATACTAGTTTGCGTTTTTTGTTTGCAAAATGTCACGGTAAGTAAGAGTCGCCATCAACTTTTATTTTATCCAATCAGGAAAAGGAAAAAGAACAGAAAAAACCTTTTTCGAGAATGTTTTTGAGTACGGGGGGTAGGTTATAGAAAGGGAAGGTGTTAGCACCCTTTTTATCTGTGGTTTTCCACGGGCTCTTAGGGAATGTTGTGCTTTCTCTTTCCATTAAATAGAATAGATCTATCTTTCTGACTAACTGCTTTACAGGACTTTTGATTGAAGATTATATCATAACCGTTATCACTTAATTGACTTATGGATAACATGTTATGCATTAATCCATCTACTAACAGAACATTAGTTATAGAAGGAAGTGTATCCTTACCAATAGTTCCAGAGCTAATAATCTTTCCTTTCTGATTGCCTCCAAAACCTACGTAGCCTCCAAATTTAAGCTCCAGGATTTTGAACATATGCTTTCATCCCGTCATGTGTCGAGAGCATCCAGAGTCTAGGTACCAAGGTGTTTCAGTTTTGCTGTTAAAGACATTTGCAACATAGACAATTTTTTCCTTAGGTACCCATATCTTTTTGGGTCCTTGTTTGTTAGAGTTACCAAAATTCTGTTTGAATTTTGGTTTAGTAGAAAAAGCATTACTAGTATATTTCACGTCATGTGTGTGCCCATAAGTGAAGTGATAATAAAGGGGTGTGTGTTTTATGACCATATCCTTAACCTTCTTAGGTTGATATACTTTACCCTTGTATCATATTCCTTTTCTGCCATTTCTGCTAACTCTATAGGTCATTGAAGCCATCTTGCTCTTATCTATGTTTTTAGCAAGAAATTTTTGAAAGCTATGGTCATATTCTTTTATGATCTTATAAGAGTTACTAGGAACTTATGAGACAGTTTCTTTCTGAGCCTTTTGTAATTTATTTTTGAGTTTAGAAATTTTTTCTTTAAGCTTAGAGTTTTATGTTCTTAGTTTCTTAATTTGTTCAGAGTCAGAAACTAGATCCTTTTACAGGTTCTTATTTATGACTCAAAGTTGTTGATTTCTTTCAAGAATTTCTAACAAGCTTTCTTATAATTGAGATTTAGAAAAATTAGAGAATACCTCTTCTTCCTCTGAGTCTGATTTTGATTCAGATGATCCAGTGTCATCTGATATGATGGCCATTAGGGCTATGTTGGATCTTTCATGTTCTGATTTTGTTTTAGCTTCAGAATATTTTGAGTCATCCCATGTTTCCATGAGGATTTTCTTCTTTTCTTTAAAGAAATTCTTTTTAGGTTTCTCTTTTTGAATATTTGGACTGTCATTCTTGTAATGACCTTGTTCATTGCATTCGTAGCAAACAATATCTCTGTTACTTGATTTTATGTATCTCGAAGATGGTTCAGAATGATTTTCTATTCTTCTGGAAGTTCAGAACTTCCTCTTCTTGTGCTTCCACAGCTGATTGACTCTTTTGGAAAGAAGAGATAGTCCGTCTTCTTCTGGTGAGGATCCATCAGAGTTTTCTTCTTTTACCTGCAGAACTTTCAGTTCATATTTTTTGTTAGATTTAAGAGCTAAAGACTTAACTTGCTTCTGGGATCATCTTCTTCTAATTATATCTCATGACTTATCATGGACCTTACAAGTTCTTCGAGAGAGATTTTGTTCAGATCTTTGGCCAGTTTTAGAGCTACGACCATGGGTCTCCATTTCTTGGATAAACTTTTGATGATTTTCTTTACATGATCTGCAGTTGAGTACCCTTTATCCAAAACTTTTATCTCAACAACTAGAATTTGAAATCTTGAGAACATTGTTTCAATGGTTTCATCTTTTTCCATTTTAAAGCTTCATACTTCTGAATGAGAGCAAGAGCTTTGGTTTCTTTGACTTGCGTGTTTCCTTCATGCATCATTCGCAAGGAGTCAAACAAGTGTTTTGCTGATTCTCTATTTGTGATCATCTCATACTCTGTACGAGATAACACTTAAGATAATTGTTTTGGCCTTGTAATGATTTCTGAATTCCCTCTTTTGATGATCTGTCATTCTGTTTCTATCAATCTTATGACCGCTTTCTTCAACTGGATGTATGTATCATCAGTCACCATATCCCAGAGACCAGCATCATGAACTAGAAATAAACTTTTGATTCTGTCCTTCCAGTAATCAAATTTTTCACCATCAAATAATGGAGGTTTGCCGCCGATTCTATCTTTCTTATCATGATAATCATTGCTGATGTTCTGACTTGGTCCCACCATAGTGTTTTTCTTGCTTAGATCTTTTTTCTGACACTGTTAAGTGTTTGACCTCAGAACCAGGCGCTCTTATTCCAATTGAAGAATGGAAAAACATAAGAAAGGTGGGTTTTAATTAGGGTTTTTTAAAACTTAAAAACAAAAGACACGTTGGTTATCCTGGTTCGTTTGAACTCAAACTACTCCAGTCCACCCACCAAGGTGATTTCGCCTCTCTTAATGAGGTCTTAATCCACTAATCAAACTTGATTACACAGGTACAATGACAACCGTCAAAGTCTTCTTGAGTTTAAACCACAACTTGATTTTCTCAAGGTATTACACAATACAATATTTGAAAGCGTGTACAAGATGTATTTTCTAACAAAACAGTATCACACAAGTGATGTATTACACAAATGAAACTCAATAGATTGAAGGTGATGAAATTTCTCATTTTTAGTGTACATAAAAACCGTCAATGATTTCTCCTTCAAGTCTTGTTTATATAGGCAACGCATGTAAGGTGCTTTTGGAATGTTGATAAATAGTAATTGGAGAACTTTCCAAACATAGAGATTCTTGTCCTCTTTCAGCCTTTACTTTTAAATAGCCATGAATGAAATGTAACGCTTCAGAACATGCTTGCTAAAGATTACATCAGAAGATGAATGTTACCGTTGGGACTCCTTTACTTCTTTCCAAAACCGTACGAAATAGAATAACGGAGTTCTTGTTCGCAGCGTTTAGTGCACCCAGAAGTTGTAGCTTTAGAACTTCTTTATATACGCATGTTATACAGATTTTTCTTTCTATATAATATGTGTTTAATCAAAGTTTAAACATGATCTAACTCATCTTATGTGCTTCTTACATCAGAACTTCCATGCAAAACAAAATACTTATTTAGGGAGCATAATTGTTCTTTGAGTGTTTGTTATCATCAAAACTCTTACAAGGGTTGTAGAATCAAACTATGTTCTAACAGATTTTTACCATGGTACTTGAATCCTCAGAAGTACTCCTCGAGTAGTTTATTTATACAGTATGGAATAATCTTGATTGACATGCAGTTAGGAATGGTTGAGAAATAAAGAAAGATGGGGCCAAACGATGAAAAGGCGATAAAAGGCAACTGGCTCGCTAAGTTGGGTAGTCCTCATCAGGTTATTTATCCCAAATGGAGTTGATCCTAAAACATCATCCAAAAAGGACAATATATAACTGCAAATTTTGAAAATTTCATCGGTAATTAAAAGTAGCAAATGTTGCTCATCTGGTGCCGAAACAACAGGAAATCTTGACTGGTCTTATGCGTGTGATGATCATCATTATTCTCATTGCCTTAATTTGATTGTCCAAATGAAAAAGGATAAAAATCGTAAAGAGACTTAAGTACAAAGCATAGTTAGAGAGGTATCTGAAGAGGAAGCTCGAGATTAAAAGGTTCTTACAAAAACTCTTCGCGTCATGTGAACATCAGACAAACTGCTTTTTGATCAATTTGAACGATGTCTCACGTATGACTATTGAGCTGCTGTGATTTTCATGAGTTCTTGTAATGGTCGTTTGAGGTCAAGAAACAATTTAAGTTTGGGGAAGTTTGATCAATCATATTTACATAGTTATTCATCATTAATTGCAGTTATATTTTCTTTTATTATTGGTTATTTTATTTCATTTTACCACATTTTATGCTTTGTTTGTTTGTTTTAGTGTTTTCAGGGTCAGAGGAACAAAACAGGACAATTCAGGGCGAAAAAGTAAAAAACCTCAGAGTTTTGGAGAAAGTTATAAATCCACCTACATGAGGTCTGACACGGCCACCCGTGTCGCCTGACATGGGCCATGTTAGGATTGGAGAACTAATAAAGATGGAAGTCAGGGCTGTAATGCGGGTAGCTGTGTTGCCTGACACGGGCCGTGTTGCCACCCCTAGAACCTTAAAAGAAGATTTGGGAGTTTGGGGGCCAACACAGGCGGCCATGTTGCCTGACACGGGCCATGTTGTCCTGTGACACTGATTTCCTGATTTTTTTCATAATTTTTCCATATGTTAAGCTGTGAGGGAGTTTTGGGTACTTTGAACCGATTTAAATGTTACGAACTTGTTGAAGAGATCAGGATTCAAGATAGTCACAGGGAAAATCATACATCTTCCCTAGCATGTTACTCATATCTCTAAAAAAAGTCCTCTGCATCTATTTACTTTATTCACAATTATTTTATTTTAGAAAATCAAACCCAAACTCTAGTTTTTGTTTAATTGAACAACAATTCGAACTCCACATTTATACGCAGTCCTTCATAATGACATTCAGGAAATTTTCCCTATTATACTACATCGGTGAAAATAGTACACTTACTATTTTTCCCATCACCCATTATGCAACACAATGCTAAAGAACACGTAAAAAAGTGCGACAAAAGCCAGCGCCACGGGGACATGCAACTAGCTCCACCAACGACCTCAAATCTCTCTCTTCCTCCTGGCACTTTTCCTTGTGGGGTTTGGACCTCCTCGGACCATTCGTGGAAGGAACAAACCAAAAAAAATATTTGATAGTGGTCATCGACTACTTAACCAAATGGATAGAGGCAGAAGTATTATCCAAAATCACTGCCCAAAACGTCCTCTTTTTCTATAAAAGAAACATACTTGCTCGGTTCGGCATCCCATAAACGATTGTCATTAACAACGGGACACAATTCACGGGCAAAAACTTTCAGGAAAGGCGGATCTTGCAAAGGCAAGCTCGCCGAAAACTGAGAAGGCCCTTACCGCGTCCATTCAAAAATGGGGAACGATGCCTACTACCTGGAGAACCTACAGGGGGAACAACTTGCTCGACCTTGGAACACCGAAAAACTAAGGAAATATTACAGTTAAATCACTGAATAGTCGGCGTGTCTCGTGAGCACAATGAACCCATATATGCCCGGCCACTCGTGCATGCCTAGGTGTACAAGCATGGCGCTCTAAATTAAATAAAGTGGAAAGTTTCCACTCTTTTGACGAGCATATTCTTATCCAGATGTGGATAACTCAAACGAGCTCCACCGCCGTCATACCACGATGGAAGAACACCCAACTCGTGATGGGAACTTCACGCCGCAGAACTCGGGTCCTCAAAATGAAACCTGAGTTTTGGTTCATGCCCGGTAATCTCCCTGGCCATTGACCAATTTCCCCACACTGGTGACCTCAAACACTAACAAGCAACCCCCATAAATCCTTAATAAATATGAAAACATTTTAAACAGACAAGCATACAAAATCATGCAAACATTCAACAGATCCAACATAAAATAAAGTGAAAAATGCTTAAACAGTGCAAGCTGAAACAAAACAACCACCACGATACAAAAATTTAAAAGGCGACCACCAAGGTCGCAATCGTACAAAGTATTATAAAAAGGATGCCCGAGGCCCCCATTCAAAAAGACGAACTTGTGGCCGCATGGACCATGATTTTTTAAGACTTACATCAAAAAAGAGAAAAGCCCACAAAACAAATTACAATGGTATGGCATGCAGGCCAAAATTAAAACTTATCAAACACCGGGATGAAGTCCCTCCACATTTTCACTGACCTCAGGAACAAGCTCCACATGAGAAGGCTTCCCGATCTCAACATCCTCGTTAACCCCAAGGAACTCGAGGATAACTATGTTACCATCTGCCATGTAGTAGTGGATCCCCATTCCAGCCGTGTTAAACTCGATGCCAGGATTCAGAACCTGGAGCTGCGCCACGGCGTTGTCAAAGCTTCTTGCAGCATTCACCACACAATCCTCCAAGGCCAGTTAGAGACAGAGAACCAAGTTGTCCTGGGTCTTCATACCTTTGACCTCGTCTGGATCGTCCTTGGCAGGATCCAACTCGGCCCTAAGGGAAGCCACTAGCTCCTTGGAAGCTTTATTCTCGAGCATAAGGGCATCACGTTCCTCGGTCATCTTCGCCAAACTCTCAATTGCTTTCGTTTGGGAAGCCTCCCCAGTAGCATGTTCCTTCTCAAGAGTCCCCAGCCTGGCCTATAAATTCCTCACCTCGACATCCTGAGAAGTACCACCCTTGGTATACGCAACGACCATTTACAGAACCCTCATGACGGTACAAGCATCTTGAGCCAACGCCACCCTCTTGCTCAGACGATCCAGATCCTCAATAAAGAGTGACTCCGCTAGGGGGAGGTGCAGGGAAGCTTCCTCGAAGAAGGTTATGCTATGCCAGTAAGGAGGCAGATCGAACCGCCCCTTTTTCCATCTTGCTCGTCAGGTCTACATTGCCATCTTGGCGTTGACTTTTAAACCTCAAAAACACATGCTGAAGAGAGAGAGAGCCTCGGCTACTGGAACAATCGATGATGTGCCTGAACCCGACTAGGGAGCCATCCCCGTATCACCTGGCGAGGGTCTGGAAGACTTTTGTGCCTTCTTTGAGCCTAAGAGAGTGGTCTTGGCCATGCGTTCAGCAGCGGAATTCATTCTTTCTGCAAGAAACTATAGAATTGAGTTTAGTAAATAGGAACAATAATTCAATCATATAAATTTAATCAAAATACACGATAACTACCCAAATACGCTACGGGATCCTTGCTCTCGAGGAGCTCCTTAACACCTATCAAGTCAGGCTCATAGATCACTTTCATGTCCTTGTCGACAACCAGTCTTCCCCATCTGCCCACATGCTGGACTAGGGGGATGCCAGCGACAAAGGCTACCAGACGATCATGGCTAGTCTGGTCCTCTTTGCCCAGCTGGTCCTTCTTTCATATATAATGGTCGGTTCCATCATCATAATGTTTCCTCGACCAATGAAAGTTAAACTTTGGAACCAATTTCACTAATGGATTACCTTCCTCATTCAAATGAGGTTGCCCAGTCGCGTTGACCAGTTGAATGCTCCTAAAGACGTTCAGCCGCGCCCTCCTGGAAAAAGGTCGGACCAATACATACCATGACTTAAAATCTCGGACAGACTCCATGTAAGCATTTAACAGCTTCCTATTTTCCTACTTAAGGGAGACCCACGTGAACCAACCACCTTGAGCACCCTATTGGAGGTGGAACCAATAGAAGAATAGAGGAATAGTAGCCCTTATTTATAGATGATAACACATAATCTCGAAAGCCCACAAGAAGGAAATCGAATTGGGGTGAAATTACAAAGAGCAACGCGGAGATGCCAAAAAACAGCCACCTGAAGAGCACTAAAGGGAAGCCTGAAACCCATATCTCGAAAGAGAATCTCGTACATAGGATTATGATCTTGCTCGAACTCCGAACATACCCAGTGATCCAGATTAGGAATATATACGGCCCATTGCTCTGTGGCGCCTTCTACTTCCATCTTCGTGTCCACCGCTGTAAAAAATTTGTCTGGATGCTCACAAAAATGATAAACCCACTTTAAAGGATCAAGCGTTACCCAAGCTAAGGGATCCACCCGAACAACAGGTAGGACCCGAGCATCAGGCGCATCATCCTAGACCTCGATCATCTCTGGAACGACTGGATCAGGTTAGGGCATCCCCTAATTTCTCCCTTTCATCGATGAGCACTCAGAAAGGCTCAGTGAGGAGTCACTAGGTTCGGCAATAAACTCATCCTCTGTACCACCGGTCAGTATACTTAAAAAGGAGAGGACAAAAGTGAATTCAACGTCAAAATCAAATCCATCATTCCACTGCTAATCAAGTAAAATGGTGCAAAGGAACGAGGACCATGTCCCTTACCAGAGGCCTCATTCAAACTGCAAAACATAATCTCTCATGTCGGGCGCATCCGCACTGAACAAAAATGGAGATCCTCCAAGCAGCTATCTCCCCAACACCAATAGATTGAAACCGCTCTTGGGAACTCATCGTTCCTCACGAACACTGTAGTGTGAACCCATGAATGGCCCCAATATCACATAAGGCTTCATCATAAACTATTATCACCTACGCTATGCTCGAAGCATCCCTACAAAACAAGCAGAGGAACCACCATCCTCAGGCGACGGGACCACCGTCCGCAACCAACACTCGGCCGAGAACTCTCACACTAAGTTACTCTAAGCCTTAAACTGCATGCATTTCTAAAAGAAGAGGCACAAAATCTATCCCACAATAGAATTAAATTTTACAGAAACAGAAAAAAACAAAGAAACTTACCAAATTGTCGACGGAGCAAACAGTGGCGAACGGTGGAACGGAAGAAATGCTTCAAAGAACAACTGTGGCTAGCAGGAATAAGCAGCATCGAGCAGAAGGATAACAAGCAAAAAAGGGAAAATAAAGCTCCTTCTCTGCCTTTTATAGGATAGTGTGCAGGCATGTGAGCGAGCACGTGCTTAGGGAACCCCAAAAGGTGTCATCATTACGCCCTAGTCCCTAGGCTAGCCATCATCACGCCTTTATGACAGAATGTGGCTCGATGAAATCGTGGCACACAAACTCCCCAAATTCCAAATAATTTTTCCTCTCCCCATGAGACGAACACACCAAGCAATTTTCGAACTCCTTGCACGAAATTTCCCCTCGGAATACTAATTCCTCGAATTTTCTCAATTGTTCCTCTCCCTGCAAGGCAAACACGTCGAGCATCATGTATACTCCTTGTTTGAAATTAACTAAGGAATACCCACATTTCGTGAGCACACCTAAGTCAACACTCCCCTACTCAGAAGCAACAACTTAGGGGGCTCCTATTCTGGACTGACCCAATATCTAGAATTGGCCCAATCTGCTTCTACCCTTGGCACGACCCAATAACACCGACCCAACATCCTTGGCTGGCCATGCCCCAAGAAGCACGACCAACGATGCCCGATACGTTCACCTGACCAAGCCAACAAATATCTCTCCAGTTGGCCGACACGAGTCGAGAAGACAACCATGAAACGTCAATAACGACACTCTTCCCGTAAGCCGCCTCCTCCTCGGAACAAACGGCTAGTTACAGGAACATCTGTCTGTTTTGACCGAGTCCTGGAAGTTACCTATTTTTGCGGATCCACATATCTAGGCCCAAAAATAGGAACCAATAGCCAAGCGTCGGGGGAATTATATAAACCCTCACACATGTGAGAGCCAGGTATCCAATATTTAAACCTTAAACCCTAATATTTTGCTTGTATCTCTTTGCACCCATTCTTACTTGATCGTCGGAGTGCCTTGTAGGTACAACCTCCATTTTCTTCCTCAACTTTCCAACAAGTCAGATATCATCCTTTGGCCCATTTATAGGTTCTAATCAACCAGTAAGATCAGTACCATTTTTAGTGACGGTGATGAAGGGATCACCAAAATAACACAAAGAAATCAAGAATGCAAGAAGAAGAAAAAATAAATCATTTAAATCACATGTTTTACTGAAACAATAATGCTCAAGGTGCCTAACTCTATCATAATAATAACATTTATACATAATGTGATTCTTTTTCTTTATAGAAAAGCATATACTTAAAACATATTTAGCATTATTATCTGGTTGATAACTTAAAGATACTTTATTACATGAAACTCTTTGGTTAGATAAGACCATATCAAGTTTATTTCTTCCCTTAGTGAACTTAGTTAAGATTTTATGTAAATCTTAAATTTCAGTTCTTAAAGAATCAAAGGTTCCACATTTACTAAATTTCATAACACATTTGGTTAAGCTCATTTAATTCATCTATGATTCTTTCATTTTCATCTTCGAGAGATTTTACATGATTCCTATAAGTCACAATTCAATTTTATAATTTTTCTTTTTCTTTGCAAAATTTTATAATTAAATAATACAATTACATATAAGAAATAATGATTACCTCATCATGTTACCAATTCGTTGTAAATTTAATATGTACCTCTTAATCTGATTCTCTAGATGATTCTTCGGATAATGCTTCATCTGATTCCCTAGATGGTACTTTTATGATGTTTATGATCATTCTTCATCTGTTTCTTTAAAGTTTCTTCAGATGATTCTTCATATAATACTTCAAAATATTCTTTAGATAATCATCCATACGATATTTTAAAGGATTCTTTAGGGAATTCTTCATATGATACTTCAAAGAAGTTTTTATATAATTCTTCATATGGTGCTTCATATGATTCTTCAATTGATGCTTAAGATAGATTTAGATTTTCTTCTTTGATCTTTTTTCTCATCTTGAGGTAATCTAATTAAATCTTTGAGTATCTTGATGATTTATGTCTGGTATGACTTTTCATGTATATTGTCTAAAGCGCCTCTAAAAATACTAAGCAATTAAGTCACCACTGAACTTTATTTATCTCGAAGAGGGAAAGGAAAATATCAAGAAAACCTCTAAAATAGGAAAGGACATGGTCTCACGACCAGGAAAAGGGTACTGAAGTCGATTACGCAAGGGGAATGTATTAGCACCCCCACGTCCGTGGTACTTCACATGATTCACTCTTGTTGTTCTAATCTAAAGGGTGTGTTATCTTATGCTAAACTTGCTAAGGGAAAATGCATGAATGAATTATTAGGAAAAATAAAAGATTTTTATTATTGTGTTCGTTGGAGTTTTGTAACTCAATGCCTACATATCCCCGGAAGGAATCAGATTGTCGTAGTTCTTCTTAAAAATGTTTGTTTGTTGTGTTTTTTTTATGGACGATGCTAAGTATACATTCTAGTAGTTAGAGCTTGTCTGTTTGCGGTAGAAAGGAATTAACATGTCATTTTGGAAAAGGTTTTAAAGAGAAAATGCCCTAAGGAAAAAATGATTTAGATTTGTTGGAGTGTTTTTTATTAGGAGAAATATCTTAAGTGGTTCCCTTAAGAAAGGGATACTTAAGCCTTTCCTCATTTAATTTTGAAAAGGGTTTAAGAAGTATTAAGTGTTTTTGGATTTTATTGACTAAGGAAAGAAATTTTTGTTTCAATTATGTAATGCAAAAGAAATAAACAAAATCTAGTGGAAAACTTGATCCTAATTATTATCATGCAAAGATGGACCTAAAGTTGAGATCTAATGGGTTAATTTTACCCTAAAGTTGACATGCAAAGGTTTCGATCCTAAGGTCTAACGCAACATAAATCGATCAAACGAAGTTTAATCGTTTAAATGAAGTTTCTTAAGAGAACATATTATCAAGAATAAAACAAACAATCAAACAAATATTCAACAACAAAGGAAAATAAAATTCTATTTTTTTATCATGGAAAAAAATTAAAAGCAAACAAGATCACCTACTAATATTTTTTATGGTTTTTAAAATTAAAGAATTATAAAATTCAAAAGGAAACTAAAACCTAATTCTAAAATATTCTAATTTTTTTGTTATTTAATTCATGTTGAGAAAAACAATAGAGCAATTCCTAAAATTAAATAAAGAACAAATTTGAGAAAGATATCGAAAATGAGAGAAACTAGGGGTGCTAAGCTAAAAAATAGGAAATGAGTCAGCAGAGCCCTTGGGCGCAAGAGGCCCGTTCAACTGAGTCCAAGAGGGCATTTTTTGTTCAGTCTTCTTTTAGGTTGTCAAAATAATTAAAATGAAAAATGGAATGGGCCCAGAACATTGATTTAAGTCCAACCAAATGTAACTCTTTCTATTCAACTCTCACGCTTCAACTTTTTCAAACTCCAAATGTAGAATCCTAATCGCATCTGAGCAATGATACAGACAAATCAACATGAAGAAACTAAGTAATAGAGGGGTATTACTTACCGGATTGGAGAAATTCAATGGAGGGCTTACGATTTCACAGTGGTTCACGTGGGGATGTCGTTGTCTGGAGGACGCTAGAGGGCCATCAAAGTGGGTGATTTCAACGCATTTGGAGGAGGACACGGCCTCAAGTATGAATGGTTGAAGGGTGGCAATTGATGCAAAAAAACTGCGGCGTGGCTGGGCTCATCTGTGGTGTGACAGAGGCTGCCAGTAGAATGGTGTAGAACTCGCGATTAGAAAGATGAGGTGGCGTCGGTTTGCGGTGGAAGAAGATGGAAACTTCAACACTCAGGTTTGTGTATGGAGTCTTTACTTTTCTTTATGCTATTCTTCTTGAGTTCTTATTTTTCCCGTGGTTGTTATTGTGTCTAAGAACTGTTGTTGTAAGTTCTATGATGTTGTTGTGAAGATGAATGAAGAAACGAAGATGATGATAATATTGTGGTTGTATCATTGATATGAAGAAGTTGTATGTGTTGTGACACTAGCAATAGGTTATAGGTTATTCAGAGAATTGGTTGTGATGTTGAAGGTTTAAGGTTGGTTGAAGGAAGTGCATATGGATGTGAAAGTAAGTTATAACAGGTTCATGGAGGAAAGGTTGAAGAGAAAGAGTCAACCTTTGGTGAACCCTCAAAACCCTAGTTTCAAAATTCCATTCTCAGAAGAAACAAAGAATCAACCTTTATTTGATAAAGAAGCCCAAACCAAACTGAAACCCTAACTCGTACCAAACACTGTTTCTTGATCTGATGCCTTATTGAATGATTGAATTTTATGAAAATGACCTAGTGTAAATGATGTATATAAAATGAAAAGCCTAAGTCAGATAAAAGTAGGATTAAGAGGGAAAATTTTGGGGTGCAACATTTTCAACAAAATTTGTATCTCTAAATTTAAGTATTGGGTTGAGTTTCCATTACTAGTTCTTGAATCTTAGATACTTGTTAGAAATATATTTTTTGAAATAATTTTGAATAGTTTTAATATCAGGGAACCATCTTAGAAGATTCCTTTTATTTTCATTTGGTATCTCAACTTTATGGTTTGATGTGTTCATTATTTCTCTTTGAATCTCAATCTAAACTTCGTAGATCTTTTTAAGGGTGTCCCACACTTCCTTAGCAGTGCTATAGTTAAAAATATAATTGTACTATCTAGTGTTTAATGCACTTATCATTAAGTATTTTGCTTTAAAACTCTGTTGCAATTTTTATTTATCTAATAAGGTACATACATTTCTTGGTTTGTTATCTACTTAACTATTAATAAAATGAGTAGGAAATAATGGAATATTTTGAAAATAATCACCCAAATCAAAATCAAGAGCATCTATTTTTTTCTTCCTTTTTTGATAATCATTTAACCATCAAATGGTGAAGGTTTGTTCATAAAATTCCTCTTGTTAAAAGAAGTATATAAAGCCATCATTCTACCCCCTGAGATGATTAGTCTTATAAAATGAGTTAAGCTCTAATGCCACTTTTTGAACCATTGACTCCAAACACAAGAGGAAAATGGTGAATTATGATATTTGAAATTCCTAAGGACCAATTTATAAAAACACTTTGACTAAAATGACTAGAATAATAGAAAAGAGAAAATACAGAAAAATAAGCAGCAAAAATAAAATAAATAACTAAACATGAAAGAGATAAGGGATAAAGAGACCACACAAAAGAATTATTATGGTTCGACCTAACCAATTGGTCTACTTCAGTCACCTAAGATTTTCCCCTTGAGATTTCACTAAAATTAAACTTGAGCTTTTTACATAATCAATCCACACAACCTTTTAAAAAGATGAGCTTTTACACATGATCAACCCAAAATATTCTACATACAAAGAGAGTTTTTACATGAGATTATCTCTAAACCTAAACCAAATCTTTTAAACAGGTTCAACTCAAAAACCCTCATTAGACTTTTTACACATGCTTAGCTCAATGACCTTCACCAAAGATTTTACAAAGACTCAGCTCAATGACCTTCAAAACTATTACAAAGAAATAACAAGAGAATTATGCTCTTGAATAAATACTTTCAGCCTAACACAAGTATAATATAACTCTCATATGAAACTTTTCACTCTTTTGGCACTAATACAACTCTAGTGAAAACTGATGTACTTTTAAATGAGGAAAAACCTTCTTTATATAGGAAAGAATCAAGCAAAAAATAAACAATTCATTGGTTTTTTTAATGAATTAATTTATTAATAGCACATGCTAATTGATTCACCAAACTAAAATAGGAAAGATTGATTATCTATGTTTATTATCCGTTTATAAATTAGGAGGAATTACATTTTGATTCAATCTATTAGAGTTACATGTTAATAGATTATCCAGTGTATTTTTACCTTCCTAGCTAATTAAACAAGTTTCTAACGAATCAAATGCTTGCCCGGATTGGTTTAAGAAATTTTATCAAAAGATAAGAGGTTTGAAAACATTTTTATGATTATGTGAATTGCCATAGTACCCTTAAATTTACACTTGTTCCTCTTACAATAAATTGATCAAAACTATGTAAAACCCTAACAATAGGACCAGATGAACTTTCACACTTTCACATCTTTAAGATTTCAATTTTAAAATAAGATATTCAAGACTTCAAGCTTTCACATCATTAACTTCAATATCACAACTTCAAGACCTCAATATGTTACATCTTTAACTTTAAGGTCACAACTTCAATATGTTTTACTTGATTCAACATTGTCTAACACTTTTAAATGGAACTTGACAAATTTGAATGATGAGTTGTGAGATATCTATTTCTTGTTAAAATGTCATCATCAGGAGTCTTTGGAAGGATTTTGTCACGATCAAAACAATTTGATATTTTTCATTAACACATATAGTTGACACATGTCATCATGAATTATATTTGACTTATGTCATCTTCAACACCATTTGACAATTGTAATCATTAAAATTCTTTGACGATATTACCTACGCGACATAATGAAGCATAAAACTTTATTCTGAGAGTGGACATGCATATTTCTATTAGAGACTAAAACCATAGTGGTTAGCATTATCTAATTATATAAAGACTTCTTGTCCATAGTCTTTTGTATTACCAGTGACTTTTTCACCAAAAGCTTATTTTCCGAAGTCATTATTGGCTTATTCCTTTTTCCAAAAGGGTTTGATGTGTGCTTTTCGACTATCTAGATGCTACAACTTGTTCAACTAGTTTTGATGTGTCACTGTCAAACTCTTTTTAATCAAGCCTTACATTAACTGATTATCCAATAAACAAGATTTCAATGTTATACACCTTCAAATGTCTAAAGTATATATAGTATCTTAGTAAAATAAACTACTCTACCTCTAAATCAAAGTTGTTAAAGTAACTTTGGTGTTTAGAAAATAATAAGTACAATAAAAATAATGGAAATATAAAATATTAATTTTTCTACTTTTCCATAATCATAAGGAGTCTTATTAGTTATATTTTGCATTTAACAAGTTTTATTTACATGTTTTTTCTTTATACAGAAACGAGACGCTTTTGTGATTATTATCTTTTTTGTAAAAGGTAATTTGTATTAAGAGAAGATTGATATACAAAAAAGTGTGGGGACTAGAGGCAAAATCCACTCAAAAGTATCTAAATTTAAAAAAGGAAATCCTAGCCTATTTTTTACATAATCACCTCTAATCTCTAATGGTAAAGAGTCGATAAAAGTCAGAGAGTTAGCAGCACGACCCATATTTGCAAAAATGTCCGCACAACTATTCTCTTCCCTACAGATATGAGTAATCAAAAAATTCATCCCCAAGATAAAGGTGATACATTTAAGCCATCTATTCCTTAATTGCCAAGGAACCAAATCCAAATTATTTTTAGAAAATGCATTGACAATCGAAGAAGAATATGTCTCCATCCAAAGGTTATTCCAGCCACTTTCGTTGGCCAATTCAATACTCCACAAAACACCGTAAAAATCAGCTAACAAGGAACTACTCCAAGAAAGAGGTTCTGTAAAATCAAGGGAAAGCAGAATGCTCCCAAGAAAATTCCAAAAACCAGAAGCAAAGGAACATGAGAAAAAAAAGATGATTAGTGGTCTCTTCATGCCGGTTACAAATAAAGCACTTGGACATGATAGAAAAACCCCACAAAATTAATTTGTCATCTGTAGGGATTTTATTGTGTAACAGCTGCCAAACTAATCGCGACTTTATGAGTCTGTCAGATTTATTGACTGCAAATGCATAGTCTAATAGTGTAGTTTTAAAATATATCGAATCCACAAGGAATGTTAGTCAAATTAATGTTATCTAATGTTACTATGTAATCTAAGGCTGAAAATTAATCTTAGGTTTTTTAGGGAAATAGGGAGTAAATTCAAGTTTAATAAAATATTTGAAATAAAGGATACCAGTATGTAATTTGTCCGACCTCAAGGATCCGACTACCATTGGTTTTGTTTTTCTTAAAAATACTTTTCGGTAGAAAATATTAGTTTAAAAAACCTTATCTTACACTCTCGTGTTTATTGACTTAGACTGTATTCTTAAATCTAAATGTTTGCTCTCCCTATCTCATTTGAATTTAAAAATACTTTTTTGAAACCATAAAATCTAGTTAATCCTAAAGCGCTCTCGCTGTATTTAGAATCAATATTCAGTTACTACTATCAGATTAAAAATCTCAAACTCCCGTTGTATTGATTTTAAACTTTGTTGTCTTTTACTTTCGTAACAAAACATTTTTAATAATTTAATTAGAAACCAAAACAAGGAAAGTCATTTAGAAATATTTATACCAATAATTTTTTGAATCTTATATGTTAGATTATGTTACATATCGGTAACTAAGGGAATTAGCCGGACATAGTTTTGAATAGAGATATGCTATAACAGTAGTTAATCATAAAATAAAACATAATTTCTACAACTTAAATATAAATAAAGCTCGTATTGAAAACTTGGAAATAATCTCTAGTACAAAAGGAATTGACTGCAACTTGAAAATTAATCTTCACGATCCTCCACAAATGTCGGCGGGATTCGCTTCAGAAAGTATAGAATTGAAAAAATAAAATGTAAATCTAAACTAATGTTTCAATAGCTCCCCGATGTGGAAAGCTATCACTTTAAAATGGTGATTTTTCTGCTTTGAATCTAGAAGGTAAAATGCTCTGAATAATGGAAATTCTTCGACCTTGTAACTGTCAATCCTTCCTCCTTTTATAGATTGCCGCATTCACGTAACTCCCTTGAGAATAGTCAGGAACAACTTCGTTCATGGAGATATTTTCGTCATGCCTGGTCTTGCAGAGAGAAAATAGGATAAGTGATGGAATCATGGCTCTAACGTGGGAGAAAAATGGCTCTGTTATAAAACAACGTGTGGCGGTGGCCACTGGAAGAGTGGAGAGGGCCACGGTCTTAACATGTGCGGCGAGGACCACTGAAGGTGTGGCGAGGGCCATAACCTTCTATGCACAAATTTCTTTATTTCTTCTCTTACTTCATATTTTCTTGCTCTTTCTTTTCCAATTCCTCTTATTTTCTCATGCAGGCCTCAAGGAGGAAAAACACCTGAAATACAGAAGCATTACTAGCAAAAAATTACATAAATGGCTAAAAACGGTAAAATAATTCTTGCGCTATCAAACTCCCCTATAATTGAACCTTTGCTTGTCCTGAAGCAAATAATCATCATGAAGATCATTTTGAAAATGGGTTTGACCCAAATACATGACATAACTCAAATCGTACATGGTTGTGAGACATTTTGTTGGAATGATATATACTCGAATTCAACACTAAGGATACCGTAGTGACACAAAATTGCAAACACGATAAAAAACTTCCTCCTTAATCCAAATTAGTTTGAATTATTCCATTATAGCTCAACCTATTTCTTTTGTTTTATTTTACCCATTTTCATTCGAGCACAATCACATTAAGCCCTTTATCCTTGCACGCACAAAGTAGAGTAGTTGATTAGTAACTCTGATCCTTTAGCATGGGGTTCTGGTACATGAGTTTGGTAACCCCTTTATTTAACCAATTGTAAGTTATGGGGTATCGAACTGTAGTCCGCCTTACCAAGTTCAGCACCAGACACCTCTGAACCAACTAACAATGGATTTTTATGAAAACTTTTATAGGTTCCATAATTGTTGGGTTAAGTGACCGTGTGAGGGTCACCTAACTTAATAGGTGCATTCCCTATTTTTATTAAGTTACAAAATAAATATATTTAGAAATTTTTGGATCATCCACTTATATTCGTCAACTCCCTACGTAGTTTGTGCTTAAGATGGTGTTGACTGCTAGTATAAACTACTCGGGGCTACTTTAAAACTCAAACTTAAGGTCTCAGTATGATAGGTATTCAAATTGATTGTACCTAACTAGGGAGTTTAAGGTGTCAAAATTGTATCTATTTTGGCGAGTCTTTCTCAAATCGATCCAACATAGCCTAAGAGTAAAACAACCTATATACTTTTTAAGGTGTCTTGTTATGAGTCAAACCAAAATTTTTTGTTATGGCTCAAGAAAATTGGGGAATCAACAAATAGCGGAAAAACACGCATATAAACTCGACATCGCAAGAATTAAAATCAACTAACACTAACACTAAATGAGAAAAAGGGGAAAAATAAAACTACCTAGAAAACGATAAACAAAGGCAATAAAGCTTTCTCCCCCACACGTAAATCAAACATTGTCTCTAATGTTTCGATATAAGGTGAAAAAGAAAGGTTGGGATATGTGTTACTGGTGGCCTCTGCCACATGCCCGTCCACGATCATTATTACTAGGCTGGTGAGGTGGCATACCTATATGATGAATGTACTCCTATAAGTCGTCTGCACGCACTTTCAAAGTTATCATCTGGTCGATCATGCTCGACATTCTTTGGTCATTTCATTCACTATAGTCACATTAGTCCTGATGAATTTGTTGAATGAGGCGCGTCATCTCAATCTATTTAGTTTTAATATCCTGAAGTCTTTGGTCATGTTGAGCATCCAAATCATTATGCCGCCTCATTTCAGCAAGAATGTCATTAGATGGGCCTGAAGTGTCTTCATGTCTTCCTCGACATCTTGATGATATTCTAGAGACACTTTCAGAGAGAACTTGTGCGGGTTACGGCTGAACTTCAGAGGCACCATGCTTCATCTCATCGAACTCATCGTCTGTCTAACAATCTTGTGCACCTTGTGTAGGCGCATAGATCATAAAGACAATTAGCCATATTTTATGCAACAATTCAATTGTGACAGGGTAAGATGGCACTCTTGACCACTTTATTTCATACCATCAAATAATACTTCCCATCTTCTCTAACTTTAAGCCTTTGACTCGATAACCAGTGATCTCACAAAGTACCATGTCTTGAAGAAAACTTTAATTTCAATTCCCACCACCAAGCTAACATGCAATACAAGCGATCAAACAATTGAGAACGATAATGCCCTTGATCATAATGAATTCACAACACCCTCCTTATATCATGTCTCGCTATCCATCGAAATACCCAGTGAAAATGTTGAGTAACCTAAGTATAATAGGATATAAACCCTAACCTCCCTGAAGTATACATTGCATGAAGAAGCAACTTAACATAAAAGCCATACCTCACAGCCTTGATTCCTCAATTCAGATGCACAGAGAAATATCCAGATGAAATATCTTCGGACCATGATTCAACAAAACATGAATTGGTTAACTGATGAGTGGATGAATGTCATGCCATAGTATTAATCCTGATCAAATGATAAGCACATTTATCTGAAGAGACATCTTGATTCAAGGACTATGTATGCTAGGTCCCGCCCTTGAATTATTGACAAAAAACATGCAACCAGTTATTCATCAGAAGATAATAACCTTGTTGCTTGAGGGAGAAGAAGTCCAAAAATGAGCATGAATCAAAACCCTAATTCCACTGTCTTGTACACCAAGAAGAAACTGAATAATCAACCTTATTCAATCATATACACCTCAAATCAGTCATAAACCCTAGATTCATAGTTGCTTATCTTTTGAACCTCAGATGCTCTTTTAAATGCAATGCATGCTACGTTAGTGACCTAATGGGATATATGCGAATGAATGCGAAGGTCTAAGCCAAATAAAAGAAATTATGAGGGAAATTTTGGGGGTGCAACAACTGCCCCTATTTAATCGTCTTAGACATGAAGGTGAGATCGGCACCAGACTTTCGAACATTCAAGGTAGAAGAAGATTAAGTACTTAAAAGAACCCAAAAATTTGTGCTTCGAAACTAGTCAGGTATTATCATATTTTTTTATTTTCTATTTTTTTTGTTTTTTGGATTACAGTAGTCAACTGAGTAAATCTCTTGGATTTCAGGTCAAGGTTAGACATACACAAGAAAGATATCGATCGAAGAAGGCTCTGACAAAGGAACACCAATTGAAGGTGAACTTACTGAGAAAAGAGACCAAACAAATGGGACTCCTGACAAACGATACCAGCCGAAGGTGGATTTAAGGATAAAGAAACCAACCGAAGAGGAATCTTTAACAATGAAAAGAACGCTGGTCAAAGGCGAACTTTCAACCGAAAAGAGACCAGCCGAAGGGGACTCTTAACAAAAGATACCAGCCGAAGGTGGATTTTATAGGCACCAGCCGAAGGTGGACTTTAGGATAAAGAAACCAACCGAAGGGGAATCTTCATCAAGGAATATTGTGCCGAAGGTAGATTCCTAAGAAAAGAACGCCAATCAAAGGCGGACTTACAACTGTAAAGAGACCAGCCGAATGGGACTCTCAATAAATGATACCAGCTGGAGGTGGATTTTAAGGGTAAAGAAATCAGTCAAAGAGGAATATTTAACAATGAAAAGAGACCAGCCAAAGGGAACTCTTAACAAAAGGTACCAGCCGAAGGTGGATTTAAAGGATATCAGCCGGAGGTGGACTTCAGGATAAAGAAACCAAACGAAGGGGAATCTTCATCAGGGAATATTATGCCGAAGGTAGATTCCTAAGAAAAGAACACCGATCAAAGGCGAACTTACAAGGGATAAAGATATGCATATCTGGTCAGAGTTAGACACACAAGAGCGAAATTGAGCATCAAGAAACAAATGTTTGGAGTTGATAGTGAACACAAGAACAAGACTAACCGAAGAAAGCCCCAACAAGAAAGGACGCATTCGCCTAAACAAGGACGCCAGACAACTGGACTTTGAAGAGACACTGATGGACTCTTAACATAAAAGGTTAGCTAAGCTAACGAAAGGAAGACCAGACTAATGCGGATAAACCAAAACAAGGGACCGACTAAGAAGGACCTTCAAAGAGCACCAATCGAAGGTGAACTCTACAAGAGAAAGAGACTGGTCAAAGCATACTCTAACAAGGATTGCCAAAACACGTTGGACTTTCGGTAGGTTACAAATACGCAAGAACTACAAAATCCCTCAGGCCAAAGGCGGGGTGTAATTCTTCAAGAGTGGAAATTATCTGAATTACCACACACCAAGTATGGATACTCAAATACTTGAGAAGCAAGAAAGGCTATACACCGACTCTTACTCGCACTCTAACGGTAAAGCAAACACGTGTAAAATAACCAAAGGCTTGCAGGGGCAAGTGTAAACCACAAACTTACTGGGGATTCCCATATGAATTGAACTTAAACAGAACGCCGATCGAAGGCGGACCTATGATTAGAAAAAGAGACCAACTGTAGGGACTCTAAACAAGGATTGCCAACACGCGTTGGGCTTTAAAAGTTTGCAAATACGCAAGAACTACTAAATCCCCCAGGTCAAAGGCGGGGCGTAATTCTTCAAGAGTGGCAATTATATGAATTACCACACACCAAGTATGGATACTCAAATACTTGAGAAGCAAGAAAGGCTATACACTGATTCTTACTCGCACTCTAACGGTAAAGCAAACACGGGTAAAATAACCAAGGGCCTGCAAGGGCAAGAGAAAACCATGACTTATTGGGGAAATGGAGAAATACCAAAGACCCGACTGGTGGTGAATCAAAACAAACTCGTTTTGGGAAACATAATAGAGTTACCCTAGGCTTGTTGTGGAGATAAATCAAATTTGAGCGCATAACAATCTGGTTACCATAGGTGAACATAATTGGCTTATACTCATGCATGTTTGAATTTTTTAGCATAATGCTCCATACAATGGAAATGCTATGCGTTTTAGTAGATGTGATTTAATGATGCAATATAATGATGCATGTTTAGTAATTCACTGGGGAAATCACATCAATAATCGGATGCTGGGAAGACCATGAACTTCCGAACGATTATTCTCGCACATCTGATCTTCTTGTAGAGAAAATGAAATATGAACTTCAATGGGGAACTAAGATTCGAAACCATCAACCTCGAACGATTGATAACATTGAAGAAATAACTTCCTGGAGAGTAATACTGCAAAAATAAATTGCAGTTTCAGAGAAAACCTTGAATTCTGACCAAAGTCCCAGCTTCTTGGGGAATGGATCCTTTATCTTCTGCTAGAAAGAGGAGAGCTTCGTTGGGGATGGAAACTTTCTCGCATAGAACTTATTGACGAAGATAGCTTTTACTGGGGAGTATGGAAATTATTAAATAAAAAGAATTCCACTCAGACCACACTGGGGATAACACCGCCTGGGTACAAAAGTCTTCACTTGAGGAAGAAACCAACATCCTGGGACAAAAACTCCATTGGGGATATCTCAACAAAATCTTCTATCATCATGGATGAAAGAGCTACGACTGGCGCTCCCATGTACACCACACTGGGGGGATATGACACTTGCTCCACTAGGGAAATAATAGCTTGCTCCACTGGGGAATAAGAGACAAGTTACTCTGGCAGGTCCTCAAAATTCGGCTTTGACTGGGGACAAAGACTACCTCATACACTGGGGGGACAAGGCCTTTAGATGATAGCATTAATAATATCTGGTTGCACTGAGTGTAGCCATCTTTGCGAGATTCAAGCCGGCAAGAAGTTTTGTACTGGGAAACAGAAATCATTTCATTACGGATGATGGTCGTCCTCATAAGGATAACAAACTAGAATCTCCCATAGGTAAACATAAGTCTCTTTAAGAACTCTGATATAGGCAAGTCGCGTTGGAGAGAGAGTATGCATCCCTTATTGAGTAGGAGAATACATACTTCATGGGGAGGATGAGTGAAAACCTCACTGGGGAAGCCATAGACTGTTGACTTCAAAGGGAGTATATCAAGAATCTCCAGTTGGTGAGTAAGATGATTCTTCCTAGAAAACCTGGAAATAAATAAATTATACTGAGAAGGAGGAGTACTCGAGAGAAAGTACGCCTTCACTGGGGATAATACTGCAAAAATAAATTGCAGTTCAGAGGAAATTTTGAACTCTGATCCAACTCCCAATTCCTGGGGAAAAAACCAACATCTCTTTCGAGGGATAAAGAGAATATCGCTTGGAACTGGGAACTTCTGATGTAAATCCTCAATAAAAGGGACTTCGACTAGGGGATCACATAAATTCTTTAATAAAAGAATTCTACCCAGGCCACACGTGGAATACCACCGTCGAGGGTAACAATCTTCACTTGAAGAAGAGAAGGGCGCCTTTGAACCATAAGCTTTGAGGTTCATAACTCCGCCGAGGAAATATTCAGCAATACTCAATCACTGGGGATAAAAGATTCTAAACGACATTCATCCATGCACACTGCCTCAGAAAAATAGGAGACCTGCTCCACTGGGCATAACAAACATGTTAATCAAACATCTCTTCAAGAAAACCTGACTTGGGCACACTTCCCTGGGGAGAAAAGATACGAACTTCATAGAGACGATGAATGAAAACCTCACGAGGAGGATAAATGCCAACCAAGGAGATGCAGGGTATCGACTTCAAGAGGATATAATAAAGGTATCCAGTTCATAGAAGTAATTCTTCCCAGATTTGTTGAAGCAAAGTAGACTACGCTGAAGAAGAAGATTATACAAGACCTGTTTAAATGCACTTCTTCAGAGATAAGCCCTCAGGAAGGGACAAACTCTTAAACAAACTTTCATCAAGAGTGTTGACTCTAGTGGGGATTACACATGGGTATGCTTTCACCAAAGATAAGGAATTTTGTCTGGACGAGAGTACGCCTTTACTGGGGATGAATGACTCTGTCTTGAGCAGAAGTGAGCGTTCACTGGAGAAATTGGATCCCATTCTATAGAAATCTACGTGCTGGTAACATACAGACCCCCTTCTTGATTCATTTACTGGTATGCTTCTTATCATAAAAGACCAACAGTGCTTACAAAAAAACAGAAATTATGGCAATATGTCCTTGTTTGGAATGTCGAACTTCACTGATGAATAAACAATTTGAACTACCAACCAATGGGTAAAAAAACTGCGATGCAAGATTACAACTTCAACATGTTAACTTCGAGGAGGAATGCCATTAAAAGGTGGACTTTAGAGAGGATACTGCAAAAATAAATTGCAGTTCACTGAACAGAAATCATTTTGACTTCAGACAACTTCTGAATTTCTAGGGGGAATATCTATTCTCCTCCTGCAGAGAAATGAGGATGCTTCACTGGGGAGAAAATATCTTAGAAGAGAAACCCCTTGGTAGCCAGATCTTTGTCAAGTAGCAACAAGTCTTTTATTGGGAGGAGGCATCCCCATAGGAAGCAACATTTCCATCGCGTCTTGTACGAGTAAACAACCCTAAATGATCTTTGCGTTACTGCTTATATCCTAGTGAGGACAACAATCCAAACTTCAATTGAGGATAATATCCTTGACTTAAGACAAAGGATATCAGTAAACGGACTTAAGTTTCTGACAAGTCAAAGATAACAAACCTGACTTCTCGGCATGATTTTCGAATTCATGGGTCATTTAGTCTGCGTATGGACTTGATCTGATCAACCACTGAAGAAGAGAGAAAGCCCTTACAGAAATTCTTGCTCCATTCTGTAAGGATTTTTACAGAAAATTGCCTCGAGAGTATTTTCTGAGATTTATACCATTGAAGATAATCTGCCCCAGTGTTATGAACTTTGGAACATGATGTTTAGATAACCAAAATTTGAGATGATTCCAACTATGCTTGAGTTAATGCCATACATCTTCAAATTCTGGAAAGATTCTCCTCTGATCAATGCATTCTCAGAGAGATTTGTCAAATATTAGTATAACTGCCCCAGTTTGTCTGCATTTTGAGGGATGAAATCCCAACTTGAATGCCTCAGATTGGCTGAATACCAACTCGATAGAGTATTCTACACGCTTTCCCCTGCTCAACAGAATCACGACAAACCTTTTCCTTTACCTCATGCTCACGGAGGGATGAGAAACCCGAGGATTTTTGAAGACAACATAACCTTAGAGTGGTTGGCTTATGTCTTGAAAATAGGTTACTTCACAACCATACTCCTCGACTTGAACTGCTTCATTCTCGAGCAAATACTTGAAGCAATACGTCTCTTGGGACCAACTGAAGGTAATGCACCACTGCTTGACAGAGACTCGGGGCAACCAACTTTTGTAATCTACTTCAGATCATTTCTCAAACTGGTATTCTTTTACTCAACGGAGTCAATAGAAGGTATGCCCTAGATTAAGACCATTCTCACAAATGATTTACCTTTAAACAGTATCCTGAAGCAACTTGTCCCTTGAGATGATCAAATTTTCATCTGATGCTCATTATGCAAGCTTACTTGATGTTTAAACACTTGCTCATATGCAAAGAATGTTTATTCTAAGAATGATAATTCTAATGCAAAACTCATGTTTGTCTTGAAGTTTAAAAACCTTTATTGAAAAGATTAAACAAACAAAATTTTTGTATGGAAGAGATTAAAAAGATAGTGTGA